>JAPWLS010000940.1:0-285413 GCA_028551675.1 Tineola bisselliella
ACGCAATTACATAAATACAACAACATTGCCTTTTAAAATATGGGAGATTCCCATGCCTCACCATATATTATTAAAGCTGCTATATATAAAAATAAATGCTACCAGAGTAATATAGCAATTTATAACACGAATATAATTCTAATAGCTAAAGGGTTTTATTTATCAAAATAAATAGATATAAGCTTAAGTTTTTATTTTTAAGTTTGAGAACCGCTGATTGGTAGGTATAGTACCGTCATGCCTAAATATAAATTAGCATTAATTAAATAGTTTAATTCCTTATTGGAACGTTAGATAGACAAGGTCTGTGTTTCGTCTAGGTATTGAATGCAAGGACAACCGCATTGATCGTGTGTTGTGCCGCCTATTCTCACATACTATTGTGTTTTATATACAGTAATACCCCGCTTTACGCGACCCCGTTATACGTGGTTTCACTATAACGCGAAATACAAATTTATTATTAAATTACGCGAAAGAGTGCGTATAAACATAATGTAGTCATCAACTTCTGTATGGTCGCGGGAATTTCAGTTAACGCGATTTTTTCTGGATCGTATCCCTCGCGTAAAGCGGGGCATTACTGTATATATATTAAATTTATTTACTTTTAGTAAATGGGCTCCAATAGAGCGCTTTTACTCGTCAATATAAATATAAATGTATTAATTTATTATAATAATTATCAATTTGATTTAGCTGCTGTATAGGGGCATTGTCACCTAAGGGTAAACATAAAATGACATTAGTTATGTCCAAACCTTTTTTATCAGTAAGATATTCATCTAACGTGTAATATGATTTTTGAATAAGTTTAACTTTTTATGATTTTCTTGAACTGAGTACATATTTGAAGTGATATTCTCAGTATTTCCAATAGTATTGAAAAGCATTACCACATTTAAAAAATACTTTTTATATTAAGTCTGCCGGTCGCCTCTAGAGGCCGAAAATACTTATTTAAGAAGATTTTAAGTTTTGACATTTGATCTGTCACTGTCATCTTTCTTGTTTTTCTTTTGTTTTTATTTGTTACAATGCATTGTGATAATTATATTTTCTATCTATTTTAACCTATATTATTATCGCCCATCCATAACTAGACTATAATAGACTTGGAATTAATTTCACACTAATAAAAATCTAATTGGAGACCCTATAAGATTACAAAAATAAAAGTTAATTGATAAGTGCATATAAATCATATATATAATACTACCCTCAATACAGTTAAAACTAGTACGGAGCTGGGGGTTACTTAGGCGCACTTCGGACGAAAATACGGACGTTTCCTACTCAGTGGGCTTATCACGAATTTAGTCTGGCTTTCGAATCGAGCTGTCACAAGTAAAGCGGATCCGTTAGCAATCGGGATTATGAATTTTTACTAACGATTAACGAGCACCAGTAATCTATCAAATGAACGAAAGATGGAGACGTTTGAAAATTAACAAAAAGTATCTAAAATATTGTAGTTCCAAATCCGCACGCGGTGGCGCTGCTCAAATTTCCATACAAATCACTTGAAGCGAACTCGGTTCGAAAGCCAGACTAAAATTCGTGATAAGCCCACAGGAACACTTACGTAATCATTCACGAAATTACGGATTTGACAGCGACGTCACGACGGGTAGGCCACACAATGCTTATTTTACAGACATATGACAGGACTTTTTACGGGCTTATATGTCAAAATTCTTGTAAGCTACAGAAGTAACGACCGTATCACGAAATTTCGGATATGCCTGAGTAGCCCCCTATTACGGATTTGTTATGATGGTTTTTAAATTATTGTGGATTACTTTATAACATTTATACACTCGAGTGCAATGAAATCGCACACCCCCTTGTTTATTAGTTTTGAGCAAATTATTTATTAAAATTCTTCGGTATTTAGTAAACAAAGGTATGTTAAATAAAAATACACATTGTTAGCTTACTAATGTCATGAAAAAACAATAATTTATTTGGAAATTACACGCACAAATATCAAAATAACAAAATTCCGCGAATTAATTTGTTTCAGGTAGGCACTACTTGCTCCCTTTCAGACAGGTATAAAAGGGTTAATTAAAGGAATTTCGTAATTATTTGTGCATTGAACTTTAATGTGATAACACATCTTGTGATTACATACGGAAAAATTGGAAAAACATGGACACTACACCCGCAGAAGCTGCTCAAGTTATAGCCTTGCTGGAGGCAGGACAAAACCAAAGTGAAGTGGCTCGACAGTTAAATTTAAGTCGATATTCAGTTCGACGCGTATACCAAAAGTTTCGAGAGACAGTGGGCTATTGTCGGCGACCGGGATCAGGTCGTTGTCGTACAACATCAGAACGTGATGACCGCTTTCTTGTGACGAGATCTTTGCGAAATCGACAGCTGAACGCGGTTGAGCTGGGATAACAGCTTCAAGAAGTACGCAATGTCAGCAAAAGTCAGTGGAGAGTCAGAAGGGGATTGGCTGAAGCTGGAATGACTGCAAATCGACCAGCAAATGGTCTGAAATTGACCACAGCCCAACGACAAGCCCGACTTCAATTTGCCCGAGAACATTTAAATTGGACGTTCGATCAATGGAGGTCAGTTATGTTTTCTGATGAATGCAGAATGACTCTACATGGCCACGATGGACGCTCAAGAGTCTGTAGAAGGCCATTAGAGAGATTTGCACAATGCTGCTTAAGCGAACGTGTCGCTTATGGCGGCGGATCGTGTATGTTTTGGGGTGGCATAATGCTCGATTCTAAAACCGACATTGTCTTCATTATTGGGGCCAATGCTGGATCTAAATCGAGAGGATTAACAGCTCAGCGGTACGTGAAGGAAGTTCTCGAACACCAGTCAGACCGATTTCATGGCTTATGGGGAAAGAATTCATACTAATGCACGATAATGCCAGGCCACACGTCGCTGGGACAGTTTGCGATTATATGGAAGACGTCAATATTAACGTGATGGACTGGTCAGCTCGCAGTCCCGATATTAACCCAATTGAACATGTTTGGGCCGAGCTTAAAAAGCAAGTAGGAGCAAGAAGTCCAACTCCTGCACATCTCCAAGGACTGCAATCAGCCATCAAAGAGGAGTGGAATGCCATTCCACAGGAATTATCAATTCAAAATTAATATGGTCGATGAAAAACAGACTAGGAGCTGTAATTAGAGCTAGGGGAGGTAACAGTCCATATTAATAAAGATTTTATTAAAAATTTCCTGTTTAATTTTATCCAATAACAATATCCAATGTCTTGTTCCTTAAATGCAATAGTCGCAATTTTACTTGTAAGTTTCATTTCATTTCCTAAAACATCATTTTCAACATTTTACATACTGTTTAGTGGTATCATTGGAAAGATAATGAATTAAGCTTTAAGTTGGCATTACAACTTCTTAATTTTTTATCAATATTATTAAGAAAATCCAGCTTTATTTGTAAAAATCCGGGGTGTGCGATTTTATTGCTCTCAAGTGTATATTATAATTTTTTCTACTTCTTTCTTTATTTGTAGGTATATAAAATTATTTTAAATATTATAGTGTTTATATTGTAATAGACTAAGTTTAAGTAAGTAAATGAATAAATATAATTGATTAGAATTACATTATAACGCTGTAAATGTGTTTACTATTTGATAATTATAGAATAAATTAATTATGAAAACTGATTAAAAAGTATAGTTGCATACATAATATAACACTTACACTCAATGCCTAGTTACTTAACCCTTAAATGCATGATTTATTCTGACCTCTTGAAAAAAATATATCTTGTAGACTTGTACCTACATTCTAATGCAGGGAGACATAGAAATAAATAAAAGCGAAAGAAAAAAGGTGCTGCCACTCGATAAAAAATATTTTCCTGATAGTAGTAATTCTACAACAGTATGCGTTGCGCTCATAATAATGATTTGGTAGCCGTGTTAGTGGTATGTTGCAGTTTTACGTCAATATGCAGAAAAAATACTTTTCCTTTCTTTCTTCTTCCGGAAAGACGAGATTTGATATCAGCTCAGTGCAAGCAAGGAAACACTCGGACAAGCACATCAAGTTTGACAAGGAAAAACTAATGCTGACCCAACAGAGTGTATGTCGTTACGTATAGACCCAGTTCACTGCGAAAATGGACGAATAACCGGTATTTTCTTCGTAAACGTGGACTATACTCGACTATTGCTACATTTTTCAATTTTAAATAGGTTTTTAATAAATTCATTGGAAATAAAAAAACATTGTTTAAAAATATATGATAGACCACTAAGTACTGATCTCGAATGTTTGATCATAATAGTTTACAAGAAAACGACGCGAGCGCCATCTACAAGTACTTTTCAAGTGTTGCTTACTCTAATCCATCTTTTCTCAACCATTTTTATGTCGCGACCCTCGAAAAGCCAAAAAGTTAAGTAAAAAGTCTCGCGAAAACACACTTTTAATTTTAATTTTTAGTTTTATAACACTACACTAAAATTCATTCCTTTAATAAACGAATCTTTTGTACCTATATGCAGTTTGTATTTATTATTTTTCAACAGATTGCGATTACTAGATTAAATAATAATAAAAAATAAGTGAAAAACAATTTTACAAGGCGTACTTTAAACATGAATTTTTAAATACAAATATGTAATTTATTAAATAACCAAGTCGAGTATAGGGCAGTCCCTTGTATAGGCACAAGTCACAAAAGTGAAAATAGTCGTTGGTCATCGCTTTCAACAGCGGAATGCTACAGTGCCTTACGCGGGATTCAACCTATTTCCCTCTTCTTGCATAATTCAACACTCTATGTATGAGTTAATACAGTGTTTCTCAACCTTTGTGTTGTCAAATTATTAAAGTGTGTCCCTAAATTTTAGAAATGTATTCTTATTATTAACTTCACTATGTCACGGATCTTGATTTATTCCATTTGAAGCCTAAGAAGCTCAAGTCTACTTTGCACTTGGCTTTCCTATAACAGTCTATGCTCGAGCAGCAGACTGGCATTCGTATTTAATCATTGATGTATATAGTTTTCTTCAGATGTTTAATACAACTATTAGGTTAACAAACTTAGCTTTATTTCTCTAGTCTAGTGTAGTTGTTATTTTCATGTTATGGTTTGTTAACTGTTTGTTTGTGTATGTCTAAATAAATAAATAAATAAACTTGTAATTAATCCCTTAATAAACGCTCTGTTGTTTTTGTAGTGTATACATAATTTTTTATATTTAAAATTATTTTACTAATTTTATTTAAATAAACTAAATTTAAAATTAAATTTATGTAAAAATGTTGAGAATCACTGAGTTAATACATTAAAAGAAGTTTAACGAAGACCTTTCTTGATCTCATTATTAGGACAAGATCAGAATTCAGAGTTCAATGGTTACAAAAACAAAATACATGCATAATCATAACGTAATGTAGAAGAAAAAAGTGTTAAATCGTGGACAGGAAGGCGTAAGATATAACATTTTAAAAATATCCGTTGTGATGGTTTTTAAATATCACGTCATAATAGACTTATAATTATTGACAGGTAAAATATTATCTAATTCATTACGTTGTTTAGATAATGTGAGTCTAGACTCTAGATGCATATTATATACTAGCGGCCCGTCCCGGCTTCGCACGTGTGGATATTTATCTTTTAAACATTTAGAATTTTAGAACGCAATCCATTTCGATTTTTTAATATAGTTGATATGTTCTTTAATATTGTAGAACATTTTTTTGTTCTATCATCAATAGTTTTTGTAGCGCATGCGATGAAAGACATTTTATGGCAATTTTTGACAACCTTGGGTTACATTATAGTAGTTTTAGTAAGGATTCTTGTTTATTTGCTGTAATTTATATAGCCTATATTGATCAGTGATAATGTAGCATTCAAATGGTGAAAGAATTTTTGAAATCGGTCCAGTAGTTTTTGAACCAATTCGTTACAAACATACAAAAAAACAAATCTTTCCTCTTTATAATATTAGTATAGATGAAGTTTGAATTTATAACAGAAAGGCGTACTTAAGTTCAAACGGTGACGTTGAAACTGTGGCAAATTTACCTCACCTTTTTTTTACCCCTAAATACAGGAATTCGGAAAGATTTTTTACTGGCAACATTATAAGGTTTTTCAATCAAATCTTTTTTGTCTGTAACAAATATTTTAAGGCTCGTACCAAAGATTTTTAAGTGTCATAGTTTCAAAATATTTAACCAAAAATCTAAATTACTCGGTCAATCGTTAAATTGTCTGTTGGCAGCCGTTTTTTGCTGGTAATTGCTGCAAATTGCTCTAGTTTAAAGAAGTTAACCTAGACATACTGGCCAGTAATTTGAAACAACATAAAAATACTTTTTTATACATAATATTACGAAACCATTTTATTAACATTGTGTGTACACATTCAGGGACCCGAAAGAAATTCTGCTTGTTGTGTGTAGACCAATTTTAGAAATAAAATAAAATTGTCTATGGTTTTCGGTTTGTCTCTGGTAGTTTTTACTAAAAAATAAACTTCAATAATAATATTCAAGTGCATTCGTTTATTATTTGATTTGTAAAAATATCACTGAAAAAAAATATAAATTAATATTCAATTATACGAATCTGCGTAATTGATTGACGTAAACAAAAAAAAAAACAACTAAAATATTTTTAAATATAGAATCTTTGGAATCTTATATCTGCTTTCGCTGGTTTTATACTGGGTAATGAATGCTCAATGCTTATTTTGCGGACATTTGACAGGCTTATATGTCAGAATTCATGTAAGCTATAGAAACGGTCGTATCATGAAACTTCGGATATGCCTGAGTAGCTCCCCTAGATATGAATGTATATGTTGCAGATACATATATATATAGTACCTATAACTAGTCCATTATATAGCATTATGATCATAAGTGAATCGACGTAGCGTGTAAGTTTCGTTTTAGTGACGCAATGCACCTGTAGTTGGTACTATTAGGTTACGTATTGCATTATTATGGTATATGTCTTCTGAATTAGGTAAGTTATTCGCATAACTAGATTTTTTTTTCGTCGGTGGAGTTGCAGAAGGATGTAACTTCATTTAAGTTAGGAATAATATAGATACATAATTAAGAGGAAAAAGTCAATCGAAATAAAAATATTAGTTAGTCATTATGAGTTAGTTATTTCTATGTTTAAATATAATAATACTAATAGAATTTTTTTATTTAATTATTTTACTCTGTGTATCTATCTATGTAATTATATATCTAGTACTTTTATTTTTTTAATCTGTGACACATTTATTACAATTTCATTTCTTAAAATTATTTTTGAAAGTTATTAATAATTATATTTTTATAAATAGGTATTTGTATCGACCGAGAATTGAATCCCAGACTAATAATTTCGTTACAAAGATAGCAATAAGAATAATATGAGTAAAATATAATTTATTTATTTATTTTTTCTTTTATTTCAGGATCATTCAACATCATGGCTGTCCGTCATCACGATACTTATTACTTTTATAACACAAGGTAATTAAATTTATAAAATCGCAATTTTACAGAAGCGATTTAAAGTTGTTATTGTGCATAGTTTGTTTGTGTAGATTCTTCATTGTTGTATTGAGTATATCAGATAGTATTAAGAAAATGTAATTTTTTATGAGATAAATAATTTGTCTAAATGTTAATAAACCAGCCAATATGCAAGACTGCGAAAAAATCCTCGTCAGTTTTTTTTTCATAATTAAAGCTAAGACCGTATTTTAGGATTCACTTGAAATGAAATGAAAATCGTTTATTAGCATAGACACTAAAGGCGTGCACTTGCTCATCGTTAGACTCTACCGTGACTTTGGAAAGGCGTATGGCGAGAAGAATACCACAAGAAACTCGTCAATCATAGCCTGTACATAAAATAATAATAATAATAAAATATATAACAATTTATAAATCATATTACACAGTGGTTACAATAAATGTCAAATTAATAACATATATGTACATAAAATATATGTATACTTAAATAATTATAGAAAAAAACATTGTGATTGTCCCCGAATTTGCATACATTAGTTTTATTAAGTTTTATTCGCAGTCTTTTGACTATAAAAGTTCTTTATTGAACATCAGCGTGGGATACTTTCAAGGATAACGACTTTTTATTGCGCCGAAACATTGTTACGATATACGTTGTTATTCACACGCTCTTAAGGGTTATATTCCTGTAAATTTTTTTTTTTTTGGTTAAATATTAATTTATTTATTAATTTTGAAATTTACTATTTGTATTCTGTATATTCTGGATCCCACATCACAGGTGTGGGACCATCGAAAATCGTACTGTAGTTTTACTTCAATAATAAATAAATAAATAAAACTAAAACACTCATGGGAATTATTTTTAATTGAATAGGACTATATTTAAAAACTTCGTTTTTAAAATTCTTTATTCAAATTCGTGATTAGCTTCAGGTGTTGAAATAAACAAGTTGTTTTTTATTGCATATACTATAATTTTAAAGCGCCGATGGTCGATTGGAGCAAATCAGTCGTAAATTATATAAGTTAGTTAATGTTAATATAAACATAATTTACTATCGAAATATAATAAAATCTAATACAGTGTAAGAAATTTTACGCTCTAAAAGTTTTAGTCTATCTGTGTAAAGACTAGATTTTACAATTAACTATCTAATACAGTGGTTCCCAAAGTGAAAGTCGCGAGAGGCTTTCAAAATATATTTAAAAATCACTGGAAATATAAAAATGCATAACGAAACAAATGAAAAAGTAAATACTAAAATATTAGTTAAATGCACCGGGATCGTGGTTAAAAATTTGCAAGATTGGGAACCACTGATTTAACGTAATAAAATTGTCATAAAACACTGTTTACAATTTCGGGTTGGTGCTTAATATGAAATTTTGAAAGTATATACAATAAAAAAATTAATTATATTTTTTTTTATTTGTAATTACGGTAGTAAATTATAATTTTGAAAATCTGGAAATGAAACATAAATGTGGATATAAGATATAATAGTAAAATATTTCCTTTATATCCAACGGGATAAAAAGTATCCTAAAGCCTTCTTCCGGTCCTAAGCTACCTCCCCACCAATTTTCAGCCAAATCAGTTCGGCCGTTCTTAAGTTATAATTAGTGTAACTAATACGACTTCCTTTTATACATATATAGATATCAATTATTATTGTATCTCTAAATATATATAACTCAAAGGTGACTGACTGACATAGTGATCTATCAACGCACAGCCCAAACCACTGGACGGATCGGGCTGAAATTTGGCATGCAGGTAGATGTTATGACGTAGGCATCCGCTAAGAAACGATTTTGATCAATTCTGCCCCCAAGGGGATAAAATAGGGGATGAAAGTTTGTATAAATCTTCTTAGATTTTCGACTGATTGAACTGAAATTAAAGATTGGAGCTGATGATGATGAAGACGTCCGTTTAAATAGGATTTTGATAAAATTTTTACACACGCTAAACAAAAGTAAAGCAGCAAAAACTATACCTAATTAATAATACTTCTTAACGCGAGCGAAGCCGCGGGCAACAGCTAGTTTAATATATAATTATAATTATATGATATAGGCAGCCAAATTCATCTAAATTTAATGATACCTATTATTAAAATCGAACGAAGAGAAGCGAATAAACGCAATTACACGCTTTTTTTTCTTTTAAACACTTTTTTATACAAACAACGCAATGCCGAATAGAATTGGTTTATTTTTAATTTGATGCATAATTATTTAAATTCTGAATTTATATAATATTTTTGTTGAACTTGTCATAATTGGTGTCAATATTCTAAGATAGATCAATTGACAGTTATTAAAAATGATAATAATCGATTGTCAGTGAGTAGTTTTAGAGCCTATTCAATGCAAACAAACTAACAGATTTAATTAATTAAGAAAAATAATTGTTTTTAATATCTTTGTATTACATGTGTCATGTAATAAATAATTTTTTAATAGGTTTTTTATTAGAGCGTAATAATGTATGAAAATAAATATGTATTTCTTTTGTTTTCAGCATGGGCGAATGAACCAAGGGTTGTATGTTACTACACGAACTGGTCAGTCTATAGGCCGGGTACAGCAAAATTTAACCCACAAAACATCAACCCCTATCTTTGTACACATCTTATATATGCCTTCGGAGGCTTCACTAAAGACAACACACTGAAGCCTTTTGATAAATATCAGGATATTGAAAAGGGTGAGTTTTTTTTTCTGTTTATAATTTCAAGTGTTTTTAGTTTTAATTGTATGTTTAATTGTTTTTTAATTGCAGGCGGATACGCGAAGTTTACAGGACTTAAAACGTATAATAAAAACTTAAAAACAATGCTAGCTATTGGTGGATGGAATGAAGGGTCTACCAGATTCTCACCGATGGTCGCGAGCCGTGAAAGAAGAAAGGAATTTGTGAGGAATGCGATTAAGGTACACAGAGACTTGACTGGCTCAGTCATAGTACGTATTAGTCTGAACAGAGACTGAACGAAATGGTTTTATTTCACAGTTCCTTCGTCAAAACCACTTTGATGGTTTGGATTTAGATTGGGAGTACCCAGCTTTCAGAGATGGCGGGAAACCGAAGGATAGGGAGAACTATGCGAAACTTGTGAAAGAACTGCGCGAAGAATTCGAAAAGGAATCCGAGAAGACGGGAAAACCACGTCTACTCCTCACGATGGCTGTGCCGGCTGGCATAGAGTATATACAGAAAGGCTTTGATGTTAAAACTTTAAATCGGTGAGTTTTTATTATATTACCGATTTTTCTAAAAATAACCTCAAATATTTAGCTTTTCAAAATTATTTAAAGAACATAGTGGAAAACATACTCTAGCAGTAATATTTAAAAATTCCGAAAAAAAGCTACTATTTTCGGTTAGCCCCGTATATAGACATTTCTATATTTCTTCTATGGTTGTAATATATTCAGTGGTTCCCAAATTTATTATATATTATAAATTTGCAGTGTTTTCGAGATTTTTTTGTTTTGCAAACATATTTTTAAATCCTCTCAGAGCTCAAAGTTTGGAAACCAATTAGTAATTGATCGTAATCTAGCTCAGCACAAGGCAAAGTGCGGTCAAGTATTCTATGAATGTTCCAAATACAAATGTTACTGAGACTGCCTACCCCATCAATGAATAGTAGTACGTAATTTGTGTTTCATTGTATTGTGATGTTCTGTACAATCACTACTACCTACTGGGCCATTGTTTTACAATGCGAAACACTTGATTGTGTATCGTTACGAAATCGCTTGTCTGTGATAAACGTTATTATTTACACATTTTGCATAAGTTAAAACGAGCTGGAATTAAACTGCCTTCATAACCTTAAAATACCGTTCACCCACCTCTTGGTTGTATTAGAAAATTGAAGTATAAATACAGTGGAATCTCTACAACTAATTAAAAAATCTGTAATTCGTTTTCAGATATCTAGATTGGATGAACTTGTTGACTTACGACTATCATTCGGCCTTTGAGCCAGCTGTCAATCACCACGCACCACTATACCCACTCGAAGAACCGAACGAATACAGCGTTGATAACGAGCTTAATATTGTAAGTCAGCCATTCTCAAAGTGGTGTTCCGCGGAACCCTAGGGCTAAAATACTGCAAAAAATACCTACCAAAGGGAGATTATAAATATTACGTAATATTACATTGCAATATGATTATTCATAAATACATATAAATCAGTTTTTTATAATTATATTAAGGCTTTTACCTTCGCCAAACAGTTTGAGAACCGCTGTTGTAAGTGATACTAATTAGGAAATACTGAAGTGAGATGCCAAATTAACTTCTGTAACGTACAACACGAATTTCAGGATTACACGATAAAATTCTACATAGAGAACGGCGCTGATCGAAACAAGTTGGTACTTGGTATTCCAACTTATGGAAGATCATATACGTTGTACAATCCTGATGCAACTGAAATTGGTGCTCCAGCTGATGGCCCTGGAGAGCAAGGAGACGCTACAAGGGAGAAGGGATACTTGGCTTATTATGAGGTAAAATTTAAGACTACCCTCACTCAAAATTTAAAAAATCGTATATATTATAAACTAGCTGCTTTACACTTTACACTTTTTTAACAATAAAAAGTAGTTATTGAGGCATAACTATAATAGTTAGATATATGATGTTGGTGACTTTTTTGTAGATATTGATGTCCTCTATAAAACTGTAGTACATCACTTTGCTCTATTGTCAATCATTTCCGCAGTGTACGCATTATAATGAATTTTTTCACACTTTGGGTTTCATTATTGAAGTTTTTATACGGATGCTTAACGTTTTTGAAAATATTTTATAGCCTATGTTCATCAGGATTCTAATGGTGAAAGAATTTTTCAAATCGATCCAGTAGTTTCGGAGCCTATTCAATACATACAAACAAACAATCAAATGTTTTCTCTTTATATATTAGTATAGATAAATTAATTTTAAAATTTTAGATCTGCGAATCTCTTAAACAAAAAGAGAAAAGAGTTAAAAGAGAAGAGTCTGACGAGGAAGAAGAAGATGAAGAAGAAGAGGTGGAAGAACTACCTTGGACTATAGTGCATCCTAACCCCAACGCAATGGGACCAGTTGCATATAAAGGCAACCAATGGGTCGGTTATGATGATGTAGAAATTGTACAGAAGAAGGCTGAATATGTGGCCGAAAATGGATTAGGAGGTTTGTGTTGACAGCATCCGTTGAGTTCCTAATTCAAATTTAAGTACTAGAGTTTGATTTTCTTTTGTTTCTGGTAGGCTACTCAGGCATATCCGAAGTTTCGTGATACGGCCGTCACTTCCGTAGCTTACGTGAAAAAACTTGTCAAATGTCCATAAAATAAGCATTGAGTGGCCTATCTGTCGTGAAGTCACTATCAAATCCGTAATTTCGTGAACGATTATGGGTCCGAGTGGGAAACGTTCGTATTTTAGTCCGAAGTTTGTATGCCTGAGTAGCCCCCCCAGGGTCATATTGCTAATATCAGTCAACTGTTCTATCTCCTTATTCTTATCTTAGGGGAAGTTATATGTAGAGAATATTAGGTAACGACAAAATAAACATGCGAGAATTAATTTAAATATCAATTTAAAAAATAATTAAAATATTAGTAATAATATTATTTTATTTTGTTTAATTTAATCTGACGTTTCGATGGCTTTGCAGCTATACCGCGAAAGCAGCAAAGAATATTTTAAATTAATGAAATCTTGTTTATTTTTACTTATGAAAAGGAATATTGAATAGGAATAATTAGTTTTATTTCCTTAATACAAATCTTTACAAATGTTCGTAATCTTTTCAGGTATTATGTTCTGGTCAATAGACAACGACGATTTCAGGGGCAAGTGCCATGACAAACCTTATCCCTTGATTGAGGCAGCTAAGGAGGCATACATTAATAGAATCGGGTACGTAATTAGTTATCACTAAACATAAACTAAATCACATAAGTAAAACAAAAGAAACGAAAACAAAAATTTAATACCTACAAATTTTCCACAAACTTTTTCGTCCGTCGAAGCGAAACCGAAGCGACCACACGTATCCTGATGATGTCACGTGAAGTGTCGAAACGCGTCGAGACAAGTTGAATGTTGGTGGAGATCTTTTAATATGGATTTCCACAAGTAACGCCTGAAACAATTAATTATATTATTGACACTTTTGATATATGACTTAAATTGACAAAATATAACAATGGAAGTTATTATTCGACTTAATTATGGAGATAGCCTTGGTTAATTTTAAAAATTGTTATTGTGAGAATTTTATTTTTTACTAAATTCATTTGTTTTCTTGTAATTATCTTTTGTTTTGTACTTGTAAAACAGAATAACAACTGTCAAATATACTTTTCTCACTATTCCAGGGCGACTGACAACGTTGTAGTGACAGAAAAGATTAAAACAGTAACTAGTAGTACTTCACGGAGACGTAACCGCCCAAAATCTACACCCACATCGAAGCCAACTACTGCGGCCAGGTAATAGAGGCTTCACAGATTGCTTACCCCTATTTTTAATAGGCTTGCATATATTAAGGCTACATCAAATGTAAAGCCATTGCAAATAAATATATAGCCTTAGTACTCGTTATAAAAAGACGGCAGAGGTCATTTGACTACAAATAATTCTGATATTAAAATCTCTTCTCTAGATGTATTCTTATTCCGTCTTCCTTAAAATAATAATAATAATAATAATAAAACGTTTATTTTTAAATAAATTTGACAATTTGTCGTCTTGGCACCAAAAACCAGTGTTCGTTTGTCTTGGCGTTGCACAAATATAAAAGATAAAAAAAAAATAAAAAATAACAAAGAAAAAAGATTCTTTAATTAATAATAAATAATAAACTTGTATCCTACATTATCCCTGATGAACATAGACTATAGAATATTTTCAAAAACGTTAGGGGTCCGTATGAAAACTTCAATAATGTAATCCGAAGTGTGAAAAATAACTGCTTTTCCATGTTAAAATATGCAATAGTATATTTATACTATAAAAATCTCGAAAACCGCTTGACGTACAAAGATGAAATTTGGCAGGGAGGTAGTTTTATAGTTAGTAGATAGCTAAGAACGGATTTTGCGACAGATGTGTGATAGGCATTTTCTGTTGACTAAAATATGAAACATCATTAAACTTCATAGTACTTTATATCTTCATTATTACGCAGACGTAGTCGCGGGCAACTGCTAGTAATATTATAAAAGAAGATAACAGTTAAGTAAATTACAGATTAACCCAATCGAATAAACGCAAACCGTCCCCAATCTCTACCACACCATCATGGAGTACACCAGAACCACCCACGACGCCGGACCCTGGATCTGACTTCAAATGTACGGACGAGGGTTTCTTCCAACATCCTCGGGATTGTAAGAAGTATTTCTGGTGTTTGGATTCTGGTCCTTCCAACCTGGGGATCGTTGCTCATCAATTCACGTGTCCGTCCGGTAAGTTATAATTCACATGTGCATCCGAATTTTAAAAAATCAGAACCTATTATTAAAATCGTAATGTTATATTACCGAGATGGGGTATATTTTCGTTTTTTTTTCTCAAATTATAATTCTCCATCTCATGAAAAAAAAAAACATTTTCTCAATGGTTTCTGAAATAATATATATCCCTACTAATATTATAAATGTGAATGTTAGTTTGTCTGTTACGTTTTCACGCAACAACTACTTAACCGATCATCATGAAACTTTATGCACATATTTTTGGAGGTACTAGAAGTAATATAAGATACTTTTTATTAAAAATATATAATTTTTTTTACTATAGTTTCCAATTGACTATAGTAAAATATTGAGTATATATATATTGATATATATATATATATATATATAATATTTATATATATAAATTATTATATATATATATATATATATATATTACGTTAATTAATTTCAGGTTTATTCTTCAACAAAGCAGCTGATTCTTGCGACTTCGCTCGTAATGTGTTCTGCAAGAAGTCTACTGCCACTACCAAATCCCCCGCCACTGCTAAATCCCCAGTCACTACCAAAGCAACTACCACAACCACGGAGAGTTATACCACCAGAAAACCCATCAAATTAAGCACTAGAAACTCGCTTCTATTCAGAACTACGACCAGCACTGCTGCTCCTGCTGAGGTAATTATTTCATGACTCTGGCCTTCCGCGAGAAGGTCTATATATTGTAAAATGAGAATTTGCTTTGAGATTACTTTTGTTTATTTATTAAGTTTTTGATATTGATAGGTTATTATTTTTATTTTATTTAGATTTTGACATTTTATTATTATTGCGTATCTTTTGTATTTGACTCCTCCTTGCATGGCGTATTGGAATTGACAGTAAGACCATGCAAGTGACTGTGCTTAAATATATTAATATATAACACTAAAACAACTAACAGAACGTGCTGAAACGCTATATAACATCACGTATCTGGACCACGCACAGAATATGCTGAGACACTACATTCATCCACGTCACTCGAGGTATATATAAACACGCTCCTCGAGTGACAAGTCAGTTCACTTCAGTCAGCTCGCTCCCATCAACATAGCACAATGTAACCAATAAATAATATTTACATCTCAACACTCTTTGGCTCTGATTCCTGTACCACCACAAGAGAAAGACCTTAAACAATGGTGACGCCGACGTGATGTTACATAGCGTTTCAGCACGTTCTGTCCTTCGTCCAGACACGTGCCGTTAAAGAGGGTATCTTAAAATTCGAATGATTCTCAAATGATTTTTATAAAGCATTTGTTTTTTTACCAAAGATCATTGGAAAGATTGTCATTTGTTATTTTTACTGTAGTTTAAAATTTATTAAACCATGTCCAATCAGAATCAAGGAAACCATGTTCGTATTTGTCAAATTCTAATTCATATACAACTTTATTAAAAATGTAGTAGGCAGATTAGTTAGGATTATTTATAACTTCACTTGGCATATGACTACATTCCGCTTGGTTAGGTTACTTCACGGGTGTTATTATCTGTTATTAGTTCAGTCCATCGTTGTCTCTTAGTTCCCTATTCGCGTAACGCAAGGCAACTACTGCTTGTATTTTTGTGATAGCAACAAGAGTCTAGACCAGTTTCTCAACCTTTTTTTTTTGTTGCGGCACACTTTTAACGATTTCAAAATTTGACAGCACCCTTTGAGAATCACTGGTCTAGACTATGATAAAATCAACACTTTGAGATAGTAGAAACGTAATATCCCTATACACATATTAAACGACATAAATACCTTTTAGGAGGAACAAGATGAAGAAGATGAAGTTGTCTCGGAGGAAGTGGAGGTAGACGCTGAAGATCCTAGAGTAATTAAAGAATTAATAGACCTCATCAAGAAAGTTGGTAAGTAATCATCAAATAATAAAAATATCAAATGTGTTGGATTTCTAATTGGATTCTAATCGGAAAATTACACTAATAGAAACTCTTTGCACACTACACCATAGACATCTCTCTTATAATATATACATAGACAATAATTGTGTTGTTATTTCAACAAAATGCAAACTCGATTTAACACCACTCGGTTTAACGAACACACTCCCTAAAACGTCGTAATTACTTGACTTTGGTTAGTTTTCTTTGTTACTAATACAATGATACACTCTATGTAGCATTGCACCTACTCTAAATAACGACTATACGTCATTATTAAGCAATAAACATTACTTTCTAAGTTGCTGAAATTAATAACAATAGTATCTGTGTACGTTCTTTATAATTTATTATTAAATACATACGTATTACAATAGCAAAATAAAATCGTTTTATTTACAACTCTCAATAACGTCGTAAAATGTGTAGTCCCTTAAGTGTCGCTATATAGAGTTTACACTATATTATGATAAATAATCAGAAATACAACCATACAAACATAAAATTAAGGCTTGAAAGATATATCTACTTTTATTCCCAATATTTTGTACTATAGTTATTGTAGTGTTTATTCCCAATGACACAAACTCTAGTTCATCCGAAATCTTAATTTTTCCAGGTGGTGTCGAACAGCTGGAGAAGCATCTGCATTTAGCTGAAAGCTCAATGAGTGTTGATAATGCGGGAACAACTACACCTGCAAGTTTTAATAAGAAGTTGTATCAGAAAGTATTGGAAAGAACGAGGAAAAATAAGTTAGTATAATCTTTTATTTATTTTTAATGTTTTAGATTTGAAGTTCCCATATTGGTAACGCTTGTATTTTCATTTTGACATTCCAATTAGAACAAATAGGAGGATATTAAGTAGTTCTGCGACTCGCTACTAGGGAATCTCTGAGCATTATCAATTTTTATACATGTATTTTTCTGCACTAAAAATCGAGTTATAGCTTTTTTTACTGAATATAACTATCTTCTATTCTTTAAGGTTTCCTTTCACCAATTAAAAATGTCACTATGTAATATGTTAAGTTTAAATATATAAGTTCTATATATTTTTTTGTTTAAAAACCTAGGTTTAATCCATCGGTAAGAGAAACAAATCAAAACAGTCGTCGTGGTCCACAAAATGCTGGTTTGGAATCCATTCAAGAAACTTCGTCCTTAAGAAAAGAGAGACCGCAGTAAGTACATTGTTTGTTTAATGCAATGATTCTTTTAAAAGATTATGCGTCTTACAATTGCGTTAATTTTGGATAATTATGTCCTATGTTTCGAAACTTTGCAGCTATCATTGTCGGAATAAGACCAAGATTTTGTTATCTATAAACTTACGAAACTATCCTAATAATTAGTCAAATTGCTCAACTATTGTCAAATTAATTTAAAATTATTATTATCCTTTGATGATATTGAAAAATGAAGAACACATAGCTCCTAAGATAGCAACAAAGCCTTATGAAAGACTAAAAAAATTACAGACTATTAGAGTTATATTGATAACAATGTTTTGTAATTAATTTGAAAAACTCCTTTAGCATAGTGCATAATTAAACACACTATTCATCTAAGTGTAAAAATCCAGGTATACAACAATAAACCGTGGCAGGCAGACAGTTTCAACGACCGAGGAACCTGAAGAAGTGGATGAAGACATCGAACCTTCCAGGCCACAGTTCAAAGCCAGAGCAGAAGATAATGACGTAAGAGAAGTTACAACGAAACCTTTGCAATATGTCAACATACGCCGGGCGAGACCTACCAGCACTTCGGATACAGCCGATGATTCCGCCTCAAGGTGACTTTTTTATTAATTACTATCGAGTTTATTTTGATTGATTTGATAATAACAATAATAATTGCACAAAAATAACAAAAAGCGAACTTAATTCAATATGACCAGTTTCAAAAGTTCTTTACAATACTTTAATGTGAAACCTTACTCATTATTTTTTGTAAACAATTCTATTTTTTGGTAGTTGAAGTTGGTAGGTGAAGTTGGTAGTTCCAATGTTAATGTCAGCCACCTTTGGGAAATGTGAGCGGTGATGTTGTATATTGTACAGGCTATGATTGGCGAGTTTCTTGTGATTTCTTCTCGTCATATGCCTTTCTGAAATCTTAGTAGATTCTGACTATGAGCAAGAGTCTAAAGGGCCTATGCGGAATAAGAAATTTTTATTGTGACTCTATTTCTTTCAGTAACAATTCAATGATTATTTCAGGAACTCTCTGTTCGAACGTCAATCACCAATTGTTTCATCTGAATCGCCATCAAATACTGTCAATTCGAAACGTGAAAGCATACCTGAGTACGTCACTATAAGAAGACAGAGGCCAACTACCGAGGAGCCAACTACGTTACAGTAAGTGTTACAACTTATTGTAGAATGTAGATGCGCTGACAGATGGCGTTGTTCTAAAATATATCACACAACTTATATTTCGGCTAAATTTACTATGGCATGTATATGATGATTGATGTAGAGTTGAGTAAAAGTAAATATTTAACTTTTCAGATACGAAAGCGCAGAACAAGAGGAAGAACCATCAGAAAGCGTTGAAACAGAAACATCAGCGTCTCCCTCAACAAAATCGCAACCTCAATACATATCTTTAGTTAGATCGCGATCTACAACCCAACCCACTCCTCCACAAGAACCTTTAGACACCCCTGAACCAACAACTGTCCTTGCTGTACAAATATCATCCCTACTAAATTCTCCTCTCTCTACTATTGCCGATGAAGTATCAACTGAAGTAGAAACCACCCCTTCTCCTACTGTTACTGAAGCTACAAGCACTACTACCAGTAGTACAGTTGTACCACGTCTCAGTGTGCCTCCACGGCGAACAGTGTTTAAACGACGAGGGTCAACTACAACTGCTCCTTCGACATCAACTACGTCCACGACACAGGTGAGTTCCGAAAGGCAATACGCTTTTGTACAACGCCGCCGGCCCCTCGCTAGGCCGAACGAAATATCACACGACTTAGAGGACAATAACGAAAACGCTAGAAAAATACGTTCGACTACCCCAGACAGCCGGGAGGATTTAAATATTGCCAAAGTTGAGGAAAATAATGAAAAACCAAGAAGGTACCGCCCTAGATATCAACAGACTAAAGCTGATGATTCTGTTCCTGCTGCGGCAACGATTCGCAGAGGCCAATATAGACCTCAAATTAACAGGGATGAACTAGTGTCTCTTACACCTGTAGATAATGATAGATTTCGAATTGAGTTAAAGGAAAGCGTTCCTCGGTCTGAAAGGCGTTTCAGACCTAGAACATCGACAACTGCTGCGGACAAAATCGAGGATAGTGAGGTATCCGCAGCAACAGTCGAATTACGACGCCCCAATCTACTTCCTCGTGGTCGTAGTCGCTTTACATTAAGTACAAGCACTGAAGCACCTAAGGAAGATAGTCCACAATCGGATAGACGACCTGGTGTTTCTAGATTTACCCCACGACCTTTTACTAGACGTATACCTCAAGAAGTTGAGACGTCACTTGACGAGGAGGAAGTTGTGTCAGTAAGCGAAGTACCACGAGCACCCGTGAGGTTACCATTTGGTAGAGTTAGGCCTACAGCATCGACTTTACAAAATGATGTACAAGCTAGAAAATTACCTTACCCATTGACTAGACTATCAAAACCCTCTATTGAGGATGATAACGATGACGAAGAAAGAACAGATGACATATCATTATCTGAAAGTACAATTGAAGAAATGGAACATGAAGAAACTGTGCAGGAGACAACTGAAGGATTGCCAAAAAGACGTAAAATTATAAGGAAAATTCGTCCATCAAGCACTGCGGAAGATATAGAACCTACAGAGGCAGCCATCAGTAAAATAGAATCGCTAACAACTGAAGGTGAACATGGCAAAAATAAGTTCACTGTTATAAGACGCCGTATTGTGTCAACTTCGACTTCTGCAACACCTAGTGAGGCAATACCAAATTCACCAACTGAATTACCTTCATCCTCGTCTCCTAGAATAAGAAAAATAATTCGTAAAATATTAAAGCCTACTTTAGAGCCTGAAATTGAAGTTAAAACTCAGTCACATTTGGAAACCATACAATTTACAAGTGAACCTATTGCTAATTACGGTGAACGATCACGGCCAAGTGTTACGACATCAACAACAAGTGCTCCAATTATCGAAAATATTAAAGAAGATAATATTCAAGAAGAGGTTTCTGTAGAGGCTTCTAAAGATGAAGTTGACGAAGATACAGAAACAGAGAATAAGCCTCAAGTTGTAATTGAAACTGACCAAATACTTGATTTGTCCGAAGACAATAAAGAACCCACTTTAACTGAAGCACAATCAACAACAACAGAAAGTACTACAATAAGCACAACTCAAGAACCGACATCACCTTCAGCAAGGACTAGGTTACCTTACAGACCATCAAAGCGTCTATTTACTTCTGCAACCGAGGCAACCCCACCATCCAGCACTAGAACATACAGCCGTAAATATAGTAGTCGCACATACACATCACCTTCTACCGTAGAACGTACACCAGAAACTTCTAGAACTACTTTTACAAGGAAACCATTGTTTAATGCTCGACCATTTTCTCGTAGACCGTATACTACTGCTAGAACAACACAGAAGGTCGAAGAAGAAGAGAAAGAGTATGAATCAGAAGATGAAGATGATCATGAAGACCAGGAACAAGGCTTTGAAGTATTGCCAGAAAATCAATTCTTTAAACGAAGACCTGATGAAAATAATGCCGAAGAAGATTATAACTCTCAAGAAGAGGACGAGGAAGAGCAAGAAGTACAACACATTAACAAACAGACTAAGAGACCACTTTTCAAACCGAAAGTGGTTAACTCAAACACTTTTAGAACATCTACCACAACAACTGAAATACCAAAACGACTGTACAATAATCTTGGCTCACAAAATCGTACAAGTATTTTTAACAGAACCACCATTAAAGATGTTGATTCAAAGAAACGAGTGCAAAATGTTCCTATCGGTTACACTCCACCTAAGGTTACTCCTTCAAGTGAAGCTTCACTCACTTCTCACAATATTACTGAAATAGTAACTGAAGGCGATAAGGTAGTAACTTCTACAACTGATTTTATCGGAACTGAAGTAACTACTGAAGATGATGATTATTTGAGTTACACGGAACCTGGTGACGCGACTACTTATGATTTTACAAGCACAAATGCTGATAGATTTACTACAAACACAGATAACAGTGGTCATATAACAACAAATATTGATAACGAAACTAGAACAGATGATTATTTAGAAGCATCAGATGATACTACTGTATATCCAAACACTTATTCAACTGTAGTAGAATTTGAAAATACTTCATCTGCAACTTCGGAAGAAACAGCTGTCACGGAAGATAATAATACAACAGAAGAGTCTGAAACAACTGAAACAACTTCTCTACCACAAGTCTCTCCCATATATAAAACGCAATATGATAAACTATTTTCTGTCAGTAGAGTAGTAGAAGTGTCATCAAAATTAGATAAACATAGATTAAATAAAAAGAATGAGAGTAGACTGATTGAAGCTGGTGAAGTAATGCAGGAGAAAAAACCAACAGTTGATAAAATAGGAGAAGTTAGTAGGTTCAGTTTTATTAAGATAGTTGAAGATGAAATACCTATTTACTTAACTAAATATGGACATATTTACCCAGTGGAGAATCCTCCAGACAACCCTATACGTATCGATGAAGCTAGAAACGCGCGTGCACTAAACAATTTCGCTGACGTTGGCAAAGAAAACCTTATAGCGTCCGAAAGTATCAATGAAGCTTATAGACACGTAAATAATTTATCTAAAAAAACAAACAACAATGAAGATGTTAATTCTAAAGAAGAAATAGAACATTTATTAGGCGATGATTTTCTAACATTCATAAACGATGAAAAGAAAGACGAAAAAGTTGACGCAGATGGTTTAGCGACATATTGGCAATTTATACCGGCTGCATATGAAAACGAACAAAGTAGACAAAATAAAGCAGCTAAGAATTTCGAAATCATTACACCAAGAAATATATTAACTGACCCATCTACTTTACCATTAGAAGGATTATTTAAAACTGAAAATCCTATCGCTAGTGTAACTCGACAATTTAATGAAAATAGTGTAAATAAACAGCCATTCGTTGTGTATTCATCTTCAGTGGCAAACGAGAAAGAAAACGCCAATTTTGTGAAGCTAGAACTTCTTCCTTCAGAAGGCGCTCGTAGCATAAAAACCTACGTTAAAGGACAAGAACTAAATGGTGGTCTAGCTGAAGAAACAACAATCAAATATCCCGTATTCGTTTCTATAATACCAAAAGAATTTGAAACGACTGTATTAACTACAGTAACTGAAGGATATACAAAGAAATCAACCGAAACTGGTTCTGAAATGTATTCAACAACACCGATAACCACTCTGGAAACTGAAGGCACTACGGTGGAAACAACTGTAGTAACAACGACAGAAACTACCCCTGATGAAACCACAACATCTAAATCATTCGTAAACACGTTAAATGAAAATGCAAAGAAGCGACCCAAATTTGCGTTCCCTAGACGGCCTAATACTAAACCAATAACTGTCACAAGACCTAGCACGACACCTAGAGCTGCTAGTATTAGAAAAATTAGTACTCTTAGTAGTTTGAAAGGAAATAAAACTAGTGGTTTTAACCCCAAGTCCCGCTTCTCTGCTAACAGAGCCCAGAATGTTCCGATTGACTTAAAAACCTCAGTAAAATCGAAAGCTAAAAACTATACAGCTGAAACGCCTAAACCTTCTACTACTGAAAGAATACCATATTACAAATCGCTAAGACCTAGTTTTAGACCATCGTTTGTACCAAGAAGACCACAAAATCCATCAACTCAGGTCAGTGGAGACGCCTAAAGTCTAACAGCCTATGTAAGAAAGAGATGCAAGATGCATGATTATTTCCTGGTGAATTTGGCCATATTAAAATCCGAATGTCTGATCTAAAGTCCGTATTATTCAACGTTTAGTTATTGCACTATTTGCGTTTTGTTATTGTAAACTTTAGAGGTAAGTTGATTTTTCAATACATTCTAATTTGCATTAATTTTTAGTTTATGATAAATATTCGTATTATTATAAGGTTAAATAATTAATATTATTATTTTTTTAAATGTAAAAATCAACAATTTCATTATTGTAGTCATATTTTTAATTAATTTACATTTCACAGCTTTAATTAAGTAATTTTATTTTTATTATTATCATAGGCTTAGATTTGTAAAGGTTTATTTATACCAAAAAATGTATATAATATATTTTAGAGTTATTTTGGTATAGAAAACGAAAATTACGCTAACAAAAACAAAAACTTTTATGTAGATTAGAGTTTAATATACATATATCATTTGTAAATTAACGTTACCATAATGAACATTTTTAGGTGTTTTTTTTTTAGTTTTTGTAACATTTTGTAATAAAAATTTTTTTTAGTAATGATTTGTTTTGGGTTGTTTTTCGTGCACCAACATTTATATCATTATTCACCATCTAATTATTTTATAGTAATGTAAAATAAAACAAATGAAAGGTAAGTTTAATTATATAATTCAACCATTCTCAAAAAGTGTTCCGCGGAACCCTAGGGCTAAAATACTGCAAAAAATACCTACCAAAGGGAGATTATAAGGTTACATCTAAATATTACGTAATATTACATTGCAATATGATTATTCATAAATAGATATAAATCAGTTTTTTATAATTATATTAAGGCTTTTTCCTTCGCCAAAAAAGTTTGAGAACCTATGATATAATTAATTACTCTTTGACGCATAAAAATACAGAGCTGAATAGATGACTGAAAATTACGTCCTATTATTGATAAATGTTTTTTTTATTAGAAGTTATAGTGGAAATACATTAGATATGTCAGATATGGGGAGTAGACAGGATAGAAAACATAGTAATAACATGTACTCTATACGAAAGACTGTAAAGAAACTAGCGATATACTAACTTACGATTAATTAGCAGTTCCCAATAATACTTTAATTGAAATTCAAAATACTATATGTCATATTATAAATACAAGAATGTCAAAAACAATGAATTATTTGTCAATACGACATCCCGTTAGGGCTCTATAAAACTATTGACAAAAATATTTTATTTACTGAAATAAATACCTTGAATTGAAAGTATCTAATTCGAGTTTGTATTCAATTGTAGTAATAAACGATTTTTATTGTATAAAAAGTAGTGTGTTTAAAAAAAATGGTATTGTATTTAAAACAATGGCTCGTGTCATTAACTTTTAAAACATTTCGCTACAAAAAACTTTATTTCACACGCTAAATATTATTTAAAATTTTCTAGAACATATTATGTCTTTTCTGATAAAAGAAGTTAATCTCTATTTCAGTAATGTAATAATTAATGCTTTTCATTTTTATAATTTTCGTTATTAATTTTCTTTTTCAAAAAACCTTACTACAAAATTATTGATTACATGAGCGATGATAATGCGTGGTTAAACTAGTGTTGGCTTACTGTTGGCTTACTAGAAGGATTTTTGACTGAATTTCAGTTTTTTTTATGTTAATTATTCCTTGTAGGGATTATAATTAACGAGTTTCTTGTTGTCTTCTTCTCGTCATCGCCTTTCCGAAGCCATTGTAGAGTCTGACGATGAGCAAGCGCACGCCTTTAGTGTCTATGCTAATAAACGATTTTCATTTATTTAATTTAATTTCACTTCTTTTATTAATGGCTTCAGATGTCTAATGAAGACAATTCTGCTAATGTCCAGTGTTCAGGCAATATCCTAATAATAAATTCAGCCACAACTCGATAAATTACCTGATAATTTCTCTTTGGTATTTCCAGATGATAAAAACAAGAGATCAAAGACAATGAAAAAAAAAAGACAAAGACAATTTTTTTTTCTGAATTAAAATTCAGTTTTTTTTTATTATCATTACTTTATGTACAGGCTATGATTGACGAGTTTCTTGTGATATTCTTCTCGCCATACGCCTTTCCGAAGTCACGATAGAGTCTAACGATGAGCAAGCGCACGCCTTTAGTGCCTATGCTAATAAACGATTTTCATTTCATTTCAATGTCGAAGGAGGCAATTTATGCTTTCAAATTTGAATATGTCTTTTTTAATTGATTAGAGTTTTTGCATATGAAAATTATCCAATTGTAATGTTTCTTTTGCAAAACATTCACACGTTATTAGCAATTGCATTGATGTACAATTTTGTAACAATTATGAATTGCGACAAGCGTGTTTTGTGAAACTTTTGTTTACTTAATCGACGGCCTATTAAAATATCTCGTGGTAAACGTACTGTAGTACTGTTCTTTTATTATAACTTTTAAAATTGATTACATTGCCCGATATCGTTGCTACTCGAACATTCCATTCTATTGGTTATTGTGATTATTTTTGTATAATGGAGCCATGTACACACACATTACGCCGACTCCTATTTTGTTATTGAAATTAGCTTCAAAATAATTATCTATCTCATGAAGAAAAGGAATCATTATCGTAATAGTTTCTCAATACACTAGATACTCAATACAACAACGAAGAATGTACACAAACAAACTATGAACAATAACAACTTTAAATCGTTCTCCTGTAAAATTGCGACTTTGTAAATCCTTCCATGTCAAAATACGCTATTTTTTTATATTTGAATACCAATATATATTACTAGCTTTTACCCGCGGCTTCGCTCGCATTTAAGTCATTAAATAAGTACCAGAGATCATACATAGATCAATTGGAAACTATTATTGCTGCTATTTCGCAATATATCTACTACTAAAAGAAAAATATACTTTGCGCTTTTCAGTTTTTATTAGGACTGCTTGACATTGACAGTCGTATTTTTTATAAAACTTGATATAATCTATAAAAATCAAAAGGAGATTGTGATCGCCAACAAATGTAGTAAAATTATTATTTTTTAATAAAAAGTATCCTATGTTACTTCTAGAACCTCCAAAACTATGTGTACAAAGTTTCATGATGATCGGTTAAGTAGTTATTGCGTAAAAACGTAACAAACAAACTCACATTTACATTTATATTAGTAAGGGATTGTTACTTATAATATGTATTTTAAAAAGTTTGTAAATCGAATATTATTTCGTAGATAAATCGCATGAGATGCAGACAGGTCAATGGTCAATAACGAGATGAAAAGTAAATTATTTTTATGCTCGATTTCCTCATGTCTGTTCGTGACTTCGATCATTGATATTTCATAATACGTAACAACTATATATACCTACCAATTATGCAATATGTTTATTTCGTTCTGTTTATTGTTAACATAATTAATCTATACTAATATTATAAAGAGGAAAGATTTGTTTTTTTTTTGTATGTTTGTAACGAATTGGTTCAAAAACTACTGGATCGATTTCAAAAATTCTTTCACCATACTTGAATGCTACATTATCACTGATCAATATAGGGTATATAAATTACAGGAAAAAAATAAGGATCCTTAATAAAAGTACAATAATGTAACCCAAGGTTGCCAAAAATTGCCATAAAGGCAGGCGTTGTTGAAATATGAAACATTATTAAACTTCATAGTACTTTATATCTTCATTACTACGCGAACGAAGTCGTTTCACAACAGCTAGTTATAGATATATATTTTATAATAATACAAACATTTTCAAGTAATAACCGTGACCTAATCGTGTTTCGGGATCAATTTTGAAATTTCTCTGTTATGGATCGCACTCTAGTTTAAAAAAAAATTGAATAATTTTAATAATACAACAATACCCCGCTTTACGCGACCCCGTTATGCGCAGTTTCACTATAACGCGAAATTCAAATTTCGCGTTCAATTGTCCCGCATTACGCGAAAGAGTGCGTATAAACATAATGTAGTCATCAACTTCTCTATAGTCGCGGGAATTTCAGTTTTTTCCAGTAATGCCTCGCGTAAAGCGGGGCATTACAGGAACTAGCTTTTACCTGCAGCTTCGCTCGCATTTAAATAATTAAATAAGTATCAGAGATAATTTCAATAGAAATGAATCAATATGATTCCAAACAGCTGAAACTATAGTCAGTTGAAAACTATAGTAAACAATAATTTATTTTTTAAATAAAAAGTATCCTATGTTACTTCTAGTACCTCCAAAAATATGTGTACAAAGTTTCGTGATGATCGGTTAAGTAGTTGTTGCGTGAAAACGTAACAAACAAACTCACATTCACATTTATAATGTTAGTAGGGAAGTATTCCATATAACTTTAGAAGCCTTTTAAAAATAATTTTAAAATAGATTGTTATATTAAGATCGATACAAATTTGTAATTCGAATTCTGTGACGAATTTAAAAGCAATTATATACGTGTTATGTTTATATTTATAACCGCGTATTTCAACTATTACTAACTTAACCGTGATTTATTTCAATTACTATATATATAGTATATTGAATTGCCCTTCACTTTTGTCACACACGCCATTTTAGGTCATCCAACACATTCATATAAATACTAGATTAATATACATAGTAATAAAACAGTAAACTATAATAATAATTATTTTTTCCTTTTTTAGTAATTGGGCTCCAAATATAAATGTTTATCAATTTGATTTAGCTGCTGTACACTGACATTGTCCACTTACATACTAATGTCATAATAATATATAATAAATCTACTATGACGTAGAAGAATAGCTGCTGTATAGGGGCATTGTCATACTATTATATACCTAAGGGTAAACATAAAATGACATGTCCAAGCTTTATTATCTATAAGATATTCATTTTATTGACAAAATTTAATCTCTTAAAATATATCTTAAATTAAAGGAAATTATTTTGCTTATAATTCCCGCTAAAACATTCAGTAATTTGTCTCGACGCGTGTCAGGATACGTGAAGTGGCGAAACGCGTCGAGACAAGTTACTGAATGTTTTAGCGGGAATTATAAGCAAAATAATTTCCTTTAATATGGATTTCCGCAAAGTAACGCCTGAAACAACTAATTATATATCTTAAATTTCCTAATACCAGTGCAGCCAAACCAAATTGTTATTTTCCTTATTGAAGGTTTTTGTAGTGAAAAATTTTTGTTCTATTTATTATTGACAGTAGCTATGATTATAAAAAACTAAACGATCACATGTGTGGCCAAGTGCGTGAAGAAGTTGAAATACTTTTGACGGCTTATCATTGGTAGGTTTTGTAGTCGTATCAATTGACAGATATCTTAACTATCTATCTCAGCCATTCTCAAAGTTGTGTTCCGCGGAACCCTAGGGCTAAAATACTGCAAAAAATACCTACCAAAGGGAGATTTAAAGTTACATCTAAATATTCCAACTAAATATGATTATTCATAAATATATATAAATCAGTTTTTTATAATTATATTAAGGCTTTTTCCTTCGCCAAAAAAGTTTGAGAACCGCTGCTCTATCTAAATTATTTATAGTGCCTTAATATAGAAAAAGCCTGAGATATATATTAAAGATAATTCTGCCAATGTTGAGTATTCAATAAGAAATTATAAAATTTTAATTCAAACGTAAAACCTTCATGTCAAAAAGCAACTAATATTACCTTTGAAGTTTTTATATCTTATATATATATATAGAGTTGAATGCATTTACAGTTATGACCTATCACGAAATGCATTGCGCATCATTTGTGAAGAATGCATCGATGCTGCATGGAGTGGCAAAGGTCATTTGCAATGTATTACGTAATTAAGTCCGTATAGGCCCTTTTAGACACGTTTTTGTCGTCATTAGAGCACCAGTCTGTTATCCAGAGACTAGGGTTTGATTCCGGATCGAATTATACAATCAACCTGCTCATCAAGTTTTGTAATAATTGTCAACTATGTTTGAAATAGAAATTGCTATATTTTATTGTCAATGGTGATGTAGTACGTTGTAAAATTATAATTTATCGAATTTATAATTTTAGTTCACAATTTTTGTAAAATGCATGATATTATATACGAATTGTAATATATGCGGAGAAGTGCCAATATCGTGTAATATGTAGTCTGATTATCAGTAAAACACTTTTTATTTTTGGGCACGTGTGTGATGTGTGCGGGAAAGAGCCGGTATCGTAGCTCTATTTGGTTTGTTTATTCAGTTAAAAAACACTTTTTCGTTTTGGGTACGTGCTTTTATTCTTCGTTGACGTAACATAACAGCTATCAAAAATGTGACAATTATAGTCTTTATAAAAAGTAAAAAAAAAAACGTGTTTTATTCTTCGTTGACGTCACAGACAGTTATGTATCAAAAATGGAAATAATCTTCATTATAAAAAAGTAAAAACATAAATAAAAGAGTTCGTAATGAATTTAAATTATTTCTAACTTGACTATATTTTTATCGATAATTTGAAATGTGTCACATCACTAATATGAGAACTTGAAACAGCCTATAAATGCCACTAAACCGCGAAGAGAAATTAATGTAATTTCTCTGCCTATCCCATTACAGAGTTGATTCATACACAAAACCAGTTTACATCATTTAAAATTTGCATATAGTATAACCGCATACCAAGGTTTATTAGTCATGTGCCGCGTGGGCTAGGCACTGACTAACACCCATGTAAATACGCTAACGCCTTTAAAACAATTAGGTAGGCAGAGCTTTTGGTTATATATACAACTAGCTATTACCCGCGGCTTTCGAATCGAGCTGTCACAAGTAAAACGGATCCGTTAGCAATCGGGATCATGAATTTTTACTAACGACTAACGAGCACAAGCAATCTATCAAATGAACGAAAGATCGAGACGTTCGAAAATTAACAAAAAGTATCTAAAATATTGTAGTTCCAAATCCGCACGCGGTGGCGCTGCTCTAATTTCCATACAAATCGGTTGAAGCGAACTCGGTTCGAAAGCCAGACTAAAACTCGTGATAAGCCCACTGATTTTACTACAGGACTGGATTAAGGAGGTCTATGAAACATCATTCAACTTAGTACTTTATATCTTCATTACTACGCGATCGAAGTCGGGGGCAACAGCTAGTTATTGACACAATTAAAACTGTCTTTACTAATCTCTACTATTATATAAAGAGGAAACATTTGATTGTTTGTTTGTATGTATTGAATAGGCTCCGAAACTACTGGACCGATTTGAAAAATTCTTTTACCATTAGAATCGTAAAAAATCCCTGATGAACATAGGCTATAAAATTATTTTCAATTGTTTTTTAAAGAAATATTACATTTTAAGTTCACACAATTCGATGTCTATGCCTAATTTTGGCGGTCAAATGTGCTGTCAGTTTTTCAATTGTTTTTTAAGATATATTTCATTTTATTTTAAGTTCACATTGTAATTCATATCTAATTCAATGAAAATAAAAGCGAAAGTTCTCTCGAAATCCGCTTATCATACAAAGATGAAATTTGACAGGGAGGTAGTTAGTAGATTTTGCAACAGGGGTGTGGAAGGCATTGTCTGTTGACTGAAATATGAAACATCATTAAACTTCATGGTACTCTATATCTTCATTATTACGCAGACGTAGTCGCGGGCAACTGCTAGTTCTTTATATTTAAATAAAAGGAAATATAAATGTCATAATGTTTATGTATGTACTTATTATACTTGGTTGTTTGGAAATAAAAACACAAAATTAGTATTATTTATTTTACATAATTTGTTTTTTCTTTCTTTCTTATAACCTCCGTTTTGCGTCACAAAGGAGGTCGTCCCAATTGTTCTCCTGAAACAAAAATAAATAAAATAATAATAAGCTATTTATAATACGTAATAAAACAAATAAGAATCGATATATTGAAAAGATTTTTTATAATGGTCTCTATACAGACTACAGAGGCACTTAAAGGACTGCATATTTTGTGAATCTTTATTTCACTTAGGCCCTTCTGGTTCTTGTAAATAGTTAAAATAACGGAGATTTCGGAAAGATACATAACGAGAAGAAATCATAAGAAACTTGTCAATCATAGCCTGAACAATATAATGTTAGTAGTCAGGTACATTTTTGCTTAATTGTAAATTCAAAAAACTTAAAACTGTGGGCTTATCACGAATTTAGTCTGGCTTTCGAATCGAGCTGTCACAAGTAAAACGGATCCGTTAGCAATCGGGATCATGAATATTTACTAACGACTAACGAGCACCAGCAATCTATCAAATGAACGAAAGATCGAGACGTTCGAAAATTAACAAAAAGTATCCAAAATATTGTAGTTCCAAATCCGCACGCGGTGGCGCTGCTCAAATTTCCATACAAATCGCTTGAACCGAACTCGGTTCGAAAGCCAGACTAAAATTCGTGATAAGCCCACTGATCGGACTTTCGTAAAAATAGAAATCGTACGCGTAAAAATTAGCACCTTTAGAAAAAAAAAAAGTGCATAGACAAGTAAACCAAATTAAGTCACAATTAGATTAGCTAAAAAGAGAAAGGTATACGAATTCGATCACGCGCAAAAGAGATGCAGCATCCGCCCGGAGAAAACGGCTTTCACTCGGGTGTGATCGATTTCTTCTTACCTAATGTGTAATATAATATTTATGTATTTAAAAAAACTTTTGTTATTTTACGTAACTTGTTATCGATTGTTTGGCACTTTTGCCCCGTAAAAGCTACAGCTAGTGTATATATGTGTGTGTGTGTGTGTGTGTGTGTGTGTGTGTGTGTGTGTGTGTGTGTGTATGTGTGTGTGTGTGTGTGTGTGTGTGTGTGTGTGTGTGTGTGTGTGTGTGTGTGTGTGTGTGTGTGTGTGTGTGTGTGTGTGTGTGTGTGTGTGTGTGTGTGTGTGTGTGTGTGTGTGTGTGTGTGTGTGTGTGTGTGTGTGTGTGTGTGTGTGTGTGTGTGTGTGTGTGTGTGTGTGTGTGTGTGTGTGTGTGTGTGTGTGTGTGTGTGTGTGTGTGTGTGTGTGTGTGTGTGTGTGTGTGTGTGTGTGTGTGTGTGTGTGTGTGTGTGTGTGTGTGTGTGTGTGTATAATTTTCTTGATATGAAGAATTATATTTAAAAGTTAATTCAATACCAAAACGTTAGTTTCGAGGATGGAGTCAAAATTAGATTACTAACTCTAATTATTTAAGAAATTGCTTATAAACAAAATATCCTATATAGAGGAAACAGGATTGGCTTTCCAATTACTACATGTTTGGATTTTTAAAAACTATAGACCTTGAAATTTTAATATGTAATGAGGTTACAGGGGTAATCGATGCATACATCAGTCATCACACTCAGGGTTACGCACACTGTGAATGTAAGGATATTTATTTACTCAAAAAGAATTTAAAAAATTCACTCAATTGAGGTAACAAAAATACCAATAACTATAAATAAACATAACGTACGTAGAATATTGACAACACCATCACAAGGCACTCAAACCCATTATGTGTTTTTTTATCTCATATTTAAATTTAATAATATTTCTAATATTAGTTATGTTAATGCGTTATAGAACTGCGCTCCTTCCACCATAACACTTCTTTTTCCGTAGCTAGTTCTAGCTCCTAGGATTTTTATCTGGTCTTTACTCCGTGTGTTGAATTTATGTGTTTTTTTTTGTTGAATTTAATTTTTGTACTAATTTGATTGAGCAATGTAATGTAATAATTCCAATTCTTGTGGTCTTCTTCTCGCCATACCATTTCAAAAATAAATCGAAAAATTTATATAGGATGCCTCAAAAGAAAGTTTATATTTTCACGCAGTCAGCTAAACAGATGTAAATTTTCTTTTGAAACACTCTATACCTAATTAATGCAGATCAAACATGCAAACTTTATAGCTTTTTTTTAAATTATTATAATTAATAGGACCCAGTGATATACGTTTCATATATGTCACTAGCCTTGTATCCGCTTTACATACGTAAAAAATAAAATTATGTAAAAAAATTGTGAAACCGTAGGCCTAAGCAAATATTTCACGTTACAAGATCAAATAGAGAGTTAACACGCAACATAAATATTTTTACGATCAATTTCGACTGTATTTTGTGACCCCAAAATAATTACACACAGAAATAGAACTGCATTAATGACACTTAAAATCTCTATTTCTCTTCACCTCAAAATTGGTTGCCTGGAAGAGAACGATTCTTAGTGATGAGACTGCCATCTCTTCTTACTCGCTTACTTTGTTTTATTTTACTGTATTATTAACAATAATAAATAAATTTAAAAAATAACGAATATCTTTAGTAAAACAATAGCTTCGTCCCTTACAACCATAGCTGCTAAGTTTTCGAAATATTAAATTAAAAAAAATAATAATAAACATTAGGAAGCCGTATTTTTTAAGTTATTTTTTTTAAATATTACTTTGTATAAATCCAATTGTCGTAGTTCAATTGTCCAAGGAGATATTTTATCATAGAATAATTATGTGAAATAATAAGAAAAGTAACTGACTATATTTTTAGAATTAATATAGATATAGTAGAATTAAATTTAAAAGGGACACAAAGGCACTAGCGGGTTACAAATTCATGTACAAATAGGTGCAAACCCAAAATAGACATAACGAATGACAAGTTTTCTTCGACCACGCCTCGACTAAATATGTTTTTTTAAGTTATGCGGTGTTACGTGATAAGCGTTAGGAGATATTTATTCGATTTCGCTACCGCTTGTTTAGATGATTTATTTCAATCTGCGTACGGTATTATATAGTACAGGGGCGGCCAACCTGCGGCTCTTTGAAGGATTATTTGTGGCTCTTGATAAATGTGTACCCGAGTTCCCTTTTCATTTTTGTGCTATTATACTTTTAAAAAATTATTATCGTTCCGTATCAGGGGGGCTACTCAGGCATATCCGAAGTTTCGTGATACGACCGTCACTGCTGTAGCTTACGTGAATTTTGGCATATAAGCCCGTAAACAGTCCTGTCAAATATCCGTAAAATAAGCATTGAGCATATCCGTCATGACATCGCTGTCAAATCTTATAAATTGCTGACAAAAAATATGAAAGACTAACAACATTTTTTAATACATCTTTTGCATGCCTTTTAAATAGGGTAGGGCGGGGCTAAAAGGTCCGCGGGTAAAAAGGTAACCACCATTGCTATTTCCGAAAATAATGCTCCATCAGAAATTTCGAGTACCGACCAAAATTTCAAATTTTGAAAAACGGCTCGGACTATCATTGAGCTTGGCTACCCCTGGTATAGTATATACATTCCTACATATTCTCACGTTTACTGAACTATCTTGGTTATTAGTAAACACTTCGTCTGTGTTGTTTTTGAACGGATATCTTCGTGGTACAGTCACCTCATACCGAAACGTGTCTAGTGCATTTCAAACAAGATTCTAAGTGGTGGTACTACCTATTCTAATAGCCATCTTCAGTCTGCTTAACCTACCACTCTATTTAAATCATTAATTATTTATTTAACCATGAAGCATTATGTTAGATCGTGTAGGTATATATTGGTAATGTTTTATCATAATAATTATTGATGACTCGTTCACCTTGTGGTTTTGTTGCGTACCTACACACACCTACGTATGGGCGATAAATCTTCACGACAATAAAGTCGAAAAGAAACTGTTCCCTTTAAAAGTTAGTCTAGAGAAAATTTTTGTAAAACGATTAATTGTATTTTTGTTTTTATATTTCAACTAGCTTTTACCCGCGGCTTCGCTCGCATTTAAGCCATTAAATAAGTATCAGAGATCATTTTAATAGCTATAACTCAATCTTTTACTATAGTCAGTTGGAAACTATAGTAAAAAATATTTTTTTATAAAAAGTATCCTATGTCACTTCTAGTACCTCCAAAAATATGTGTACAAAGTTTCATGATGATCGGTTAAATAAATGTTGCGTGAAAACGTAACAAACTAACTCACATTCACATTTATAATATTAGTAGGGATTGTTTTTTTTTTTTTACTTGATATCGCATTTTCGTCACTACGTTTCAACTGAAGCGCCTGGTATATATAAAATACACAATAAGTTGTAAAGAATGCAGAAATAATTCCTCGAGCACCTGTCCTTGCGTACAATAATAGATATCGTCAATACTTGATCTCAACTCGATCACCTTGAGGTCAAGTCATTTACGATATGATGTTTTTCTTCCAATTTTTGGGCCTCAAAATTACGTCATATGTCAAGATGTTAGTTTTAAATGTTTCATATAATATGGGTAATAAAATATACTAATATACACGGATGCACATCTTATATATTTAGGTACTAGCTTTATTTACACTAATTCTATTAAATTTTTAAAGATGCTTAATTTAGAGTTAAGCAAGAATGTACCTGACTAACCTAACATTATATTGTACAGGCTATGATTGACGCGTTCCTTGTCATATACCTTTTCGAAATCTCAGTAGATTCTAAGTATGCCCAGAGCCTAAAGCGCTTATGCGAAATAAAAGTTTTTTTGAAGCGAAACCGAAGCGACCACACGTATCCTGATGATGCCACGTGAAGTGGCGAAACGCGTTGAGACAAGTTATTGAATGTTGGTGGAGGTTATTTTCCTTCATCAACCTAATGTAGCGGGAATTATAAGCAAAAATAATTTTCTTTCAAAGTTTTTTTTTTATTTTGTGCGTAGTATATATAAATTTTGTTTCTCCCCGAGTTCTCTATCACTGGATCTTTATCATGATTTGGCACCAATCAAGTAACACAAGGTTGACCGCATTATTGCCATGCCATTATTACATGCCATGCCAGGCTATGCTCGACTCGAATCATGCCAACACAAAAATTAATTTATAAATATCGTTTTTACTATAGACTAGAACTTTTTTTATGAGGAATTCTGTAGTAAACAGTTTGTTTTAAAATTTTTATGCTAATTGTTATTGATAGTAATTATAATTATAAAAAACTAAACGTCCACATATGTGGCCAATAGCTTGAAGAGGTTAACTACGTGCCTTTAAGCTTCTAAATTCAATGTCATAAAAGAAGTCGTTGCATAATTGTATACTGGCATAGAAATTTGAATCACGCAATCTAATCTTGATTTATAAACGAATTATTGTTAAGTTTCCTAGTTATATAATATTACGCCTTTTAATTGGATAAGCAGAGCGTTTAGATTTATTGTCTTCACGCAATATCTTAAAGAAAGCTTTAGGACTGTATGTATGAGATTTGGGGCGGTTTAGGGCTCTCAGCTGTCATTTTTAAGGCTATACGGCTTAAATTCACTTGTTTAATATTTCGCCTATATAGTGGTTAAATAAATAAATAAATGGAATGAAATGAAATGAAAATAGTTTATTAGCATAGGCACTAAAGGCGTGCGCTTGCTCATCGTCAGAATCTATAATGGCTTCGGAAAGGCGTATGACGAGAAGAAGAACCACAAGAAACTCGCCAATCGTAGCCTGTACATAAAATAATTAACAAAAATGAAACTTAATAACATTACATAAGTCACATAATTCACAAGAATTAAAATTAGATCAGATCCACAGTGCAACCACACAGGTATATCAGCCCATAATAATATGAAAATAATATGATTATACGTGGAAATTTTATTTAATATACCTGCTATTTTAGAATCGTGTACCAACTAAATTATATCAAAGTTAGAAGGTATTAGTAATGTATGTTAGGACAAGAAATTTTAAATACTCTGTGCGAATGCCGGGAAGTACAATCTATTTATTGAAATGTAGTTAAGTATTTGTTGTATTTTCTTAGAGTACCCGATAAAGTGTTTCTCTACACCAGCCATTCTCAAAGTGTGTTCCGCGGAGCCCTGGGGCTAAAATACTGCAAAAAATACCTACCAAAGGAAGATTATAAGGTTACATCTAAATATTCCAACTAAATATTACATTGCAATATGATTATTCATAAATACATATAGTTAATCAGTTTTTTATAATTATATTAAGGCTTTTTCCTTCGCTAAAAAAGTTTGAGAACCGCTACTCTAAAAGATTATTATCTAACTTCACAGTATTATAGGAATATATGTTTCTTACATTCTTATTGTACTATTTTATTATATCGAAAGTATAAAAAAAAATTATGTTTACCCTTAGGTATACAATAGGATGACAATGCACCTATACAGCAGCTAAATCAAATTGATAATTATTACACTAATAAATTTATTTCATTTATATTCATATTTGTATTGGCGAGTAAAAGCGCTCTATTGGAGCCCATTTACTAAAAGTAAATAAATTTAAAAAAAAATAAAGTCAATATAATTTAAAGTAGTGATTATTGATGTAATTTTGAAAACAAATATTGTTGTCTCTGTCTTTTTGTATGAGGTGTAAAAGAGACAGACTTATTATCTTGTTTCGTTGGTTAGGGTTTAGTAATACAGAAATTAGTTGAACGTCGTTGGTCTGAGTTTTAGGTAATTTTCTATTCACGTATTGTTAGACGAACGCATTAGTCGTTTGGAATTCCGAAAGAAATAATATTTCATAACATAGCCAATACAATTTATTATCCAAATGTATGAATTAAAATTCCATTAATTAGATAAATGTGTTTCACATAAATTACGCAATAAGAAAAACTTTCTAAACGCGACAAAAGTTTTGGGAAGGTAATAAAAGTTTTAAATTATATATTTTGTATTGAGTTCGCATTTATAAATTTATACGTTCAATATACTGAAACCCTTACGTGCAGCGCAACAACCTCCAACAGTTAAGGGTTTCCAATTCATTATTTATAATAACTAAAAAAACTCCTCGAATTTAAAAGTTTTCTAAACACAATCTTTCTATAGTCATTTATATTTATAAATTCATCAGTTAATGTAAGTCAGCGGTTCTCAAACTTTTTTGGCGAAGGAAAAAGCCTTAATATAATTATAAAAAACTGATTTATATTTATTTATGAATAATCATATTGCAATGTAATATTACGTAATATTTAGTTGGAATATTTAGATGTAAACTTATAGGTATTTTTTGCAGTATTTTAGCCCTAGAGTTCCGCGGAACACACTTTGAGAATGGCTGGTTTAGTCAATTTCTTAAGTTTAGTTGTAGAGCCTTTGCTATATCGGTATTATAAGACAAGTGTTTAAATAGCAACTCTAGACTGGTGGTATGACTTCTTTTTGCTATATTGCTATAATAATCGTAGACCTGTATCTTTGTTGTATCTTTATGTTTTTCAAATACAGAATAATAACTACTCGATATCACAAAAATAAATTCTATTAACTTAACTAGAAACTAAGAATTCTGTAGTCGAATATAACCGCAATGTGTAACCTACTTGTGTGTAGAAACTTGGGTATAATTATTAGGTACTTTAGGGTATTTTTAGGGTAGGTAGGTTTTTCTCTCTGTTATATTAACCATTTTTTTCTAAATAGTTTCTGAGACTACAATGAAAAATCTACACAAACAAACTATACACAATAACAACTTAAATCGTTTTCCTGTAAAATTGAGATTTTGTCAAGATAAAACGCGGCGATTTATTTATTTATCATTCAGGAATAATAACAAATATGGTTTTTGATTGTCCCACACTAAGCAATGCCTGTCATAAAATTTAATTTTTTAATAAAAATATATTTTTTTTAAATATATATATCTTATATATGAAATTGTTGATTAAAAAAGTATTTAAATTAGTAATGTACAGTGATTAATTAATTAACTCACCATTTGATTCCTTGTTTTAGACACCAAAGCGTCAACGGCCGAACTTTTTGCGTCGCACAAAAGCGCCCCCAATTGACACGACGGAGTCCTCCGACAACGATCTGACTACAGAATTCAGCACCATTGTTGAAAATGCAACACGCAAATACACCAGACGTGGATTGTCAAAATTTAAAAATGGAACTAGAGTCGAGGACCGCCGCCGACAACAGTTCACTCCACAGACTGAGGCGAGGAGACCGACCGCGCTCGTGAGGCGACGCATTGGTGGGGTGAACGGTAAGTCCGGTTTTTCGCACGTTTAGTGTTGTACTGAGCGAGTGAGTTATTTTTTTATGAAGTTTCCAAATTCAAATTCATTTATTTGCCATATATATGGTTAGTAATATAGGTCTTAAAGTAATGTTAGTAGTATCACATATTTTACACATTGTATATGACATACAAATATAATACAATTAAATTTTACTATAATAGAAATGTCAACCTTAAATGCTAAATTTAAACCTACAAAATGTCAATCGTAAATTCACCAATTAAATAGTAGGACTTGGTCATTAAAAATACGTTGAGATAGGGTTTTGTGTCAAGGATTATGTAGTTGTCGTTTTTTTATTGCAAAATAAATGTAATTCGTTATAGTACTAGTATCAACTCGGGTATTATGTAACTTTTATATAAAATAAACTGCATGAATTATAGTTAAAAAAAATCATTAATAACCTGAGCCTTAAATAGTTTTATAACTGAAATGAAATGAAAATCGTTTATTAGCATAGGCACTAAAGGCGTGCGCTTGCTCATCGTCAGACTCTATAAGGAAAGGAGTATGACGAGAAGAAGACCACAAGAAATTCGCCAATCATAGCCTGTGCATAAAATAATTAACAAAACAAACTGAATTTTCATTCAGAGAAAAAAAAGTAAATAACAATTTGTGGTGGTCGATTCTACAAGGCGAAAATACTTATTTAAGAAGATTTGACGTTTTGACGTTTAGTCTGTCAGTGTCATGTTTCTTCTTGTCTTTTTATTGCCACAATGCATTGTGATAATTATATTTTTTATCAATTTTTAGCAATATTAAAACACATAAATCTCTCCAAAAATTCATAAGTCACATAATTAAACTAAATCAGATCGACTGAAACTAGTAACTACGCTATCTATAGCAAATATTTTATCAAACAATTTTTTTTACTATAATGATTATTTCAAATGAGTTACTTATTTAACTCATTGAGTCAGTTTATTCGCATCACTATTTCAAGTGCATTGGGATAAAGTTCTCAGGTTAGGCGAAAGCTTGATGTACATCGTTTCACCATGGCAAACAATAATGCAATGTTGTATGACAAGTGGATTCGCTATAATTATATGTTTACAAACATATATATATTTATATATATATACTAGCTGTTGCCAGCGACTTCGTTCGCGTAGTAATGAAGATATAAAGTACTATGAAGTTTAAATTTTAACATGAAAAAGTAGTTATTGTGTCATAACTGTAATAGTTAGACATATGGTATCGCAGACTTTTTTGTAGACATTGATGTCCTCTATAAAACTGTTGTACATCACTTTGCTCTGTTGTCAATAATTTCTGCAGCATACGCAATATAATGATTTTTTTCACACTTTAGGTTACATTATTGAAGTTTTCATAGAGATCCCAGGGATCTCTCGTATCGTATCCTGATGGTGCCACATGAAGTGGCGAAACGCTTCGAGACAAGTTATTGAATGTTGGTGTAGGTTATTTTTCTTCATCGACCTAATGTAGCGGGAATTATAAGCAAAATAATTTTTAAATAATTTCCTTTAATACGGATTTCCGCAAAGTAACGCCTGAAACAACCGATTATATTATTTTTCCATTTACTAGTATAGAAAGTGATGTTTTGTTGTTGTTATAACATTGTAGTGATAAAGTAAAAGTGTGAAGTTACGGAAGAATGACCGCAAGCCAAGTCCAAGATCATGTTTGCGGTCACTAGCAACTTTAGAATGTAACTATATTTTTGTTATGCCTATTAATTGCTTGTAACAATGGTTTGGTAATGTTTCGATTCTGTCAAACCGTCTGAGAACAATGACATGCGAAGTAACATTAGATTTTTTCCTCTATTAATATTTTTATCTATACTTCTATACTCATATTATAAAGAGGAAAGATTTGTATTTTTGTTCAAAAGCTACTGGATCGATTTCAAAAAATCTTTCACCATTTCAATGCTACATTATCACTGATCAATATAGGTTATATAAATTACATCCTTATTGAAACTACAATAATGTAACTCAAGGTTGCCAAAAATTGCCATAAAAGGCAGGCGTCGTTGAAATATGAAACATCATTAAACTTCATAGTACTTTATATCTTTATTACTACGCGAACGAAGTCGGGGGCAACAGCTAGTTATGTATAAATATTAACTTTTACTGTAATAAATACTCGAGTTTATTAGATGTTAATATGTTAGGATCTACAAAATTGAAATTTTACAAAGCGATTTAAAGTTGTTATTGTGCATAGTTTGTTTGTGTAGATTCTTCATTGTTGTATTGAGTATATCAGAAAGTATTAAGAAAATGTTTTTTGATGTGAAACATCTATTGGCGCGGGTATAAACCGGATCGTTGGCGTGGCGACGCTTGTCGTGGCGACGAGTTTATTTTATCGAGTTATTTCTGAAATCTATATCATTTAAGAAGTTTTCGAATTTTTAATTTTTGTATTTAATATAAATAAATGTTTCTTAAATAAATAGTCATCATTTTCTGTAAAAAAAATCATAGTATTTAATTTTTTCATTAAGAAATAATTAGTTCCTGTTGTAATCTTGTCTTCTGCGCATATGACTTGAATAAACTCGATGTTTCACATCTGCCAGGCGTCCCGTGACGGCTCACATTTTTTTAAAATTATATTTCGATCCTAATAGCCAAAATGTTAGGTTAATAGGTTAAAAGTTTTATATATTTAAAATCATTAATGAAACTCAAATAATAGTATTCGATAGTAAGGCCCATAATGTTACAAATTTATAATAACATGCAAACATCCAAGGTTAGTAATGCTATGAGTTATTTCATAAACAATAGACTATGACGACATTAGATCAAAGAAACTTTCGATTACAAACACCATTGTGATCTATAATTATATGTTGACTAGTAGAACAAATAACAGACAGATAAGACGTTTTTCTGTTAAGTATATCTCGAAAAAATTGTACTATTAAATGTGTAAGCTGAAAGTATATTCGTTCTGTCAGTGTCATCTTGTTAATAATCAGTGGCGTAGCGTAGGGGGGGCAAAGGGGGCGGCCCGCCCCGGGTGGCACTTTTGGGGGGCGGCAAAATTTCACAGTAAATAATAAAATATATTTTGTAAATACTTGAAACATTTCATATTTTTAACGCAACTATAAATTCGGACCGTTTTAAAAGAGCGCGGATTTTTTTTGATTTTGTTTTGTTGATTTGTTCTTGCCCAAAAGTTCTCTAGAATGAATGTATATAATGTATAGTATACATTAAACTGAAATACCTAATTAAGAGGGGGGCAAAATTGTCTTCCGCCCCGGGCAGCCGATACCTACGCTACGCCACTGTTAATAATGATCGTTTATTAGCATAGGCACTAAAGGCGTACGTTACAATGGCTTCGGAAAGACGTATGACGAGAAGACCACGACTCGTCAATCATAGCCTGTACATGAAATAATTAACAAAAAAAACTGAATTTCAATTCAGAGAAAAATAAAGTACCTAAATAATAATCCATAAAAATATTAAAATAATTTCTAATTTATTTACTTTTAGTAATTGGGCTCCAATAGAGCGCTTTTACTCGTCAATACAAATACAAATATAAAAGAAATAAATTTATTAATTATCAATTTGATTTAGCAGCTGTATACTGGCATTGTCCACTTACATACTAATGTCAAAATAATATATAATAAATTTACTATGATGTAGAAGAATAGCTGCTGTATAGGGGCATTGTCATTCTATTGTATACCTATGGGTAAACATAAAATGACATTGGTTATGTCTTTAAAAATGTCAAATTCGATCACTAAATTTTTATAACAGAAGAAAGAAATTAGACCGCCGTCTTCTATCGATTTCATTTATTTAGTAGTTCATGCTTTAGTTATAGTTTAGTGTCCTTGCTACCAAAGACGGTTGTCTATCCTTCAATATACTTGTAGTTTTGATTGTGGCATGTACTGGAAGTTACACTCCTAACAATGTACATGTACAGATTTCACGGTATAGTAATAACTAACAAAAGACAGCTTTCTATTGTTTTGATTTATAACCTATTGTTTGTATGTATGTATGTATTATAATTTCCAAAGAGGTCTTATTCTATCATAAAAACAAATATTGCAAAGTTATGATTTTAATTGTATTGTTATTTTTCCATTTTAATGTATGTAGTTTATAAGTTTCAAAGAACAAATTAAGCAAGTTGTTCGACTGGAAACGGTTTATTAAAATTTATTTGAAGTTTATTTAAAAAAAAATATATTATATAGTTAGTTATAAGGTCCACGTGATAGGTCTAGCCTAGTGTGGGACCATCGAAAAGCATACTGTTATTTTACTTTAATAATAAATAAATGATAATTAAACCCAAGTAACACAGGACAGATGATTAAATTTGTATATAAATCGTGTATTTGTGATAATTAAAATGAATATTTCCATAATAATCCAATTGGAGTCAAAATCGTATTTTTTAATCATTAACAGCTATCTAGTTATTATGAACACAATTATGTTTTACTTATATTTTGATATTTTTGAAATAAACTGAGTTATTTTGCATCGAGAATAGATCTCCCGTAATTCACGCTTCATGCAACAATAAATCTCAATGATAGTGTTTAGTAAACAAACAGACATTTTGTGTCTTCATTAGGAGCTACTTAATTAAGGAATAGTGTAATTAAAAATTAAAATATAAGAACCAATTTTTTGTGTATTTTTGACAGCCTTTAAGCAGGCGTAGCGTGTTTAACTCGCGCTCGAGGCACAATATATTTTAGCCGGGGGGCCCTATTTCGAAAACCATATAATATTATAGGTAGTAATGACTCGCAAATTAATTAATAAATAAAGTCACAGGCTCAACACTGGCAATAAATTTAAAGTATATTTTCCAGAAATCAATTATAATTTAAAAAAATATATCCAGCAATTTTTTGTTTTGTGGACCATTTTACGCCTCTTTGTGACTAGCGCCTGGAGCAGATATTGATTTTAAAATAAGCTAAGATTGTATGAAATAAAAAATAATGTAACTAGTTCGTTTTCCCTTCAAAATTAGTTTTTCATAAACATTTCGCCTCTACAGAATTAATGTACGAAAACCGCGAAATTGAAAACTGCTTTTGAAATTTAATTACCCTATGGCAGGGGTCGGCAGACTTATCAACCAGATGAGCCGAATATTAAGTTTGTAGATTTTTCCATGCCTTCAGAGAGCCGCAACATGAACTTTATTATATACTATTGTATTGTAAGAAGAGCCAGATAATCCTATGGCAAGAGCCGCATGCGGCTCGCGAGCCGCGGTCTGCCGACCCCTGCCCTATGCTATGAATATTAAGATAAGGACAAACACAAATATGACAGGAATAATTAAATAATATTAAAAAAATTTATTAAAAATACATAAATGAATATTTATTTGGTTCGGGGATCGAAGCCAACTAGATTTGTACAATAAATAAAGCATATAAATAATACTTGGATATTATGTATTGCACTCACGGCTATTTAAAACAGATGTCACAGGTTGCGCAAATTACACAATGTAGAATTTTAATACTGTCGCAGCTTAACCTGATTTCGTCATTAAACAACTAGTCTTTGACAAAACGAGGTGACTGCATATTGTTTTGCTTTGGCAATGAAATAGTAAATACATATATGTATGTACAATTCAAATTTAGAATACCCCGTATTCTTGTGTAGCTTTTAATTTTATTCGCAGTAAAACAGCAAACGAAATTTGAAATTTCATCAAGAATCGGGAGTTTAAAACGTCAAAGTGACAGACCAAAATTGTTGGCAGATTATACTTAATTGTTTTTTTTTACTAACAGCATCCACGACTTCATCAACTACACAGTCGACTCCCATTTCTTCGAGAAGACCATTCCGTGTTGCGAGTAGACGTAGACCAATCGCGTCTACGACCACCACATCCACCACCACCACGACAACACCAACTACTCTTAACGAGGAATCTTTGCAAGATTTAGAAGGTACGCATCTCATCATTGTTCCAAAAATTTTGGATATTCAATTTATTTACTTCCAGAATATATAAGGTAGGTATATATACCTATAGGGTAATAATTTTAAATTTGACTCTAGTAGCTTGTGGACTTATAAATGAATGATTATCGTTTTTGTTGAAATAGCAACACAATTGTTTTTGTCTTTCGTAGGTGAGTGATGTCTATGGTGTAGTGTGTGTAAAGCCGAGTCTCCTGCTCCTGTTTCTTCGAAACATTAGACAAAAACATCGTGGTCGACGGAAAGCAAAAACATTGTGTACGGCCACGCCCCAATGTTTCAATGTTTTTGTGTAATGTTTCGAAGAAACAGGAGCAGGAGACTCGGCTTAAAAAGGGGTCCGTACAAGAAGAAATATGTATTGATGATGTGAAATTAAAGAATATATTAAGAAGAAGTTTTGTTTCACTGCCATCCTTATTCAACAGTTTTCCTCCATCCCATTTTCAATTGTTTTTCAATTAAAAAAATAATAATTTCCAGATTCTGTAGAAGAACCGAAACCACGTCGTGTTCCATTTAAGAAAACTGTCAAGGTTCAGCGTCGTCCCCTCCTTCTGAAAGACCAGGATCCGTCCCCGTCTACTGACGATAACAAACGTCAAAGCAAGAAATATAGTTCTAGCTTCAAACAAAATCAGTTAGATGAGGTGTTGAGACAAAAAAGCAAGAGCTCTGAAGTTCTCGAAGCTTCTACGGAATCTGCTAATTCTGTACCAGGTAAGAATTAAAAACAGAAATAATCTACTCTTTAAAAGAAATACAGCCTTCTTTTAATGCCTACCAATCCTAAAACACTGAAATTACTTGATTTTGGTTGGTTTGCATCCAAATAACGACAATTCATAATTATTAAGCAATAAACAGTGGGCTTATCACGAATTTTAGTTTGGCTTTGGAACCGAGTTCGCTTCAAGCGATTTGTATGGAAATTTGAGCAGCGCCACCGCGTGCAGATTTGGAACTACAATATTTTAGATACTTTTTGTTAATTTTCGAACGTCTCCATCTTTCGCTCATTTGATAGATTGCTGGTACTCGTTAGTCGTTAGTAAAAATTCATGATCCCGATTGCTAACGGATCCGTTTTACTTGTGACAGCTCGATTCGAAAGCCAGACTAAATTCGTGATAAGCCCACTTATCCCAATATATTCTAGACGTTAGTGGTAATAGTTAGTTACTGGCATAAGACCATATTCTATCTGATGTTAAGTGGTATCAAATAATAATAATAAAACGTTTATAATTAGTTGTTTCAGGCGTTACTTTGCGGAAATCCATATTAAATGAAATTAGTTAAAATTATTTTGCTTATAATTCCCGCTACAACATTCATTAATTTGTCTCGACGCGTTTCGCCACGTCACGTATCCTCAGGATACGTGAAGTGGCGAAACGCGTCGAGACAAATTACTGAATGTTGTAGCAGGAATTATAAGCAAAATAATTTTAAATAATTTCCTTTAAATAAATGTCATCTGTCATCGCCAAAGATACATTGGTGTTGACAAAGATTTCAAAGCGCTAGATTATAATATATAATCTGTTATACGTGACGTCATCAATGAACTTTTAGGTTGATCTCGACTGAGGCTTGAAGTTGAATAATTTTCTTCTCACAGATCTAAGCGGAGAAACTGCGGTGGCGATTGCCGCTCATCAACTTCTAGCAGCTCCGTTGCCAACAGTAGAAAACTTCGATGAGCCAAAAACAACTAAAAAATCTAAAACGCAATCTGATTTCACTTTTGCACCAGAATATACCGACGCGTTCTTCCAGAATACTGCGACTAAATTGTTATTCTCTAGTAATTTTCCTTCTGGATACACGACCACTCCATCTTACGCTAGTACCTCCAGAAGTCCGGCACCATTTACCAGCGGTATTTTGACTAATTCTGCTGGATATTCTGGCGTGTCCCAACCTCAGCTGCACCCTTCAACGGCAAGATATTTGGGGACCAGTGAGAAGTATGTCAGCATCCCCGTGGAAGAATTTGGATATTCCACTGAAGGTTTTACCGGAGGATTGGGACAGGAACCCGTATACTTTACCAGGGAATATTTATTGGAATCGCCTGTTACTAAAACCTATGACGGTAGGTCTTTTTTATTGTAATATATGCAGTGGACTCCGGCTTGGTTTGGAATGTCCAGGTTGATAAAACAATTTACTCTTGAGGTATCTTCACAGAGTTTCAGATATTTTATTCTAATTTTAATTTTTTACAGACGAATACCAATATTTATCACCAATCACAAAGCCCCAAACAACAACGGCGAGAAGTACGCCTAAGAGTGTGAATAAAAAGATCTCAACAACGCAAAGACCAACGATTCAGCCGCCGATATCGAGCACAGTAAAACCCAGACGCGTGCCTCAGAGGAAGCCCTTCGAGAAAGTGCCCAAAAATGAGCCGAAGAAATTTTATAGACCAGTAGAAAATTATGACTATTACGATGATAGCGACGAAAGATTTGTCGATAAATATTCGGAGGGAACTAAAGTTATTGTACATGGAAAAGGTATGTATCTTTTTTTATATAGTACGCATATGACTACGCCAGTGATCCTAAACCCGCCAAATTTTAGATATATAAACAATGTTAATATTATTAAATAATAATAAAATAATATAATTTAAAACTTTTTAAACTTATCTTTTTTTCTGTGTGCCGTCAAATTTTGAAATCCTTAAAAGTGTACCGCAACAAAGGTTGAGAATCACTGGACTACGCGCTCGAGATGAATATATTGGTTTCAATATAACCCCCATTTCAAAGCTGATCCAGAGCGGTTAGGCTATCTCATTTAAAAATTTTGTTATTACCAGCCTAATAACCGATATAAGTCTGCCTATCACTGTTTTGGTGAGGGGAAGGGGGAATAGTTGGAAATCAACAAAAAAAAGATTATTTGTATGTTGACATTTTATTTCAAAAGAAAATATCTCTACTATTTATTTAATTCACTTATAACTTTTCTTCATAAATATGTATCTATTTAAGTATATATTATTATTTATTATTTTATGTATTGTGTATATTTAGTTATTATTTTCTTCACATTGCACCAAATATCACTGCTCACACCGAAAAAGGCTCGCCTTTGTGAAAAAAAAAATTTTTTTTTTGCAATAGAGTTTATTTATTAATTATATTACATTCGTTTCAGGATCAATCCAATGTTTGGACGTTGGCAACTTTCCTCATCCCACATCCTGTAAGAAGTTTATCTCATGCGCTAAAATGGAGAACGGATCCATTATAGGGTGGGAATACATCTGCCCAAAAGGGCTAAGCTTCGATCCTGTTGGTGGGATTTGTAACTGGTCAGCGGGACTCGGGTGCGAGGAAAGCTAATCAATTTGAATTGACAGTTAAAATCGCGGGAAATTTTAAATTATGTGTGTGTGGCCTGTACACTGCTAATAGGTTTTTATTTGGTCGTGTGTGATCTGGATTTAATTACTGGATAAAACAATTTTGGATTACCAATAATAAAAAGCGTATAACGTATTTCTAAATTTATATATATATTTTTTTCGTAATGACTGAATTTGTGTAAATTCCTTTATTTAAACTTTTACAATAAGTATAGAATTATTTTAGAAATATTTTTCGAACTTTGTGGTGAATAAAAGACGGCATTTTCTAATCTAATCTAATAATCTATTTTATTCTAAGTCAAACTATTTTTTTAAATTCTTAAATATAATAGAAATTGTGATAAAGAATAAAGAAAAATCTACGATGACAATAACAATATATATATAAAATAAATTATATAATATATGCGCGGTTTCACTATTCAAATTTCGCGCTCAATTGCCCCGCATTACGCGAAAGAGTGCGTATAAACATAATGTAGTCATCAACTCTTCTATAGCCGCGGGAATTTCAGTTAACGCGATTTTTTTCCGGAGCGTATCCCTCGCGTAAAGCGGGGTATTACTGTAATAATAAATTACACCGATACAATGTATACAAGAAAGCAATGAGCGATTTTATTCGAGAAACAATCGAATTATTAGAATAAATGTTGCCACACTCTCTGTCAAATCATAGACAAATACATAGACAATTACCACAACATTCTACATCAACAACACATATTTAAAATAACGGATTTTTCTTTAAAGTTTTATTTCACAATTTTAATTATAATTTTCTTTTTATTATTGTAAATATTAATTTTAACAAGTGATTAAGTTCACTGCCAAGTAGATTTATTATGTATTTGTTCTCAATATTCCGTTACCCCTACTTGAAATAGAGTAAGAAATATTTTATGTTCATTTATATTATAATTTTATGTGCCTTATATACGAAGTTAACTTAGCAACTGTATAAAGTAACTATTATGTTAACAAAATATTAGTTGTATAAATAAAAAATAAAATCACAAAAAAAAACAACACTTTCATTGACAATTTTCCATTATTATAATGGCCGTCCAAAAAAAAAAAACAACCAATCGATGAATTCGGAATGACTACAACCGACTGAAGATTAGTGATCCGTCTCTTTCTACTGAAGAAGAAACAATTCACGACCAATAAACCGCATGCGAGTTTCCTTCATACGAAACCTCTCGCAGCCCGCATGCGATGCTTAAACCAAAAATCTACAGATCCATCGTCAAATTTAACACTAGATTTACCAGCTTAAATATACCTACCAAAACAAAAATATATATAAAATAATATAAAGTTCATAAAACTAATTCTTCTGTTATAGATTAAAGAAGATTAGAAGAATTTAAGAAAATGTTACACGCAGTAGGAATTTTAATTTCATCTTGCATGACCAGTCATTTTGACTGGTCTGGTAAATCTAGTGTTAAATAAAGAAAAATTTAAACAAAGCTGACTAGTAACATAAGCTTAATGTGTACGCTTGGCCATGTTGATGAAGCCAATACCAACACAGGTCATCTTCACCTTCTGACCGCTCACCTCCTCATGATCATCCTCAGTTATATCATCCTCCGGGTAGTTGATCTTCTCAATGTCCAGTTTGAAAGTCACGCCAAAGAACTCCTTCAGGTGTTGCAGGAAATTCATCGAGTATCCAGAGAGTGGACCAATCTGTAGGCATATTATATTCTCTTACATCATCCATAGATTCCAATTGGAACACTTGGGACTTGTCGAAAATACAATTAAAGAAGAACAGAAGAAAGAACAAAAAGCAGCCTTATCACTAAGCAATGATCTCTTCCAGGCAACCAACCTTAAGGTAGTAAATCAAGAAGTAAATCAAAGGGTGCAAAAGAACAAAATAAAACATACAAATGAATAATAAAGATATAAATAATAATAAATATATATTATAAAAAAAAAACATATACATACATATACTACTAAAATAAAGTAAATTATAAAAAAAAAACTTAATAATACAATAATATGCAGCAACTGTAATAGTGGCTTGTTCACTTCAACAATACTTAGATATAATAATATTAACACGTTAATCGCCATGTCAGTCATCTGTGTCTGACGCTAAGAAGTTCTACATGAGCCATGTCAGTCATATATGTCCGACGTACGCGATTTGGTAGAAGGCCACGTCAATCACTGATGTCCGGCGCAAACGATACATTTGCATTATATTTCGAACAAAACCTGAAAATTTCTTTGCTTACTACAAACAATAAAATGAAATAAACATAGTTATATAATGGTATATTGTTTCAGTTGAAAAAATACATTTTTAACTAATAAAATTATCTAATAAAGTTACCATGGCCCATGTGAAAATTTTTCTGATATCATCATGGTGATTAACGTGTTAAGTACTAGATGTTATTAGTTTATACCTATTGTCATTTTATTATTATTACTTGTATTACACAGCCTATATTCTGCCCCACCCCTAACGTACACTCACCATACACTCGCTGACATCCTTCTGCCCCAATGCCATCCACAGAGCAATGAGCCATTGGAAGCTGGAATCCACCACTCCACCACGGTACACCTCATCCAACAGCATTTGAGCACACTCCTTACCCAGGTCTTCAGGCAGAGTTATGTCATTTTCAGCTGATTTCTGAAATACCAGTTTACAATTATGAATACACCAAGGCAGAAATTCAGAAACTACATGATCTGGTTATGGTCATGGGTCATAGGATCAGGTATATATATATATATATATATAGTTCTAAGGCTGTACATTCAAACTAGTTAACCCTGTCTCACTTTAAAAAATAATCAACTAAACTGTAATACACTTGTATACTTCTCTTCTTTTTGTCAAATATCCAGATAACCAATTAACATGACACATCTGTTCTTTTATAGTACATGTACACAAGTCGATTTTCAAATGGATACAGTTTTTGTAGGTATATAAGTTATGGAAAGAGAAACTATTGCTGTATCATGAACAACAAAGGAGATATCTCTTAAGTTAAGTTAAGGCATCCCTTTCACGCATGCCTTAACTTCGACACGATAAGAATATATAGTAATTATCCCTAATAATTGTTTTTGCACTTGGCTTTCCTATAACACTCTATGTTCGAGCAGCAGACTGGCATTCGTATTTAATCATTAATGTATATAGTTTTCTTCAGATGTTTATCACAACTTAGCTTTATTTTTCTAGTCTAGTGTAGTTGTTACTTTCATGTTATGGTTTGTTAACTGTTTGTTTGTGTACGTCTAAATAAATAAATAAATTGAATTCAAATTGTATTGTATTTAAGTCCTTATTACAAAAGAAACTTACAGCTTCAGCACAGTAGAAGGTCTTCTCGGTGGTCTCAGCAACGAGACTGATCCCGAACCCTGGACTCTTGCCAGCATTAGCGCCACGACACTGATCAGTGTTTATGTACACATCCGGCAAGAAGTTCAGAAGTTCCTGAAAACAGCTCCCGGGTTAAATTTCACAAAACAATTGAATAATTTCAGACTTCATTCAGATCTTCAAGTCATAGAATGCAAACAATGGTATAATCCAGGGGTCGGCAACCTATGACCCGCGGGTCACCGAGTGACCCATTTGATAGTTTCAAGTGACCTACTATAGTTCCGAAAATAAAGTATAAGATGTACAAACATTTTTTTTCTTTCTCCCAAAAAAATTGACATCACAAGTTCAACACCAGGGGAGCCATTGATATCGTAGAGAAAGTTTATAAATAAAGTATATTCAACTATGTTTGTAAGTGTTTTCTTAATAAAATATATCTTATTATTTACTAAAATGCTGTTTTAATACGAAAATATCTCTGACCCAAACGTATTAGCTACGTACGTATTAAACTCGCATTTTGGTTAATTTTGACCCGCAGCCAAAATAAAATATAATCAATAAAATGTACCCCCTTAGCAGAATCCACGACTCGGTTGGCCATTGTCGGTGACACACGCAGAGCATAGACAATCCCACGCACCCTCTTCACCAACCCCCAGCTGAGGCATTGCAATGGACGTAGATGACGACGCACTGGACACTTGAAGACAACTTCACCACCACCCAGCGGTGGAACACCTGAGGGTAATTACTTTTTAAGAAACAGTACTGGCAATTAAAACCTGCATGTTTAGTGTATTTTATGTATTTCCCCCCCAAATTTAAAGCTATTAAACTACCCTTTGTCACTGGTTAACCTTTAACTACTGAGGTAGATTTAATTTCACGTAAACACTGACGTGGGGGTCTGAGAGTCCATATATGTGGTTATATTTAATTTTTTTTAGGATTTTTAGGGTTTAGTGTTTAATATTTAGCATTAGTGAATGTATCAAAATAAAATATTTTTTTAAAATAATTTATATGTACATAATTAACTATTATTTCAAAGTTTAGAAAACACTTGGCATTTTTTGGAAAAAATCACATGAGATCATAAATCAGCTAGAATAAATAAAACTATTTTAAAAAATCAACAAATTAACTAATTAGAGTAATTCAAAAAGTTTATTTTCTCAAAACCTGAGAGGCCCCCATATCAGTAGTAAAAGGTTAAAAGTATTTTATATATATATTATATTTAACTCACATCCAGAAATTTCTATACCCTTAGTTACGAAGCTTGCTAATCTATCCACCCTTTATAGAATATATATTATTAATAAAAATGAAACCAGAAACTTCACAAGTGAAAATAATTACCCCGTCGTACAATATTCAATTCAAGTCCATCATCAACCAAGATGAACCTGAGGAGGATGGGCAGAGCAGCCGTCTTCACCTTGTCCACAGATACGTCGAGATCATTATGAGTGACTCCTTTCAACACCGCATTCAGGGGCTCCTTGCAGAACGGGCCAAGAGCGAGGAGTACCTCCAGATAATACCCTGTAATTCAATCAGCGGTTGCTGTAAATGAATGGTCATCAGTCCAGGTAGTTCTGGAACAGTACCATCATCTAATCACCTTAAAAAGTTTAACTTAATAATGATTATTATTAATCTATTATTAAGTTAATTCACTTATAACTTTTCTCCATAAATATGTATGTATTTAAGTATATTTTATTATTAACAAGTTTCTTGTGATATTCTTAGTGGTAGAGTCTAACGATGAGCAAATGCACGCCTTTAGTGCCTATGCTAATAAACGATATTCAATTCATTTCATATTATTTATGTATTGTGTATATTTAGTTATTATTTTCTTCACATTGCACCAAATATCACCGCTCACACTGACAAAGGTTAGATGGTGGATAGTAGCGATGAAAGTAAACTCGCCAATGTGAAGAAAAAAAATGTTTTTTTTGCAATAAAGAATTTATTATTATTATGTTTTTCCATACAATAATTTCAGAAAATGATTGTTGCTTAATGCCCTTTGTAACTATAGCGATTTATAGATATTATTTCATATATACGAAAATAATAATAATAATATTTATTTAACCAAAGATCCTATACACAAACATGCTTTATCTACAGAACTGGTCCCAGGACTATTGTTCGATAGTGTTCTTCCATATATTAATATAAATCAACTTATACAATTAGGACTTAGATAACATAAATTTCATGTATGTGTGTGTGTGTGTGTGTGTCTACAATGTGAATAAAATAATAAATGACAGTCACTATAAAACAGAACATACCTAATTCCAAACTTATAGATAAAATTGATGTGACAAAGAGGTAGCCATCTTGGATAAATTTTGCAAAGTAATAAGGGTATTAAAATTTTGAATTATTCTGTAAACGATCTTTACTTCTAGATATTATAAATATATTTTATGCCAAATAATTGCACAAATATTCTAACTATCTCTAAAGATGATTTTGTTATCGAGGAATTGGAAATACGAGTATATATACCTACTTGTTATTGAGTTTTGTAGTAGCTATAGAAATCAAGTTAAATTATATATTTACCAATACTGCGCCTTGTGCAGCAATCATGGTGGACTTGGCCCCCGACGAGGATTCCCGGTTGGAAGTATAAAGATGTTCCGGTCTCATTTAACTCCACGCGGGTCCCATTAGTGATTTTATCCAAGAGACGAATCAAATTCACCTCGAACTCCTTCAAGCCAGGCTCTTCCCGAGTATGGCGGATTTCTTCGATTTTCACAGCCTTCCCACTTAAAGTAGCCAGCAGCAGTCTCTGGCGAAAGAAATTGCTGCCCTTGAAAATCATTACACCGCTTTCAGTTATCGCGGGCATTGTTTTGCTTTTCAAAACATATCACACGTGAGAAAATAAACCGAACGCAGAGCTCCGCCGATCGAACTCAAGGACTTCTACTTTAGTCGTTGAATTTTCTACAGACACAGCATCAAACTGTGGCAACACTAGATCATAATTGAATTTGTATGATAAATGTTTTAGTAATATTAATTATCATTTAAAAATTATAAATATCATTTAATTAAAAATTATAATAAGAATTAATACGAATGATAAAATAAGTACCAAAGCCAAAAAAGTTGTCATAAAATATGACGTTTATAGTGATGCACTTTTCGGTCAACAAAGTTATCGATATTATCCGCTTATTTTTTTCCGGTAATATATTTTTTATGTTGGTTCAGCTAATTTATTTTTATTTATACTTACTTTGGTTTACATTTACAGAAAAGCAAAAAATGAGGTAGACGGGTCAATATCAATGTAGGTTATCATTACATTATTTAAAAATAATATAATTGTATATATTTATTACTTATTCTTAAAAATTGATTAATTAACTTTAATATATAAAACTAAAAACTAGTAGTTAATTATTTCAAATATCGTGCAACGTAAACTTCATAAAGAAGTAATGGATGAATAACTCTAATGCACAGGAAAAGTAAAACGAAATAGTGAATGACCAGCGACTGGTTATTACCGCAACAGCTACACCTCAATACACAAAAATACAACTCAAACGGGATGCCTGCCGGTTAGATAGCCTCAAACAGCGGGATAACATTCTGCTTCCCTTTCTAACACACAGCTTTAAAACCTGCCTCGTTTTACAGCAGCAACAATTAATATACCGACATCTCTTTCCCTCTTATGTTTAGTTTGCTTTTATCTTGTTAGACCGCTGTATATAGCTCGTATGTTCGTACGTAGCCTGGTAAACTATTCATTTTTGTGTTGCATTATGTGGTTTTGCCAAGTTTGAAGCGGTCCAATTTAGAACGGTTACATGTGTTTTGTTGTGGGACAAGTGTCAAGATAATCCTCTTTTTGATTGGTTTAATACGAACAGTGGTGTTTTGGTATACAAAAATTATGGGTCGGTTGGTTGTGGCGCGTATTAAGCGCGCGAATACGAAATTTATAATATTCCAATAGAATTGGAAAGTTTGAAATAAACTTTTATCTGTGCAATGAAGTAATAGTGTTTGTTGCGTGTTTTCAAAAAGTTTTTTAAAAAAAAATATCTTCTTTGTAATAAATATGGGACAACCCCGTCAAACTTTTACAGAAGTAAGTTTTTTTAAGTTATTTATTTTGTAAATACGTACGTATAAATGTAATTACGACTATTATTTTCTCTTAAAATAGAAAAACCAATAAAAAATTTGGAAGTCGTCCAATAGAAGACGTTTATTGTTAATTTATTTATTGAAACATTACATTACAACAGTTATTTTATAATTAATTATTTTTAACGGTTTTAATCATAAAACGTAAGCGGATAGGTTTAATCCTTATAATTAGCGCGATTTTGAAATATATCTATTGATGACATATCTCATATTAAGAATGAACAAAAAACAAACGAAAACTTAATGATTATTTATTTTTATTTATTTTAAAACACAATATTCATATAGGTATATCCTGAAAGGTTGTAATGCATTATTACAATAATTATTATGAATAAATAACCAAAAATAGAAAATAATTAATTACAAATAATTAAAAACAGTTCGAAAAATATACTAATGACTTATTTTATTAAACACGCAATAATAGTATCGATATGACGACATTTTTAATACAGATATCTGAATCAAAAAAAGGGCGATTTGACAATATTTTTTTAAATTATATAATCTTCATTAATGAGACCATAACCTAGTTTAAAAATATAAAAAACTAAGAGGCAATAAAAGTTATAATTAACTAAAGAAATGTTTATATTTACATATAAAATAAGCAAATAAACAGTATTCTTGACATAGTTTACATCGTTGCGGTGATACATATTACGCTACCGTTAAAATAACATTAAGAAACCCAAAAACCCATTTACAAACCCAAAACAATAATTCACTGTGGTATCATTTTTATTCGACGTCAACCAGGCCATATTGGTGAACTCAAAACATAATCTTCAATGCTCTTATCACGAATTTAGTCTGGTTTTCGAGTTGAGCTATCACAAGTAAAACGGATCCATTAGCAATCGGGATCATGAATTTTTACTAACGACTAACGAGCACCAGCAATCTATCAAATGAACGAAAGATCGGGACGTTCGAAAATTAACAAAAAGTATGTAAAATATTGTAGTTCCAAATCCGCACGCGGTGGCGCTGCTAAAATTTCCATACAAATCGCTTGAAGCGAACTCGGTTCGAAAGCCAGACTAAAATTCGTGATAAGCCCACTTATCACGAATTTTGGTCTGGTTTTCGAATCAAGTTTGCTTCGTTAGTTTTCGAGATCATCAATTCTTACTAACGACCTGGCAAATAAAATTACGTTCTGTTACAACTAATTATAAAAAAATCGTTACTTATTAAAATACTAGCTTTTACCCGCTACTTCGGTCGCATTTAAGTCATTAAATAAGTATCAGAGATCATACTAACTATAGTCAATTGGAAACTATAGTAAACATTAATATTTTTTTTAATAAAAAATATCCTATGTTACTTGTAGTATCTCCAAAAATATGTGTACAAAGTTTCATGATGATCGGTTAAGTAGTTGTTGCGTGAAAACGTAACAAACAAACTCACATTCACATTTATAATATTAGTAGGGATAGGCATAAATAACAGAAAGAAAAAAAGCAAATTAATGTTTTAAACTAGATATTTTTGATATATGCAAAAAATTACTATTTAATTTTGATTACTGCCGTGTTGTCGTGTTTAAATGTTTTTTATTTATAAGTAAATAATTTTTACTGCATAAAATGCATTTCAGTAATAATGATCAGGTGATCACAGAACAAACTACCCTCGAACGTTATTTTTGAATTGAAAACTATTTTTTTTAATTACAATTGTATAGCTATATAATAAATGCATGCTATATGGTTAAAACTTATTAAGCATTACAAATGATATATATAGACCAAAGTTATTGCATCTTAACACTAGATTTACCAGCTTAAATATACCTATTTCTACCAAAACCAAAAAAGTATATATTTGTAACAAATATATATAAAATAATATAAAATTCATAAACCTAATTCTTCTGTTATAAATTAAAGAAGATTAGAAGAATTAATGAAAATGTTACACTCAGTAGGAATTTTAATTTGATCTTGCAAGACCAGTCATTTTGACTGGTCTGGTCAATCTAGTGTTAATAAACGTGCATTTATAAAGAAAATTAAACAAAGAATGATTGATATGTTTTTTAATTAAATTACATCGTTGACCCACTCAGATAACGTCAATCAACGATAATATTTTGATGTTTCTGTCTGAGTTAAGTTCTTTTATAATTCAACACGATTAAAATTTTATAATGAACTAGCTGTTGCCAGCGACTTCGTTCGCGTAGTAATAAAGATATAAAGTACTATGAAGTTTAAATTTTAACATGAAAAAGTAGTTATTGTGACATAACTGTAATAGTTAGACATATGGTATCGCAGACTTTTATGTAGATATTGATGTCCTCTATAAAACTGTAGTACATCACTTTGCTCTATTGTCAATAATTTTCCCAGCATACGTAATATAATGATTTTTTTACGCACTTTGGGTTACCTTATTAAAGTTTTCATATGGATCCCTAACGTTTTTGAAGATATTCTAACGCCTATGTTCATCAGGGATAATGTACGATTCTAATGGTAAAAAAAAATTTCAAAACGGTCCAGTAGTTTCGGAGCCTATTCAATACATACAAACAAACAATCAAATGTTTCCTCTTTATATAATAGTATAGATAGATAACGACATTTTTTTTGACATGAGGGTTTACGTGTGAATTGAAATTTTTGAATCTCTTATTGGGTTATTCCCCGAATACTCGACATTGGCAGAATTGTCTTTAATAGATATCTGAGGCCATTAATAAAAGAAGAAGAAGAAGAAGATAATTTAACACAAGCAAACGTCCATGTTTATATAACTAAATCCCCTTTCGATCAAACGTAGTCTAGACTAAAAGTACATATTGATTATGTGTTTAAAAGTCACGGAAAACTACTGCTTTACGATGATTCAATCGTTTATTAGTAATTTCAGAGTTTAAAAAAAATTGAACCTCTTTTTACAGACGCTTGACTAAATCAATCCCTATCACTGCCTCTTTTAAAATAATGCTTTAAATAATTTTAGTGTTTCTTCTTTAATATTATTTATTTATTTGCTACGTCATTGATATATCAAAAATCACACTATCTATTTATAATTGACAATAATGATATATATTTTTTATTTATTTACTTTTAGTAAATGGGCTCCAATAGAGCGCTTTTACTCGTCAATACATATACAAATATAAATGAAATAAATTTATTAATTCAATAATTATCAATCTGATTTAGCTGCTGTATACTGGCATTGTCCACTTACATACTAATGTCATAATAATATATAATAAATCTACTAATTCATCATTTAAGACATATACAAATATATAAAATTTACAATTATAATATGCAAAATAAAAATACAAAATATCAGTAATAATAATTATTTTTCCCGTCGAGCTAAATCCGATCTTTGCTATTTGAAATAGTATCAAAAAGAAAAAGTTATAGAAACCATTGATTTAAATCGAATAAAGGGGAAATGTTAAATAACAACCTTTCCGACAACACTCTATGTTCGAGCAGCAGACTAGCACTCGTAATTAATCATAATGTATATAGTTTTCTTCAGATGTTTATCACAACTATTAGGTTAACAAACTTAGCTTTATTTCTCTAGTCTAGTGTAGTTGTTACTTTGTTAACTGTTTGTTTGTGAATGTCCAAATAAATAAATAAATAAATAAAATTAAATATAACTAAGCTGTGTTAAACTGCGTAACATATAGTTCTCTATAACGAATATAGTTCTCTTACATCATACTTAGATTCCTATTGGAACATTAGGACTTGTCAAAATACAATTGTACTTAATAAATACAATAATATGCAGCAACTATAATAGCGTCTTCACTTCAACAATAGATATAATAATATTAAGCACTAGATGTCATTTGTTATCACAGATTGTCATTTGCTTAAATTCAGTGTTCTATATTCCAGTGATTCTCAACTATTGTGCCACGAGGTTCTAAAAGTGTACCGCCAAATTTTAGATATATAATAATGTTAACATGACATCTTATTTGTGTGAATTCGGATTTTCAGTATTAACCAACATTAAAACTAAAAAAATATCAAGATTGTTAAATGTAGAAGACGATATGAGAGTAGCATTGTCATTTTTACGACCAAATATAAATGAAATCATAAAAAAACATCAAGCTCAAATTTCGCATTAAAAGTATTCTTATTATTAACTTGTAATTAATCCCTTAATAAACGTACTGTTATTTTTGTAGTACATATTATTTTATTTCGTATATTTAAAATTATTATCATAAACTATTATACGCAATGTGTTATAGGTAAGTAAATAATTTTTAAACTTATATTTTTCTTTGTGTGTCGCTAAATTTTGAAATCGTTAAAAAAAAAACAAAAAAAGGTTGTGAACCACTAACGATCACTATATTCTCAACTACTGAATAATTAATACCTCGCTCTAACTGGGTCTATCAGCGGAGATAATGACTTTACCAGACTGACAAACAGTGAGCTTATCACGAATTTAGTCTGGCTTTCGAATCGAGCTGTCACAAGTAAAACGGATCCGTTAGCAATCGGGATCATGAATTTTTACTAACGACTAACGAGCACCAGAAATCTATCAAATGAACGAGAGATCGAGACGTTCGAAAATTAACAAAAAGCATCTAAAATGTTGTAGTTCCAAATCCGCACGCGGTGGCGCTGCTCAAATTTCCATACAAATCGCTTGAAGCGAACTCGTTTCGAAAGCCAGACTAAAATTCGTGATAAGCCCACTGATCCCAAAACGTGACTATTTTTTTTAGAGATGCTTAATCTACAGTTAAGCAGTATTTTACCTAATTACTAACATTATATTGTAGAGGCTATGATTGGCGAGTTTCTTGTAATTTCTTCTCGTTATATGCCTTTCTGAAATCTTAGTAGATTCTGACTATGCGCAAGAGTCACAAGGGTTTAGGCCAGGGGTCGGCAGACTGCGGCTCTTGCCATAGGATTATCTGGCTCTTCTTACAACTCACTGAAGCAAATCAGACTTTCATTATAGTATATAATAAAGTTAAGGTTTAAGACATTTATTTGCTCAAGATAAATTAAATAAACATAACGTACGTAGAATATTGACAACACCATCACAAGGCACTCAAACCCATTATATGTTTTTTTAATTCATATTTAAATTTAATAATATTTCTAATATTAGTTATTTTAATTGGTAATTCATTATAGAACTGCGCTCCTTCCACCATAAAGTTCATGTTGCGGCTCTTTGAAGGCATGGGAAAATCTTCAAACTTGATATTCGGCTCATCTGGTTGATAAGTCTGCCGACCCCTGGCTTAGGCGAAATAAAGATTTTTGATTTTCATTTAAAAATGTTCTTCTTCTTTTATTAATGGCCTCAGATGTCTATTAAAGACAATTCTACTAATGTCGAATATTCGAGCAAGAACCCAATAAGAAATAATAAATTTTTAAGTCACACGTAAATCCTCATGTCAAAAAGCAACTAATATTAAAAAAAGCAAATTAATAATAACACTAAGAAAAATATAACTGTCATGTAGACGAAGAAATGTCACGAAAATTATTATAATAAGAAAAGATAAAGGTCGTTAAAATAAATAATCAAAAGTATAAATATAAATAAACCATTTAAATAAATGATTTATAATTAAAATATAATAATTATTTTTTAATTAAATAGCCCCAGATATCTGATAGAAACAATTCTGTCAATGTCAACTATAGGTATACATACGTATTATACATATATCAGACCTCTCTCTCTTCAACTAATATAATCTTAAACTGACGTAAAAGAGACAGAAATACATAATTTAATCCACGTACAGACACACTTAGAAAAGGAAATAAGAAATTATTTAATTGAAGACCGGCCTTCTTAGTCGACGCTTTGGTATTTGAAAGGATGACGAAGCCAGACTCCGTGGCTTATTTGGGTTGGATAAATAAATATTGGGTGATATGTGTGATTATTTACCTCAAGAATGGGTGTTATAAAAATACACCCAAAAAGTGACGTTATTTGGGAATTGCAAAACAGACCACAGTTTAAATGAAAAACAAACTTTTTTCTCCCCTCTTTCTTTTTTTGGTTCTTGTTTTTCAAGCATTTTTGTAATTTTATTAGAAGTGTAGTATCTATCCCTTTATCACCTTGAGCATGCCGTCCTATCCTATAATTGAAATTTCATTTAGTTTGTATAATAGTAGTCCTTTTTATAATATGTAGTTCTAATGTAATTTTGTAGGTAGGCTTTATAAATAAATAAATAAAATATGTACGATTTTTAGTGGAACTAAACTGTGATCCAAAACTGCCTCACTTAGGGTCGCTAGATCGCCAAACCTAATATCCGAACAGACCAGCAGGGTTATCCGGACATTTGGGTAAAAATACCGGATACCCTATATTATTGAGGATTTCATGTCTTAGTAGACGACAAAAAAATTGTAATCAAAAATCAAGCTTTTTTGATTATCTATGAATGCCAAGTACTTTATTAACTCGACTTGTGAAGTGACTATGATTCAAGTGTAAAAAGCCGGACCAACCTAACAATCAGAAACTATGTCCGACCTTATTGGGACGCCTGGCAACGCTAGCCTCACTTTACTTGAATATATATATATATATATATCAGACTAGCAGTTACCCGCGACTACGTCTGCGTAATAATGAAGATATAAAGTACTATGAAGTTTAATGATGTTTCATATTTCAGTCAACAGAAAATGCCTATCACACATCTGTCGCAAAATCCGTTCTTAGCTATCTACTAACTATAAAACTACCTCAATTTTCATATGGATCCCAAACGTTTTTGAAAATATTCTATAGCCTATGTTCGTCAGGGATAATGTAGGATTGTACCGGTAAAATAATTTTTCAAATCGGTCCACTAGTTTCTGAGCCTATTCAATACATACAAACAAACAATCAAATGTTTCCTCTTTATTATATTAGTATAGAAAATAGAACAAAAACCGAAAACAATGTTATCTTAAAATCAATATTACGTGACATTTAATTCAAGTATAGAAGGCGATGCACACGTACTTGCAGTAACACATACATAAATGCTATAATGGCACATTCTTATGCAAGCGCTAACCACCTACTTAGATTGCATTCTATAAATAACTGCGTACCTACCAAATGGATTCTAATGTTATAAATAAATTCTTGTTTATTTACTTTTTTGAAGTGAAACTTCTTTAGAATCGTTGTGATTTCAAACCGGATGTAACGGAAATACGACATGTTCTGACGTTTCGCGCGCGAATTTCAAAATTTGTTTTTGCGATATCTCGACAACCGATGACGTCAGCGCGACCGCGTAAAGGGTTATTCTGATCGAAATTTGGAGGCCTATTCGATTTTTCTTTATGATTTTGGATTCGGTCGACGCTCGCCTTTATGACTATATCCCTTAAGTGGATCGCGATTTTTGATACAAGGGTGAGGGGGGAAGGGGGGGGGGGGTCGCCGCTCGCCTTATTGGCTGTATCTCCGAAAGTAAACGTCCGATATAGTTCGTGTAAACGACAATCTTGGTCAGAATCATAAGCTCTTTCAAGATCTGAAAAAAATTTTCAGGATTTTTTTTCAGGAACCGAAATTTTTTTTTCCGTATTCTATTTTAAAAAACTAATCTATGTAAAAGTCAAGAGGCCGTTCGCGGCCGGCTCCGAAGGCACCCCACTAAAAAAAAATGAAAATAAAATTAAAATATGGAACTTGAGCAATAAATTATGTAATTATGTTAAATAAAATATCTTTTAAAATTAATCAAAATACTTTCATTTTTAAACGAATAAACTTTGTAATTATCCTACCCTTGGTATATATATTCATCTCATTCTTTTCTCGATTTACTGAAGTTTCACTTCTATCGTGTATGAATCGCACACACACCTTTTTTTTTTCTGAATTAAAATCAAGTTTTTTATTATTATTCTATGTACGGGCTATGATGGACGAGTATCTTGTGGTCTTCTTCTCGTCATATGTCTTTCCGAAGTCACGGTAGAGTCTGACGATGAGCAAGCGCACGCCTTTAATGCCTATGCTAATAAACTATTTTCATTTCATTTCCATTAGGTGGTGTTGTGTACTAACCGACCAAATAGAGTATTTGTAAAACCTTGTTTTAGGAAAATAAAGCTTGTTATGCCCACATTTGTTTTACCTTGGTTAATAGCGATTAGTACAAACACGGATTTTGGTTCGTGTTTATTAGTTGTCAATACTAGGATGAGGTAAGCAAGCAAATTATATTACATACATACTTTATAATTAAAACTTTACTGAGAATTCAACGTTCTAATTACGTATTATATTACGATAATAATTAAAAATATAATATAAATTGTTTAAATATAATAAGTTGCCTTAATTAAGGTAAATATTCAATAAATATCGACTTTATTTCTCGGGATAGGCACAAAAAATTATTCAAATTCATTTATTTGCCATATTATTGTTATTTAAAATTGAATTTAAGATTTTTTATATTTTAATTATTAATTAACACTTTATTAAATAATTACAAATTAGTACAATAGCGAGCTTAATGCTAATTGACTTCATTTACCAGTCATTACTTGGTCAATATTTACAAGAAATATCTAAAATGTCTAAAATCTCAATCCTGTCTGAAATAACCCACTTGTCTATCGATAACTCGTCAGATATGGTACTTTCCAAATAAAAGGCAAGTGTTCCCAAACGAATATTGAGTGGTTCATGTAATATGTACCCTTCATTTATATTGGTAACGTTTGTATTTTCGTTCCAATTAGAACCGAATAAGACGACATTAAGTAGTTCCGCGATTCGCCACTAGGGAATCTATGAACATTACCAATAATTATACCCCCATAAGACAGTCAAGAGCGTCCTAAGATTGGAATTACGTGTTAGATGGGTCTGAGCATAGTCTACTACAGCGGTTCTCAAACTTTTTTGGCGAAGGAAAAAGCCTTAATATAATTATAATATAAAAAACTGATTTATATATATTTATGAATAATCATATTGCAATGTAATATTAAGTTGGAATATTTAGATGTAACCTTATAATCTCCCTTTGGTAGGTATTTTAGCCCTAGGGTTCCGCGGAACACACTTTGAGAATGGCTGGTCTACTACTATTGGAATCCATTTAGATGCGTCATTAAAAGGAAAAATTAACGTCACGAAATAGTATTTAGTTATATATAAAATGAAACAACATTATAAGGTATTAGGTAGGTATTTATTCAGAAACAATATTTGTCATACACAATCAAAACAAACCGTATTTTTCGCCGAAAACACGGTTTTAATGATCATTTTGTTATCATAGAACAAGATAAAATAAAAGTGGTTAAACAATCTAATATATTAATTTAGTAAAAACACTATCTAGTTTGATAAATTTGGGTTACTTTATTTTTATAGTATATATATTTGAGTTAATTAATAATTTTAAGTGTCCTATAAATAATCTAAACAAAATAAATGTAATTTACCCCACATTTATTTTAAAAATTACCCCTAAATATGGGAAATTGGGACTATGTTTTAATGGCAACACTAAATATAAAAAATGTTTTATTATGTAGTTGTTTACGATATTTAAGTAAGCGGTAGATTTATCAGTGAAACGTAATACCAATAATTCTGGTATAACTGTTATATATAGATGTTAGTTATTATTGGGCTCTTCATAGAAAACGTGACCATTTTTTGCTCAAAACGGGACGTTATCTATGTGAATTGGTAGGTTTATAGTGAAAAAAACTCATTTTTAACACGCTTTTATTAGCTTGAGTTGTATGTATGTATGTATGTAACGGAATCTTTGAGCATAATTTTCACCAATATCCAGAAGTCTGATTAATTTGAAACTTTAAATTAAAAAAAAATTAAGGATCGATGACAATGCAATAATTTAATAACAGTTTCCCATTATCCTTATTAGGACCGCCAGGATTTATAAATTCTTTTATAGATCCTGTGTAGTGGAGTAAAAGAGATAAAGCTAGCGCGCGTGTTTTTTTTAGTTTTGGAAACTATTTCATTATTTATTTATTTATTTATTTTTATATTATTCAGAGGAACAAATTTGTTTTAATGCTGCTGGTGATGATTTATAATTCACCTTAGATTATTCCAATCGGTACTTAAAGACGTTGGAAAACGGGACAATTTTGCGTTCCGAAGCTTGCAGGGACCATACGGAGAACCATAAAAAGAGACGTATTGTCACGTTAGTTTGTTTGTTTTCTTGCAATTTACGAACTCCAGCCGCGCCTAAACTATCCTTCATAAAACAAATAAAAACATCACAGCTTGATATCAAACAACGCTCATGTTTACACAAAGACAAACACGATAATCCACGACACTCCCTGCTTTATTCAAAGACGAACTAAAACTTATTTAGGTTAGGTAAACAACATGGCGTCGATCCTTCTTGGTTAGTACGATTTGGAATTATCGAACGCGTTCTGTTTTATCATTTTTATTGGAACTATTGTTCATTTTATATTAAAACTAGGTTTTACCCTCGACTTCGCCCGCATTAAGTCATTAAATAAGTATCAGAGATCATTTCAATAGATCAATATGATTCCAAACAGCTGAAACTATAGACAATTGAGCCGTTCAGTGCACAAAGTGACTAACTCCATAAACCAAAAAGTTGAGAAATGCGACGAAATAATTTAAACTGTTTTTAAAAATTCCCTTTATAATATAAATTCGAAAATATATTGTAGAATACATAAATACATATATAGCTTTCATCTAATGGTAATAAAATTAATAAGAAAGAATAGCCAAAAAAATTATATCAGTATAAATGTTATATATTTCATGTGACTGGTGGAGTTATTCGATTTGGCAACTGAAAAAAGTAATAAAGTTAAATTAGGTATTTAAATTTTTAAGTTTTTTATTACAGAAAAAGTTAGTTATTATAATATATTTTTATTACAAATTTTCCATAAAAATGAGTGTTTACAGTGCTGTTATAATGTATTATTTGTGATTAAATTATCAGCAGTATAATTAATGTCTTCTTCATCAGATATATGTAAGGACTCGTCATTTCGATTTGTTCTCAAGTTTTTAAAGTAATTATGGTTAACAGAAGGAATGAATTTAAGCAGATCCATCATGTCTCTCCTTTTTTCCCTTGTCACAGTTCTACCTTTAGGATATAATAAAGGCTGATCTACATTTTTCATACTTTGTGGCCTACCTGCTACAGATTTCCTTATGTCAATTGACTCAGCTCTTATTTCCGTACTTGAACAAGTTTCAGCAAACTTAAGACAGTTTTAATATTTCTATTTTGCCCGGTACACGAATCAGAATATGTTATTATTTTTTCAAAGTTTGCAGCATAAGTTTTTATGTACCCACGAGATCCTTCAGTTTCTGGCCAAACACATATATGGCTTATATTTTTACCGAATTCATGACATCCGAAATTATAAACATATAAATTTCGCTTATAATAAGCTACAGATGTGGTCAGTTTAGGAAAGGCTAAGCTTTTTCTAAGTCGAAAGAAAACACGAAAATTATTTTTGATGTAGCGCCATTCGATCTGCAGCCAAAAAATATGTAGTCCGTGTAATATTGGTAAAGTAAAAGTTAAAATAAATCCAATTATACTTTATTTTTAAAATAATTAATTCCACTTCACAAGTACGGGATCCTGCGGCAATTAGACTGTGCTTGACTAACTCATTTTACTTTAATTCTGGTAAGAAGGCACTAAAATTTGACATTATCATGTATTTAAGTTGGACAAAAAATTTACAATAACTGCAAATTTATAACTGTTATCATTCAACGCTTGATAGTGGTGCATTTGAATTGCGTTATTGAAACGATTTACATAAGAGTATGGGAGTTAGTCAAAATGTCTTCTGAAATAAATTACTTATTATTCAGTGGCCCAAAAAAAATTGTCGTTTAATGGTGTTAATCTTTATTATTCAGGAAAGTTATAATAAATATAAAAAGTTGTTACTATCCCAATTGCTTTGACATTAAAATTTAAAATTTTTCAAAAAGTGGAGTTAGTCACTTTGTGCACTGAGCGGCTCAATTGGTAACTATAGAAAAAAAACTAATTACATTTTTTTTTAAATAAAAAGTATCCTATGTTACTTCTAGTACCTCCAAAAATATGTCCATGATGTTCATGATGATCCATTAAGTAATTGTTGCGTGAAAACGTAACAGACAAACTAACATTCACATTTATAACATTAGTAGGGATTTATGATATATAACTACGTTTAATTCATTTTATTTGTCGTATATAATTAAAAAGAATGTTATTGAATTAGTGTTGTGAATGTAAATTTAGAATATATCGATAAAAATTTCTCATATTAGCCATGTTATTCTAAGAAATCTATGTGAAATCACACTCTTGTCGCATGTTAATGGGAAAAAATAATACAGTAAACAACCGTTACAGAATAAAGGGAAAACATTACGAAACGTTTTTTTATCTTATAAAATAAACAAATATAACGTGTTTAAAATTAAAGCCGAAGCAAAGATAACAAGCGTCAGTTATTCCAAACTACTATTGGAATATTATTAACAGTGGCGGCCTTAGGGGGTGGCGAACGGGGCAATCGCCCGGGGCCTCGCTCTTGCAGGGGCCTCGCGCAACAACCCAAGCAAATTTAAAAAAATATAGATATATAGAATATGTACTACGTGATATTGATAAACATGTAAAAACTCAAATTGTATAACTGTAGCATTTCTCGTCAAATATGACAAATACCTAAACCAAACAACCAGATCTACTTTCGCGCACGCATACTTTTCACGAAGGACAAAGGGCCTCGCAAAGACCTGTCGCCCGGGGCCTCGCAATCGGTAAGGCCGCCACTGATTATTAATAATAGAAGATAACATGATAACGAAGGATACAGTGCTAATTTTAGACCTTTATTCATTGTAATATTGTGCAATGCATTGTATTAAACAAGAGCTCATTGTTATGGCGTCTAAAACAATGTGTACATTACACTACTGCTATTATTTTGACATGGGAGTTTACGTGTGAATTAAAATTTTATATTTCTTATTGGACTACTGCCCAAATACTCGACATTAGTAGAATTGTCTTTACTAAATATCTGATGCCATTAATACAAGAAGAAGAATATATATCAGTTTATTTACACGTTAGATGAATATCTTACTGATAAAAAAGCTTGGACATAATCAATGTCATTTTATGTTTACACTTAGGTTTACAATAAATAGGATGACAATGCCCCTATACAGCAGCTATTCTTCTACGTCATAGTAGACATTAGTATGTAAATGGACAATGCCAGTATACAGCAGCTAAATCAAATTGATAATTATTAAATTAATTTCATTTATTTTGTATTGACGAGTAAAAGCGCTCTATTGGAGCCAAAATACTGAAAGTAAATAAATAAAAAATAAAATAATTCGAAAGAACTTTTAGAGCCGAAAATATGGTACCTAGTCGATTGTTTTTTTTTTCTTAATTTTTTAGAACAAACGTTTTGTGTGTACCATATAGCCTATTACCACATTTTAGGTCCCAAACCGTCGTCAGAATCACCCTGAGTATTACAAAAGGACTTTGCGACTACCATTTGAATGCTAAAATAAATGATTAGATAAAATAATCGGTCATTACTATACTAAGGTTAAGGGTTCTGATATCGTTTGTTTATTAATATAATTGCTAACAATAGGGTATATTTATATTTAAAAAAACGATGTTTGGTTCAGTTGAAAAACGACAAGCGTTAAGTAACTCATTACTTCCCACTGTCCTATTTTTAGGACACTATATTCAATTTTTTTTTAACCTATTAAGTGTTTTATTTTTTATTGTTTCTAATGAAATTCGTATTTTTATACTATTATTCTGATGATTTTTTTTTCCACTGAGAAAAATATTTACGTAATTTTAATGTAGTTTTTAGATCATTTTTGTTGCCTCAAAAAAAAGCATTAAGTTCCGATTTTATATACCGTAAAAAAAGAAAACAGTAACCAACTTCAAAGTGCATAAAATTGATTCTTAGACTTCTACCAAATATTATATATATAAAAACAAAATATAATTTTTATCCCCATTGTCATACTTTATAGGATAGAACTCAGCATTAAAGAATTTTTAAATTATTTTTTTATCATATTATTTTTTCTTAACGTATTATGAACTTAATTTAAAAATTTCACCAAAAAATTCAAATGTTTTCGACGCTTGGGAAGTAATGGGTTAAATGAAGCGCTCGACCAGAGAGCAAATGGTCAACCGTATTACAGATTTTAATTGAATAATGCAATTGTTAGTCACAAGTTGATATGCAGTTCTTTATGAGATGCATTTAATTACAGTCTTTTGTTTATAATTTATTTTATATTTTGTTTACTATTAGAATACAGCAGTGGTTCCCAACCTTTTTTTTTTGTTGCGGCACACTTTTAACGATTTCAAAATTTGGCATAGCACAAAGAAAAAGATAAGTTTAAAAATTATTTACTTACCTATAACACACCGCGTAAAATAGTTTATGATAATAATTTTAAATATGCGAAATAATATGTACTACAAAAATAACAGTACGTTTATTAAGGGATTAATTACAATTAATAATAATAATACTTTTAATGCGAAATTTGAGCTTGATGTTTTTTTTATGATTTCATTTATATTTGATAGCAAAAATAACAATGCTACTCTCATATCGTCTTCTACATTTAACAAACAATTTTGATCGTTTTTTAATTTTAATGTTGGTTTATACGGAATTTTCGAATTCACACAAATAGGATGCAATATTAACATTATTATATCTAAAATTTGGCGGCACAATGTTGAGAATCACTGGTCTATAGTAAGGATCGAATCTGTTACACATATTAATGTAAACAATAGAATATAAAAAATATAGCAAAACCAAACCATATTATGAATAACAGATCGTTGCGATTACTAACACGTGTTTTCTCTAGAATTAATGCCATATGCCGGACTATTTTCGATATTGTGTTATACTTGGTCGGTATGTATGTACACACACTGGAGTGATCAAATGTAAAAAAAGAACGTAATCTACACATACTAACCGTTAACTAGAAAAGACTAAAGAAAACATTAGGTAGAAATTTGCGTTACAAATCTTGGTAAACCAATGCTTCGTAATATAATACGTTATATTAAGTGATAAAAAATGCTTTAAAAATATTATAAATGTGAATGTGAGTTTGTTTGTTACGTTTTCACGCAACAACTACTTAACCGATCATCATGAAACTTTGTACACATATTTTTGGAGGTACTAGAAGTAACATAGGATACTTTTTATTAAAAATAATAATGATAATTTTTACTATAGTTTCCAATTGACTATAGTTTCAGCTGTTTGGAATTTTTCTATATTTATTTTTATTTCCGTCTGTCATTTTTATATATTTTTATCATAGTTATCATATTGATTCATTTCTATTGAAATGATCTCTGATACTTATTTAATGACTTAAATGCGAGCGAAGCCGCGAGTAAAAGCTAGTATAATAATAAACGCTATAGTAAGCCAGAAATAGATTTTTAAATTACAATATTTACAAAATTAGAGCTCATGTGACAAAACTAAAACGCTGTTTAAACCATAGACAACTAATTTAAACCATGATCATAGACATTGAGGCAGTTGTAGCGCCCTTTATAATTCTTGTGTAGAGTAAAGGCTCGTGGCCCCTAACACCTCTGAACTATAGGTAAAGCTGTATAAAGAATTTGATTATTTAAAGTAATATATACCTGTGACAGTTGTCAAAACAAATTATGAAGATTTTAAAATTTTGACATTTGATATGTCATGTTTTTCTTTTGTTCTTCTTCTTCCGTGTCCTTTTGCATTGTGATAATTACTTATATTTTAAAACTCCATTTTGATCTGCAGTATTATTTTACATAAGTTTCTCTAAACAAAACATTGTTGTAGACTAAATCTCTAAGTCATTGAAAACCATGTCATTCAAAACATAAGCTGCCCGATGATATTAGTAGCCTCCCTCTTTATCAGTTTAAGAAAATCATATTACACGTTAGATGAATATCTTACTGATAAAAAAGCTTGGACATAATCTATGTCATTTTATGTTTACCCATAGGCATATGCCCCTATACAGCAGCTATTCTTCTAAATCATAGTAGATTTATTGTATATTATGACATTAGTATGTAAGTGGACAATTCCAGCTAAATCAAATTGATAATTATTAAATTGACGAGTAAAAGCGCTCTATTGGAGCCCATTTACTAAAAGTAAATAAATAAAAAAGAAAAAACAAGCGCCAATCAATTGTAGGCGTTAAAAGTGTAACTCGAAGCATTTCTATAAATAGCATATTATCGTGGGCTTATTTTTATAGTATTCAAATAACGTCTATTAATAGCGTTATTCATCCATACTAATATAATAAAGAGGAAATATTTGATTGTTTGTTTGTATGTATTGAATAGCCTCCGAAACTACTGGACCGATTTGAAAAATTCTTTCACCATTAGAATCCTACATTATCTCTGATGAACAACAACCGCTTGTACAAAGATGAAATTCGGCAGGGAGGTGGTTTTATAGTTAGTAGATAGCTAAGAACAGATTTTGCTACAGAAGTGTGATAGGCATTGTCTGTTGCCTGAAACATCAATAAACTTCATAGTACTTTATATATTCATTATTACGCAGACTTAGTCGCGGGCAACTGCTAGTATGATATAAATTAAACAAAACAATCTATTTTTTGTTGACAACAATCCGCAGTGTTGCCTTACTAGTATTTATTGTACAAACATAAATATTATAAATTGGTACATTTTATATACAGGCCAAACTCTCTATAGCGACGTTATTTTGCAAGGTTGAAGAGTTGTCGTTAAATAGAGAGAATAAAAATCAATTTTATTTTACTATTATAATACATATGTATTTAATAATAAAGTTTAAAAAACGTACACAGCTGCAATACTTATTATTTCTGCAACTTGGAAAGTACTGTTTATTGTTTAACACTAGAAGTGTCTGGCTGCATACTATACCTTTAAAGACCGCAGCCGTCAATTTTGTTTACTATAAGAATATCGCTGCCGTCACATTGACGTAAAGGAATCTCATATACCACAAATATAATAATGGTTTTTATATGGATTTAAGCTGACAATAACAAATTAGGAAAAGCAATAAAATACGAAAAGAAACAAAAACATAGTTTGTAAAATATTTAAGAATGAAATCGCCGTGCCGTCAAATTGACGGTGTTGGTCTTTCTAGTGTTAATAATGACGTATTGTTGTCGTTATTTAGAGTAGCTGGTACATATGATGTATGGATAATAAGATAAACCAACCAGTTAATTAGTTTTGACGTTTTAAGGAGTTTGTCGTTAAATCGAGTGGCTTTAAATTTTACTAGTAAATTAGCATATGATCTATATCTTGAAATATAGCTAACATTAGACCGTCAGCAAATTAATTTTACATAAGGTAAGGTTAGCAGAAAAATATATTGTTTCTTTTATTATTTCAGATAATAATATGGGCTTTTGTAATATACTTAATGACGTATGTGCCAACTATTGAGATGAGAGTCGATGAGATGGAACAAGCTGCGCATAAATACAGAGAGGTACGGTCAGCAAAATAATTTTTAATAAATTACTATAAAAATTTGAGTTAATATATTCACGACTGTTAACGAAAGAAAATTATTAACGTGTTAGTTTTAATGTGCTACTATTACTTTATACGTTTTAAGAAAAGTTGATTAAATCCTAATATAATAATAATAAAAATATCAACGTCAACACGACGACAAACCTTTTTTTAACCACATAAAGATGACTTTTTGACATAAGAGTTTACGTGTATATTAAAAAAAGTTGATTAAAATTTAATAAAATAATAAATAAAAAGTTGATGACGTTGATTAAAAAAAAAATTACGTCAACACGACGACAAACCTTTTTTTAACCACATAAAGATGACTTTTTGACATAAGAGTTTACGTGTATATTAAAAAAAGTTGATTAAAATTTAATAAAATAATTTTAAAAAAGTTGATGACGTTGATTTAAAAAAAAATCAACGTCAACACGACTACAAACGTTTTTTAAGACGCATAAAGATGGCTTTTTGATATAAGAGTTTACGTGTATATTAAAAAAAAAGTTGATTAAAATGTAATAAAATTATAAATAAAAAGTTGATGACGTTGATTAAAAAAAAATCAACGTCAACACGACGACAAACCTTTTTTTAACCACATAAAGATGACTTTTTGACATAAAAGTTTACGTGTATATTAAAAAAAAGTTGATTAAAATGTAATAAAATTATAAATAAAAAGTTGATGACGTTGATTTAAAAAAAAATCAACGTCAACACGACTACAAACGTTTTTTAAGACGCATAAAGATGGCTTTTTGATATGAGGGCTGTATATTAAAATTTTGTAATTTCTTATTGGGTTCTTGCTCGAATACTCGACATTGGCAGAATTGTCTTTAATAGATATCTGAGGCCATTAATAAAAGAAGAAGAAGAAGATACATAAAATCGTTTAAATTATTCAATAAGGATTTAAATTCACGAAGAATTTTAGCCATAATTATTATTTTATAACAGTATAGCTTATATTTGACTTGTCTGAAAATAAATTTGAAATTTTCAGACGAAATTTCATAGTAACTACAAACCTATATATATAGGAATACTGGTTAGTTTTCAGTTGTCATGATTAGAGATGTTTCGACTAGTCGGCCACTAGTCGGTAAAGCCGACTATCCGGCCACTATCGTAGTCGGCGACTAATCGGCAAAAAGCGCAGACTATCCGGCTTCTTACTTTGTGTCTATTTCTCAATAAAATGTATGTGTTACTTCCTTGTAAATAAAATATATTGTTGACATTTATCAAACAAAATTAGTATCTTAATTAAAAAACAAATCAACATAATATTTAATGACATATATTGCAATTCTGCGTGATGATATTTGAAACTATCGTCAAACTAGTGAGCTGTAAAACTCAAAAAACTTTTTTTGTTATTTATATTTGTCCACATGTCAGTAGTGACTGAAATTGCAGCGAATCAGCTGTAAACGAAGCGTCACGGGAATCCCCTAAACCGTAGTCGGCATGGCCGATTAGTCGGCCGACTAGTCGGCCACAGTCATAATCGGCACATCTCTAGTCATGATGTTCCTGCAGACATCTGGAATTTCACAATGCATTTGTTTTTGTTATGACATAAAAAACTGTCACAATAAGATAAAATAATTAGTTAGCAACACCCGTATCAGATAAACGGCGCAATCATATGATTTTGTGTATTGAATACATAAAAAATTGTGTATAAAACTCGAGTGGATTTTATCAGAACAAATATCAATATAATCTAGTTGTTATTATTAAAATCGGAATGAGTGGCAATTGATGTTAATCTTGTAGGCAATAGACAGGGACGATGGAACGCCATCTTAGATCTGATCGAACTGTACTAAATTTTTATTCATCTTACATTATATCACGTTTTTATTTGACATTAGGTTTTACGTGTGAATTCAAATTTTATACAGTATACCCCGCTTTACGCGACCCCGATATGCGTAGTTTCACTATAACGCGAAATTCAAAATTATTATTAAATTACGCGAAAGAGTGCGTATAAACATAATGTAGTCATCAACTTCTCTATGGTCGCGGGAATTTCAGTTAACGCGATTATTTCCGGAACGTATCTCTCGCGTAAAGCGGGGCATTACTGTAATCTCTTATTGAGTTTTTGCCCGAATCCTCGACATTGGCAGAATTGTCTTCATTAGACATCTGAGGCCATTAATAAAGAAGAATCACTATGAAACATAACCATATATTGCATTAAAAATAATAATGCTAATACAATTTAACACATAAGAAACAAAAGAACAATCAGCGATCTTATCACTAAAAGTAATTTCTTCCAGATAACCAATAGGGTATATGCATGATTTTTTTTTATGATCCTAAACGATAGCTTTTATTGTTATATATCTATATAAAAAAGCCCGGCATCGAAAAAACGTATATTTTGTAAAATAATGAAGATCGAAATTATTAAACGATTGTAGTCCATTTAAAGGCGCGCTCTGTGACGTCATAGTACTCATAGTGTCAAAGTTGATAATACGATTTCTATTGACAATACGGACGGATAATCTCAGTTTCTCTTGTTGTTTTGTACTGGCGTTGAATTAATATTTTGTATCACTATCATTAAAACATGGAGCAACGCAGATAAGTATTGTCTTATGCCCAAATGTGATAATACGACAAAGAATGCACCTGACAAAGTGTTTTTTTCTTATTCCGAGAAATAAGGACATAAGAAAATTATCGGATTGCACCTTCACAAAACCACTATCAGTCATTTTCTCAAACAAAACAAAACTCTGAAAATCACAAAACAAAAACAAATCGCAGGCAAACTTCAAACAAGCATACGTCGGTTGTTAAGTACCAACTTGGTATGGGTGCGTTCCCATTTGTTTTGCTGCCGCAAACAATTTTATTAAAAAAAACATTTTTGGCTTTTCGCTGTCATCTGACATAATAAACACTAATCGTTTCAATTAATATGGTAAACGTAATATAAAACATCACGTCATTAAAGCAAAAAAAATACAAAAAAGTTAATAACGGTTTCGTGCCAAAGCGAGAAACTGATATTTGTGATCAAAATGAACGTATTCTTTGTTCTTGGCTACTATTGGTCCAAGTTACTACGACACAATTACGTCACATCCGTTTTTCAAAATATATGCGGGAATTTTGTATTCTGCTATTTTATCAACTTCTTTTCCCGGTCAAAACTAAATAATAATAAAAAATTTTCATGTACACATAATTCTGATGCAATATGGTTTATAAAAATATATAGTTATCGTATAATAAAATTTTATGCATATACCCTATTGTCATAGAAGAAGCAGTGTTAGTATCGGGTAATGCAATTTAGATAAATATAAGTAAACTAAATACATAATGAACATACACACATATATTTATTTTATTTATTTATTTATTATTGAGGTATAATAACAAAAATTATTTTCGATGGTCCCACACTAGGCAATGCCTGTCACGTGGGACCCATTAAACTAACTATATTACAATATTTTTAAATTAACTTTATACATATACATATATAATATATATTTTCAAGTATTCTAAATTTAAAACTACTGAAAATTTGTTTTAAAAATATCATCGGGTCCTAATAACATGGTAGGATCTACAAAATCGCAAATTTACAGGAAAACGATTTAAAATTGTTATTGTGCATAGTTTGTTTGTCTAGATCAGCGGTTCTCAAACTTTTTTGGCGAAGGAAAAAGCCTTAATATAATTATAATAAACTGACTTATATGTATTTATGAATAATCATATTGCAATGTAATATTTAGTTGGAATATTTAGATGTAACCTTATAATCTCCCTTTGGTAGGTATTTTTTGCAGTATTTTAGCCCTAGGGTTCCGCGGAACACACTTTGAGAATGGCTGGTGTAGATTCTTCGTTGTATTGAATTTGAAGATATTTTAATAAAAAAACGAAAATTGCTAATATTCTGTCTATGTCAATTGGACCCGATAACAACTTTTATAACTTTTTGAATCGTTATATCTCAGAAACGGTGGCTCGTAAGAAAAAAAGTATTGATACATTTTTTATAGATAATTTTATGATCTACAATTTTGCCTGTGGTACTTTTATGATAAAACTTACCGTTTTGCTGAAAATCGCGAAAAACTCATTTTTTTGACCTTTGACCTTGAATAAATTTTTTTCCATACACGGGAATGATGGGGAACTTCTAGACATTGTTTATAATTATGTTTTGAACAATTTCACTGAAGTTCAGCTTGTTGGGACTTTATGTAACTTCACTCTCATTTTTTGGTCTAAATTGATAAATAGCCGTAATTAACCGTCGCTATTAAAAATATGTTATATTGAAGTTAAGTTATGTATATTTTTTATCAGTCGTAGATAAGAAAATTGATGCTATTTATAGAAATATTTCCGCAAGATATGTTCTGTTATACCCACTGGTTTTATTTATTTAATGATAACTTTTAACTTATTTATGTATATGAAATCAGCGAACATTTCTGTATTTTTCCCCTTAATTTTTATTTAGTTTATATTTAAGCTAATTCTACAGTAATGCCCCGCTTTATACGAGTGATACGTTCCGGAAAAACTGAAATTCCCGCGACTTTAGAGAAGTTGATGACTACATCATGTTTATACGCACTCTTTCGCAAAATGCGGGGCAATTGAGCGCGAAATTTAAATTTCGCGTTATAGTGAAACCGCGCATAACGGAGTCGCGTAAAGCGGGGTATTACTGTACTTTAATTGGATTTTATCTGTGAATATTCATTATCTATAATTTTTTTTTAAATTTAATTTATATCTATAGCAAAAAAAAGTCACTCGTCGTCCTTTATGTGTGCCTTTATATCGGATTTTATTGTAGGGGTTTTCATTCGGGTTTCACTAACAAGTTAAGGGGTTATTTAGTTCTTTAAAAATTAATATTTATTTAGAATTATTTTATATACTAATATATAATTTTATTTTCTCAGCAAGCGTCTACAGCTTCAACTCCGCGTCCAGAGCCTCCCAAAGTTCAGCTGCAACATGGAAAATGCTTCCACATGTCAAAAGATGACTGCCCAAGCGGTGATGTGTTATGCAAACACATTGATCAAGTCTCTTTGTTCTGCTGCAATGTTAACTCTACAACGCTGCCTACCCTCATCGCGTTGACTGCCTCGAGTAAGGATTTTTTTACTTTAAATTCTTTTATGTACGATGCAATTTTATTTCATTACATTTCTTAATTGCTGACTTGATGTTGACTTCTGGAACTTTCTGTATGCTAATCTTAACTCATTACTTCCCACTGTCCTATTTTTAGGACACTATATTCAATTTTTTTTAACCTATTAAGAGTTTTATTTTTTATTGCTTCTGATGAAATTCGTATTTTTATACTATTTTTCTGATACTAAGAAAAATATTTACGTAATTTTAATGTAATTTTTTCAAATTGATCATTTTTGTTGCCTCAAAAAAAGCATTAAGTTCCAACTTCAAAGTACATAAAACTGATTCTTAGACTTCTATCAAATATATATAATATAAAAATAAAAATAAAAACAGCGTTAAAGATTTCACCAAAAAATTCGAATGTTTTCGACGCTTGGGAAGTAGTGGGTTAAAGCCGTAAACTTATACTTCACCCAGTCTTCCGTCACCAGGTAGTACCACCAAGTCGCGATTCATTATAAGCTTGAAAGTAGCTGGGTGGTGCTACCCTAGGACAGCAGACTGGGATAATAATCGCCATCAGATTGTATACCACTTTTTAAATTCCCAGATAAACCAAATATAGAAAACCTTCACGTCCTGAATGCAGACCTGGAAGAGTTGGACGTGTCAATTTCAGCTTTCAGGCGACTCTCTTCAATGGCTTTTACGGACGGGAATATTGGAAAAATTGTTGGTAGGTGATGCTTTAAAAAAAAATAGTGCTCAATCATTAGCGCATCTCTTTCTAGCACACTCATTTGTTATTAAGAGAAAGCGAGAGGTTTTACAAAATTCGAACTATGTGTACTTAGCAGATAAATTACCTTGTGGGGAGGGGTGAAGGGGGAGAGGGGCCGGGGGGGGGGGGGGTATGGGTTACTGTGTTACTAACCTAACGCATTTTTTTTGTGAATAATTTTTGAAAGTATGGATTGAGCAAATTTATTCAAACCTTTTGTACATTATTAATTTGTATACTTTTAACAATATTCTGTAAGATGTAAATGTTGCCTATTTTTGTAATAATAAAGTTCCATGTTCATGTTGGGTCAAGTCCTTGTATAATATGTGTGTAAGTGTAAGTCTTAATCATTATTGTGTATTTTCATGCAAGCTCATTATGGAGGTTTAAATATATACAAATATAGTAAGTATGGATATATATGTATATTAATCCCTACTAATATTATAAATGTGAATGTGAGTTTGTTTGTTACGTTTTCACGCAACAACCACTTAACTGATCATTATGGAACTTTGTACACATATTTTTGGAGGTACTACAAGTAACATAGGATACTAGTTATTTTAAAAAATAAATTATGTTTTACTATAGTTTCTAACTGACTATAGTTTCAGCTGTTTGGAATCATATTGATTCATTTCTATTGAAATGATCTCTGATAGTTATTTAATGACTTAAATGCGAGCGAAGCCGCGGGTAAAAGCTAGTATATAATATATTTGAAATAACTATAGCTAACGCTTGTAAAGGAGCATTAACCTATAACGCGAGTTATATACGTATAAGACAGAATTTTAATGAAAATAGTGAGATATAAGATAAAACAAGCCTTTCCTGCGACAAGCCAAAATACAGGAAACATCTTGATACTAACTATCTTCAGCTAACTAACTAACCAGAATTTTAATTTTGTTTTTTTGTTTGTGATTCTTTTTTTTCTCCCCTCTTCCTTACATTTATTTGGTTCTTGTTTTTTATTTTTATGTATTTTTGTAATTTTATTAAAAGTGTAGTATTTATCCCTTTATCACCTTGAGCATGCCGTCCTATTCTATAATTAAAATTTCATTTAGTTTGTATAATAGTAGTCCTTTTTATAATATGTAGTTTTAATGTAATTTTGTAGGTAGGCTTTATAAATAAACTAGCGGTCCGGTACGTGCTTCGCTACGTATAAAGTGAAATATTAAAAAAAATAATTGGAACATCAAATTCATGCATCAAACAGCATGAATGACATAAAAAGTTTCAATTACTGTCAACACTGAAAATAGTTTCAATTTGACAGCACAATCCGCCATTTATTGAATTAATTTGTTACAAAAAATGTGATAAATGAAGAACCTCTCTACCGATTTTGTGCAAACTTCACATAAACCATCTACTAAATAGTCCGAACAAAGCCTAAACATTTGGTTTGGATAGGTGAGCCCGTTCTTGAGTTATAAAATTACAACGAAAAGTGCCATTGATTTTTATATATGTAGATAAATAAAACAATAAGAATACCTTCCCAGGTGATCGGATGAAGGAATGATAATGGTATTTAAGATAGTATATACCTAATTAAGGACAGTAGGGAAAAGCATGTTTGATCACTTCGTCGACAAAACTACTAGAGTTAAAACAATGTTGTTTGTAAATAAATTCTTTTTAAAAACTCCACCATACGTGTCTTTGATTTAACTCGCGTAAAGTGCAAAATCATTACAAAATTCACAGTACAGTGGGCTTATCACGAATTTTAGTCTGGCTTTCGAACCGAGCTCGCTTCAAGCGATTTATATGGAAATTTGAGCAGCGCCACCGCGTGCGGATTTGGAACTACAATATTTTAGATATTTTTTGTTAATTTTCGAACGTCTCGATCTTTAGTTCATTTGATAGATTGCTGGTGCTCGTTAGTCGTTAATAAAAATTCATGATCCCGATTGCTAACGGATCCGTTTTACTTGTGACAGCTCGATTCGAAAGCCAGACTAAATTCGTGATAAGCCCACAGAAATATAACGCGTTATAGGGGGGATAACTGTATTTGCACATTTCAGGTCAATTCCCGAAGCATTCGTCAATTGCCTGCCTGAATATATCAAACAATAACTTAACCAGTGCAAACATGCAGCCTATACAGCGTCCCTTCGCTTATTTGTCCAATTTAACAATACTGGACGCATCGCACAACAATCTTACTGATTTTCCATTCAGTTTGGTTCAAAGTAATCGAAAAATTTCTGTCGATTTTTCACGTGAGTATTTTTTTTATATCTTAACTAATTTGAAATACCTTTTCGTGATAAATCGTAAATGTCATATTTTTTTATTTGGTTTTGAGAGTCATCGATAGTTAAAATTGAGAAGTAATTATGTCAATCCTCTAGCTTTTAGAGTCTAGGGCAGTCATACTCAAAGTGTGTTCCACGGAGCGCTAAAGCTCTGTGGGGGCTCCGTGAAATACTGGAAATTTATATTAAAATTAGAAAATTAAAAAATATATTAAATTGCTATATGATTAATAACAAATAATACATATAAATTAGTTATATAAATTATTTTAGTGCCATCACCAAAAAAGTTTGAGAACCGCTGCTTTACCAATTGTTTTGTTATACATTACTGTTTCAGGTAATAACTATCTGCCATGCAAACATTTCCAGCGAGCAATGGAAAGTAACAATAGTTCATCTGTAACGTTTCTTAATTATAATAGTACTAATTGCGCTTTAGATCTGAGATTTAATTGGTTTAAAGATATACAGATAGTTCCAATTGATCATTTGCGGTTGCAGAAGGAGGTATGACAAGTTTTATAATGTATTTACGAAACTCTAAGAATATATTTATTAAATTACAAATAAAATAGACCAATCACATGCTTGAAATATTGCTGATGTCATTTTTGACCAATGATAACAATCCATTGCAACTGTCTACTGTCACGTGCTGTCATTACGTTCTGTTACACGCATTTATAAGGAATCGTTTCAATAATTATTTATTAATATATAAATAACAGAAAGGAATGCAAATCGTGCATCAAGGAACACAAAAACAAAACAATTGGATTTTTGTTTTGGTTAAGCCGAGTCTCCTGCTCCTGTTTGTTCGAAACATTACACAAAAACATTGAAACATTGGGGCGTGGCCGTACACAATGTTTTTGCTTTCCGTCGACCACGGAATGTTTCTCAATGTTTCGATGTTTTTGTCTAATGTTTCGAACAAACAGGAGCAGGAGACTCGGCTTTATATTGACATTGACAGTTGTTTTTTTAAAATCATACTAGGCAAATCTTAATGAATTAATTTTCTACGTAAAATGTAAAAGAAAATTTGGTTTGCAGATTAATGCTAGTTGTAACGATATAAAACCGTCAGACATCAATTGTACGTGTGTACTTGAAAGACTGGAGCTGGTCGGAGATGAGGTTACGAACCTGGTCGCTGTGGATTGTTCTGGAAGACACTTGAAGGAAATGCCGACAGATCTACCGCCTAACACTGTCAAATTGAATGTTTCATATAATAATGTGGGTACATACTAAACGGTGGTGCACTGTGATGGGTATTAGTCCAGTCTATTATCCCACCACTTTAAAATGATGATTAAAAATGCATACTCCCGATCAAGTCACATGATAAATATGTATTTTTTAAATTAGTAATATATATTTGATGAGGTTTTTGTGAATGGAAAATATAAATCGGCTGTCTCTTTCTAACACGTGTTAAATACCATAAGTAAGAAAAGAAAGGACTGATTGCTCTGACAAAAAGTTATATTGTGAGATATATATAAAATAGAAATAAATTTTTTGTTTGATGAGAGATTCAAAACCATGGCTTTTGTTCTAACCACTAGGTACAAATATTGTATTTTTTTTTGCAGATCACGTCATTACAAGCTGTCGGTGACGACCCAAGTTATGAACATTTGAGGCAGTTAATTGTTGATTTTAATGATATACCCAATATTATCGAATTGGAAGGAACAAAATTCATCGATAACTTCATGTTATTTTCTATTATGAATAATAAATTAAAAACTGTAAGTTTGATTTTATATTTTAATAAACGAGTTTAGTTTGGTTTTTTGTTCTGCTAGTCACCGATAGGTTCGCAAAAAAATTTGACATTTACGAAATTTCAGAATTCGAACTAGAGGCACAGATTTCACAAATCTCTATAAAGTTATATAAATATACTATATTTTCAGATTCACACGTATGTACTATCAAATAAATTCGACACGACTGGTCCATACACGACCTTCTCAATAGCAGGCAATCATATTCAATGTGATTGTAACACAGAGAAGATATTGAAGGTAATTCAATAATTTATATTAATTTGAAATAATCGTTTTATAGTTTAAACATAAGAAATATTTAAAGTGTAAACTCTTTTTAACAACAAACTCCCTAAAACGTCAAAATTTATTTGAATTCTTTGGTTGGTTTACATTCCATACAATGATACACTCTACGTAACATCACACCCACTCTAAATAACGACAACCATACATTAGCAATAAACAGTACTTTCTAAGTTACAGAAATTAATAAGAACTGCAGCTGTGTACGTTCTTTATACTTTATTAGTAATATAATAGTAAAATAAAATCGATCTTCATTCTCTCCATTTAGACAACTCTCAACGACGATCCTTCAAGTATCGCTATATAGTAATGTATAATAGCCCCATTCCTCGCATGTGCTGTAGTTTTGACCAGAGGCGGCTCGTCCTAAAGAGCGCTGGTGCAGTGCACTCCCACGAAAATTACGGAAGTAATCTATATTTCTTCATAATACATACTATCCTTACATTACATTCATTCTATTCTACTATGCCTATACAATAGTATATTATATTACCTATATCTACGCCGCTGTAATATAAGTTCTGTAATTTTTGTGGGAGTGCACTGCACCAGCGCTCTTTGGGACGAGCCGCCTCTGGTTTTAACGATCTATATGAAAATGTCACGGATCTTGATTTATTCCATTTAAAGCCTAAGAAGCTCAAGTCAATTTTGCACTTGGCTTTCCTATAACACTCTATGTTCGAGCAGCAGACTGGCATTCGTATTTAATCATAATGTATATAGTTTTCTTCAGATGTCTAACACAACTATTAGGTTAACAAACTTAGCTTTATTTCTCTAGTCTAGTGTAGTTGTTACTTTCATGTTATGGTTTGTTTGTGTATGTCTAAATAAATAAAAATAGTTTAGTTTATATTTAAACTACACTGGTGTAATTCGTATTCAGGATAGGTTGGGGTATGGAGGGGTATCTTCAATCTGTCTTCATGATGATGATATTGTTAAAATGTAAAAAAAAATGTTTTGTTACAGCCGTGGCTTCTGGAAAACTTCAAGAATATACCAGATTATAAGAACTTGGAGTGTAAAGATGGCATGGGGTCTGTGGTGGATTTGATAGAGTATCAAGTGTGCCATTCGCCGAGAGACTGGACTGACTACATATACTATATAATTGGCTTGGAAGTGTTGATATTGGTTTTACTAATAAGCAAAGTGTCATACGATTATTGGATATTCAAAACTGCGGGCTATTTGCCGTGGCCGGCTAACAAGATGCCTAGGTTGCCTTGTGATTGGTTGTGCGAGTGAGCGTCGTCATTTTCAACCAATGAGGAAGCTTTATTATGTCGTGTAACTTTTTGCTTTAATTTTTTAAGTAAATTAGTTTTTCTTTTTGTAATTTATGTTGTTTGGAAAGATCAAGGAATAAATTTATCACCAATTAGACCATCTGAAACAATTTATCGAAGTAGTTGTGTTGAAACAATATTAAAATCGGCATTAGATCTCTAAAACTGTTTTTGACTTGACTTGACTGATTTGTGTGATGAATTAAATAATGTGTACTGCAAAATATTTACTTTGACAATGTCAAAAAAAGAAAAAAATTGTGTTTTTCTTTTTGTATAATTTTATTTTTCTATATTTTATTATTGATTTAAAGCCCATTGTCCACGGAGGCGTTTAATGGCATATTTATACTCTTTGTGATTTGAGTCAAAATTTAACACTAGATTTACCAGCTTAAATATACCTATTTCTACCAAAACCAAAAAAAGTATATATTTGTTACAAATATATATAAAATAATACAAGTTCATAAAACTAATTCTTCTGTTATAGATTAAAGAAGATTAGAAAATGTTAGATGCAGTAGGAATTTTAATTTGATCTTGCAAGACCAGTCATTTTGACTGGTCTGGTAAATCTAGTGTTAAAACAAATAACGCTATATTAGAGGCATGAATTCAGGGTGTTTTTTATTTTATTTATTTAAAGCGTTGAAAGACCAGGGTAGTGTTAAAATCATATGAGTAGATCAAGCCAAGAGTAGACCAAAAGAGTAATTTTGTTCTGGTCTCTTCTCTCGAAGATTTAATGAATTTTTCTTATACATTTAAAATTACGAATTATTAATTTATAAAAAAACTCATTTTTTTTTATTTATGTTCTTAATTAGTGTTTATTTAGAGGCTACTTTGTTATTTATAATTTATTTCATAGAAACATTTAAATAAAATTAATTAATTATTCTTATAAAAAAAAGTACGTTATAAAGTATGTGCCATTTGTGTAAAATGAAATTATTATTTTTTGATATAATATTTATTAATTTAACAAGACAATTAACAAGAAATTAAGACATCTAAAAATATTATTAAAATGCATGTAAGAATTACACATTTTTTGTATGTGGCAATACTATTAGTTACCTACCTTTACCGCTAGGTGGCGCAACAAAGATTTATATCTCGCATATTATTTGTTAATACTGATGATGTATTTAAAATTTACACACGACGAATTAAATGTTAAGCGCTTCATTTCCTATAATTTTGTAAATAAATGTATATTTTTGTTATTTTCGTTTTATTTCATAACCGTTGCGTCTGCTTAGCGAAGTCACTTATATAAACATTAGCTGTTGCCCCCGACTTCGTTCGCGTAGTAATGAAGATATAAAGTACTATGTAGTTTAATAATGTTTCATATTACAATGACGTGACTCACGTGACTGCAGGCTCGGGTAGCCATACCAGATTCCCAAATTTAAAGTTTGTAGGAAAGACCTTCATACAAACCTGCGAGAGCGCTTATATCTCCTTAATCATTTCAGAGATTTCATTTCACGAATAGATGGCGCCACTGTCGTTTAAGAACGTAAAGAAGTACGATCTTGAACAAAATACATATACTTTGTATAAAGAAATGTCTCATTAGTAACATCAACGGCGCCCCCTATATTTAATTGGATTAACTATAAAGAAATACAATATAAACTAAACACACTCATCCGTCATTTTTATATATGCACTATAAAACCATTTGAATGTTTGAGGTTAGGTGTTATTTTTGTGGTTAGATGCCATTTTATTATTTTAGATCCTACTCACTGATTTTAATTCATACTCTTTGTAATGTATGCCCATCACTAGTAATAATATTTGGTGGAGGGTACTTAAATAAAAACAGTTTTGTCTCGGACTTCGGCGTCGTTATTTCGCTCCTCACAAACATCACATTTGGCGACGAGAAATCGCTGCATAATAGTGTTAGAAATTAACCAATGGCTCAGTATAAGATGTGCAACATACCAGAGTTTAAACTTAACACAGAGGACAGTTGGCAAAATTATGTAAAGAGAGTGAAAGCATTCTTCGCAGTGAATGATGTCAAGCTGGATTTGCAAACTTCGTATTTAATCGCATTAGTGGGCAATGAAACGTATGAGTTAATTAACAATTTATGCAGTCCTGAAGAACCCGAATCGAAAAGTTTTGAGGAGTTGGTGGTTTTAGTGCAAAATCATCTCAGCCCTAAATCATCAGAAATTGCGGAACGCATTAAGTTTAGAACGCGCAAGCAGCGCTCGTCGGAATCATTGAGTGAATATTTGATAAATTTAAAGAAACTTGCTAAATCGTGCAATTTTAAAGGCAAAGATCATTTAGAAGAAAATTTGAGAGATCAGTTTGTATATGGCATAAATGATGAGAAAATTCGACAGCGTTTGTTAAGTGATCGCAAACTGACGTACGAGCGTGCATTAAACTTAAGTTTCGCATGGGAGGCGGCCGAAAAAGAGGCAAAATTGGGTGACGCATGGACGGCGCGAGGCAGCTTCGACACGGAAGTGGCGAGCAGCGCTGGCGGCGCGGTTTTGGCGGTGCGCGGCGGCAGCCGCGCGCGCCTCTCGCGGGTTATGGGAGCCCGCTCAGCTGTCGGCGCGTCGAGTGCGAGTGTAAATAGATCTTTTAAACGTTGTTTTCGGTGCGGTTCGAAACAACATAGTCCGGATGTGTGTAATTTTATAAAGGCCAAGTGTTTTAAGTGCGATAAAGTGGGACATATTAGCCATATGTGTAAAAAACTATCTAATATGTATTGCGTTAACAATAGTGATTCGGAGTCGGATGAAGTGGTATCAACACCAACATTATATACATTAAATGAGTCAATATTAGGGCCTGACAACCCTTGGTATTACAAAGTAAATATAGATGGTTATTATTTGAATATGTTGGTGGATACCGGTTCATCTATTAGTGCAATTTCTAAGAAAATGTTTAATAATATATTTAATAACAAGTCAATATTTCCGACAAATAAAATTTTAACAGTTTACAGTGGACAGAAAATTAAACCGGTTGGTAAAATGTTTGTTAATATTGCAAATAAGAGTGATTGTTTTCAAGCGGAATTGTTTGTTATTGATAACGGGAATTGTCCCCCTATTTTAGGACGTCAGTGGATGTCTAAATTAGGCATTAGTATGCCATTTGTTTGCAATATTAATATGAACAAATCTGATGACATTTTATTAAAAATTGCACAAAAATTTAATAATGTATTTAAACCCGGTATGGGCACTTTTAATAAATTTAAGATTAAATTAAGTTTAGTGGAGGGGGCCGAGCCGGTATGGCGCAAAGCACGGGTTGTGCCATATGCTTTGCGACCGGCGGTCGATGCGGAAATTGATCGGTTGGTGAATGAAGGTGTACTGTCCCCGGCAGAGGACGTAGAGGGGTGGGGCACCCCATAGTGCCCGTGGTGAAGCACTCGGGTGGTATTAGGATTTGTTGCGATTTCAAGGTAACCCTTAATCCTGTGTATGATTCACGCAAATTATGTACTATTGTGACACATAAAGGGAATTTTATTTATAACCGATTGCCGTTTGGAATTAAAACAGCTCCAAATAAATTTCAACGCATTATGGACTCGTTATTTAAATTACCTCATGTTGGTGTGTTTATTGATGATTTGATTGTTACGGGCGTCGATGAAAAATCTCATATACAAAATTTATATAAAGTATTCGAAATTTTAAATAATTGTGGCTTACGTATTGCTAAAGAAAAATGTTGTTTTTTTCAGGACAAAGTTTCGTATTTGGGTCATGTAATTAATGCAGAGGGTTTACACACAGAGGCAAAGAAAATAGACGCGGTGCTGGCGGCAGCCAGACCGGCTAGTGTATCGGAGTTGCGAGCGTTCCTAGGTTTAGTTAATTATTATTCTAAATTTGTTAAAAATTTTAGTAGTATTGTGAGTTCTTTGTACAGGTTGTTGCATAAGGATTCAGTATGGTTTTGGTCGGATGAATGTGAAGCAGCATTTATTAACATTAAGGAGCACTTGAAGAATGCTAGGGTTTTGATGCATTATGATCCGGAGTTGCCCGTGTTTGTGGCGTGCGACGCGTCGTCGGTAGGTGTTGGCGCGTGGTTGGGCCACGTGTTACCGAATGGTGAGCGGCGTGCTGTATTGCACGCAAGCAGGACTCTGTCTTCAAGTGAACAAAATTATAGTCAAATTTGTCGTGAGGGTTTAGCAATTATTTTTGGCATAAAAAAATTTCACGAATACATATATGGTAGACATTTTACTTTAATTAGCGATTGTAAGCCTTTGTGTTCAATTTTTGGCCCTAAGACTAGTATTCCTTTAATGATAGCGGGCCGTTTGCAGCGCTGGGCGATTATTTTGAGTGCTTATAATTATGATGTAAAATGCATTAAATCTGGTGATAATTGTTTGGCCGATGCACTGTCGCGTTCGGCGGCGAATAGTGTGGTTGCATTTAACGATGTCGCCTTTGAGGAGGAGAAGGAGTTGTCTTATTTTATTGAGGCAAATTGTCCCGTTACATTTGAGCAGATTGCGAAAGCTTCAACAAAAGATGTCTTATTAAATAAAGTCGAAGGATTTGTTCATCATGGTTGGCCGAATAAAATTGATAATTCCCCCGAATTAAGAGAATATTTTAATAGGAAGGACTTCATCACAATAGAACACGGTTGTTTGTTGTTTGGTTATAGGGTAATTGTTCCAAATTCATTGCGTTCATTAATTTTAAATCAGCTACATAATAGTCATATGGGCATTGTTAAGACAAAGTCATTAGCACGTTTGTATGTGTATTGGCCTAATATTGATAAAGATTTGGAGAGCATGTGCAATTCTTGTGAGGTATGTTTGAAGGAGCGACGTAATCCACCAAAAAGCACACTCTCGCCATGGCCGTGGCCGGAAAAGCCGTGGTTTCGAGTACATATGGATTTTCTTGGCCCATTTTGCAGACAGTATTTTTTAGTTTTGATTGATGCCACTACGAAGTGGATAGAAGCGTGCCCAATTAAATCGACTGAAGCGCAGGGAACGGTAAATACGTTGCGAGAAATATTTGCGAGATTTGGATTACCTCATGAGATTGTCACAGACAACGGCCCACCTTTTTCGAGTCGTATTTTTTATGAATTTATGCATAAAAATGGTATTGTACACATTCATGCACCACCGCGTCACCCGCAGAGTAATGGTGCAGCAGAGAATGCAGTCGGTCAAATTAAACGTTGTTTAAGGAAGTCTTTGACTGACGGCATTCCAATAAATATTGCTTTAAATAGATTTCTTCTTAATTACAGAAATGCTGAACATTGTACCACTAAAAGGTCACCGAGTGAAATGTTATGTGGTAGAAAGTTGAGGTCTTGTATGGATATACTTGTGCCATCGACATCTAAGATTGTAAATAAAGAACAAGAACATCAAATTGAACGGTTTAATGGTAAATTAAGGAGCATTTCAATCGGTGACACGGTTATGTTTAAAAAGTGGTGCAATAATAAAGAAATATGGATGAGGGGGAGTGTGTTAGATAAGTTGAGCAAGAATATGTATATTGTCGAGCACGACGGCGAGAAGCACCATCGGCACATTGACCAGATGTTTGTTGCTCCGAGGAGGTCTGGTGTCGAGGCAGCGGAGGTGGACGTGGGGGACTCGATAGAAGGAATGCATGAAGATTCTGTCACAAATAACGAATCGAGTGCTTCCCGCGTGTGCCCCTCTGAGACTTCCTCGGAGTTAGTAGGAAAGCGCATCACTCGCCGTCCTGTTCGATACGGGTTCGATGAGTATACCCATCATTTATGTTAAGTTATGTGTTTTTAGTGTTCATAGTTAAAGGTGGGAGGATGTAATGTATGCCCATCACTAGTAATAATATTTGGTGGAGGGTACTTAAATAAAAACAGTTTTGTCTCGGACTTCGGCGTCGTTATTTCGCTCCTCACAAACATCACACTATATCTTATCACGATGCGGCGCTTTCTTCTCCAGTTTTTTCCGTTTATTCTTGTTCTGTTTCATTTTGAGCATAAACTCTGGGACATCACAGCCAGACTGTTTCATCACGGCTGCTATGCTGAAATTCAAAAAACAACAAACAAATGAAATACTAGTATAATATATGTTCAGAACCAACGAAACGTGATGAACATATTTGATTTTAAAATGCTTTTATTCTATTGACGAAGAATACCTCAATGATTTTTTTTTTTACTTTTAGTAATTGGGCTCCAATAGAGCGCTTTTACTCGTCAATACATATACAAATATAAATATAAATGAAATAAATTTATTAATTTAATAATTATCAATTTGATTTAGCTTACATACTAATAGTAAATGAAATTTAGCTTATTAATTGAAATTGTATTATATTATATTGCTGTGCCCTGACCGGGTGTCACATTGACACTAAACTGTATGACATCTAAATTAAATTGTGACATGCAATAAAGATATTTGAATTCGAATTTGAATCCAATAAAGACATACCTTCTAAGATTGACTATATCATCTTGTGTAAAATACGTGATCGCTTTCCCTTTCTGTCCGGCACGACCAGCTCTGCCTATCCTAGAACACAAAAACAAAAATAACTTCCAATTAATGCGCCAAAATTGCGGTTCGTCGATTTAGCGAGTCATATATTTGTAATTTTATGAATAAAAAAATATTTTTTCTCAATTTCTCATAGCAATTTTCAATTTTACCAAAAACCCATAGCACTCAAATGGTTAAATTTTGACGGAAAAATAACAACATGTGTTTTTCTAATTAGAATCAATAGCGGTTAAGAATGACGTCACTACTGTAGTCATTTAAATTACTAAAACTGGGCATCGTGTACACTAACCAACTTTCTATAGAATAATAATAAAAAAAGCTCACCTATGCACGTAAGAAATGGCACTTGGTGGAAAATCATAGTTGAGCACCAGATTAACACCACGAAAATCGATACCACGCCCCATCAGCTCGGTGCATATTAAAACCCAAATTTTGCCCACACGAAAACTTCTCACTACATTATCCCTCTGAAACGTGAAACAACTTTTTCAATAAAACTTAATTCTTCAACTAAGCCTCTTCATGCTGTTGGCCACATATGTGGACGTTTAATCTATATCTATACTAATATATAAAGAGAAAACATTTGATTGTTTGTTTGTATGTATTGAATAGGCTCCGAAACTACTGGACCGATTTGAAAAATTCTTTTACCATTAGAATCCTACATTATCCCTGATACCATATGTCTAACTATTACAGTTATGTCACAATAACTGATTTTTCATGTTAAAATTTAAACTTCATAGTACTTTATACTTTCATTACTACACAAACGAAGTCGCTGGCAACAGCTAGTTTTTTTATAATTATAATCACTATCAATAATAAATAAAACAAAAATTTCATAACAATTTATTCACTAGAATCTCACAATAAGGGAAGTAAACATATTTCAGTTTGATTGCACTGACAATGATTATTCGATTAAACAAGTTCAGTCATATTTTTCCCGCCATAAAAAATCATCTCTGAAGAAGCGTCTGAAAACTGTGAATATAGCGTTTACTTTATTAATCCAATCTGACATTTCGTAAGTCTTGCAGCTATTTTTTATAGGACGTCCGATTGAATTAAAATATTTTTTGGCGATACAGCCCATAGGGACAAAACGTCTCATACAGAGGCGGCTCGTCCTAAAGAGCGCTGGTGCAGTGCACTCCCACGAAAATTACAGAAGTAATCTATATTTCTTCATAATACATACTATCCTTACATTACATTCATTCTATTCTACTATGCCTACACAATAGTATATTATATTACCTATATCTACGCCGCTGTAATATAAGTTCTGTAATTTTCGTGGGAGTGCACTGCACCAGCGCTCTTTGGGACGAGCCGCCTCTGGTCTCATACAACAAGCAATCCTTGTAATATGTTTATTATTGTTATTATTAACTTAATAAACCTAAATCGACTCTACCTGCGCCTGCGTCCTTCCAGCGTGTATCACATCAACGTTAATGCCATCATAAATTAATTCCTTGAACAGTTGTTTCGCGCGATCTTTGCTCTGAACAAATACTGAAAAATATAACAGAAAAGAGTGATGCTGAAAGCTAACTCCGACAAAAGATGACGTGCTACTAATTTACCATTTAATATTGCTATTCTAAAACGTGGTACTAATGTTACACTTTGGTGGAATTAAAACTAAAAAAATACCCCGCTTTACGCGACCCCGTTATGCGCGGTTTCGCTATTCAAATTTCGCGCTCAATTGCCCCGCATTACGCGAAAGAGTACGTATAAACATAATGTAGTCATCAACTTCTCTATAGTCGCGGGAATTTCAGTTACGCGATTTTTTCCGGAACGTATCCCTCGCGTAAAGCGGGGCATTACAGTACTACATACCTAAAACAGGTGGCTTCAGCCCGGCCTGTACGAGCTGCCTGAACGCTACCAGTTTGCCACTTTCATTGCCACAATACAACAACTCCTGTTCCACCAGACTAGTCGCTGCATTTCTGTAATAAAAATAGGTAACAATGTGTATGCATCAAAAAAAAAAAACTGAGGGTAGGACTATATTTATTTATTTATAAAGCCTACCTAAAAAATTACATTCCAACTACATATTATAAAAAGAACTATTATTATATAAACCAGCCATTCTCAAAGTGGTGTTCCGCGGAACCCTAGGGCTAAAATACTGCAAAAAATACCTACCAAAGGGAGATTTTCAGGTTACATCTAAATATTACGTAATATTACATTGCAATATGATTATTCATAAATACATACAAATCAGTTTTTTATAATTATATTAAGGCTTTTTCTTTCGCCAAAAAAGTTTGAGAACCGCTGATATAAACTAAATGAAATTTTAATTATAGGATAGGACGACACGCTCGAGGTGTTAAAGGGATAGATACTACACTTCTAATAAAATTACAAAAATACATAAAAATAAAAAACAAGAACCAAATAGATGTAAGGAAGAGGGGAGAAAAAAAAAAGAGCTTAAACTCATTTCGCGCATATCTTACAACTATTTCATGTAACAGATTACGTAACCAACCTCTGTCCAACGGTAATATTGATAAGTCCACGCAAATTGTGTCGACACCACTTCGCTATAGAGGGCGTGATAGTAGCACTAAACATGGCGACGCGACGGCTACTACTGCTGCAAGCGGTCAATATTAATTCTAGTTGTTGACGAAAATCCGTTTCCAATTCCGCCGACCCCTCGAACATTTTATCAGCTTCGTCTATTATTAGCCATTTTATTCTGAAAATATATTTTTATATTATTCGACCTTCTGCGGCCTGTACTCAGGAATAACACTCGAGTGTAGTTTGACCTGTAATTCCATTTAATGCAGTAATAATTATTTACTAATAAATAATAAATATTTAAACACGACAACCATTAGACAGTAATCAAAATAAAATAGTAATATGTTGCATATACTTATATATCAAATATCTAGTTTAAACATTTATATATTAACTAGCTGTTGCCCGCGGCTTCGCTCCCGTTAAGAAGTATTATTATTAATTAGGTATAGTTTTTGCGGGTTTGTTTTTGTTTAGCGTGTGTAAAAACGTCTTCATCACAGTAACTCCAATCTTTAATTTCAGTTCAATCAGTCGAAAATCTAATAAGATTTATACAAACTTTCATCGCCTATTTTATCCCCTTGGGGGTAGAATTGATCAAAATCCTTTCTTAGCGGATGCCTACGTCATAACATCTACCTGCATGCCAAATTTCAACCCGATCCGTCCAGTGGTTTGGGCTGTGCGTTGATAGATCACTAAGTCAGTCAGTCAGTCAGTCACCTTTGAGTTTTATATATATAGATAAGTAACAATTGAAACGATTTCTTATAAATGCGTGTAACAGAACGTAATGACAGCTAGGTGACAGTAGACAGTTGCAATGGATTATTATCATTGGTCAGACATCACGTCAACAATCTTCAAAAGCTTGTGATTGGTCTATTTTGTTTCGTACGACTGAGTGACATTTGAAGTTTTGAGCTCTACTCCATCTCTTTGCACATTCCAATTGTCTTTTAACACTAGAAAGACCAACACCGTCAATTTGACGGCACGGCGATTTCATTCTTAAATATTTTACAAACTATGTTTTTGTTTCTTTTCGTATTTTATTGCTTTTCCTAATTTGTTATTGTCAGCTTAAATCCATATAAAAAACCTTTATTATATTTGTGGTATATGAGATTCCTTTACGTCAATGTGACGGCAGCGATATTCTTATAGTAAACAAAATTGACGGCTGCGGTCTTTAAAGTATATGTGTATTAAAAATAAAATACTTACTTATCTAGTGTTATATCCACGTTTTCTTGATTAAGCAAATGACACAGGCGGTTAGGTGTACTTATAACAATATCTGAAAATTAAATACATATAGGTATACTAACTTTCTCCATAGTTTTTTAAATACTCAATACAACAAGAAAAACCTACACTACCTGCACCAGGACTTCTTAAACGACCCCGTTTATGATTGCAAGTTTCCATATAAATCTATACTAATATAATAAAGAGGAAACATTTGATTGTTTGTTTGTATGTATTGAATAGGCTCCGAAACTACTGGACCGATTTGAAAAAATTTTTTACCATTAGAATCGTACATTATCCCTGATGAATATTTTCAAAAACGTTAAGGATCCATATGAAAACTTCAATAATGTAACCCAAAATGTGAAAAAAATTAATTATATTGCGTACGCTGCGGAAATTATTGACAATAGAGCAAAGTGATGTACTACAGTTTTATAGAGGACATCAATATCTACAAAAAAAAGTCAGCGATACCATATGTCTAACTATTACAGTTATGTCACAATAACTACTTTTTCATGTTAAAATTTAAACTTCATAGTACTTTATATCTTTATTACTACGCGAACGAAGTCGCTGGCAACAGCTAGTATAAAATATTTTTTTGATGATTTATTTGTTCTTTAACAATATACATATAAAAATATATAGTTTTAGAATTCCTTTAGAAAAATCTAAAATTAATAACTGTACAAAAAGCTGCAAAATTGTATTTATTATAGTCACAAAAAGTATATGCACTATTTTTCATCAAAATTGCATTTTTTTGCAATAGCATAAATAAAAGGGCATTCCAACCTTTGTTTGTTTATTTTATTTATTTACTTTTAGTAAATGGGCTCCAATAGAACGCTTTTACTCGTCAATACATATACAAATATAAATATAAATAAAATAAATTTATTAATTATCAATTTGATTTAGCTGCTGTATACTGGCATTGTGTGCAGGTGCGTGCGTGTGACTCTACACGAATACACATCTAGATGTAATAAAATATTTGACATTAAAATCTCTCACGACCCCAGAATTTTGGTACGCGACCCATAGTTTAAGAAGGCCTGATCTACACAAACCGCCTGTCCTGCTATATTGTAGATCCTACCAGGTTAACAGAACTGGTTAGTGATAAACTTAACTTTCTTTGTATATATAAATATAATTAACATAACTTCATAATAAATTTTGAAGTGAAGGCTAGCTTAAAACAATCGTATTTAACTCTAGTTATGTTATGAGTTAAATTGAAGACACTGACAGATGTATTTTTAAAAAGAACTTTATTTATCAGTAATACTAGCTTATCTCCAAGAGTACTACCAACTAAGCTAACCAACAAATGAACACTGATGCTCATCCCTACTTGTCTTATATACTAATATGAATACCATTATGATTCCTCCACTCGATCTCCTGGGAAGAAATCCTAATGGTATTCTCTTATGTTACACTATTATCATTAATATTCTATGTTCTCTGCTTATGTAACTTATGTCAACAGGACGTAATATTAGATTTAAGATCATTAGTTTGAAACCGACATCATAACACCTTCGATAATTACAATAAAGTATAATGATTAACAAAACATTAGAACAATGACAATAGCAGTTAAATTTAATAGTGTTCGCCTTGTAATTTATATATATATATATATAATATATAAGTTCAATGAACGTCACGACCTCACACGAGAACCTTGTCTTTATTTAGTACACCTTCAACTGCTGATATATATTTTTATATGTAATGGTTTTGTTTTAATTGGGGCTTTTATCTGGCTAGACATATCAGCCCCATCATGCCTTACCTAAATCTACAAAACTTAAAATTAAAGGAGAGGGAGCCGTTGACGAATCATCTTGCAGAAATCCCAACATACATCCGATGCCAGTTCGGGCAGAATCGTCTGCACTAAACCGACTGATATTTTTTTATAATTCAGCAACTCCACTACAAGCTCATAGACTACACGCATTCTATATTTGATAATAGTTAGTGACTTGTGTTACATTATAGATAGCGCCATCTATGTGTGTGTGATAAAACTACGACAAGCACTTCAAATAAAAAAAACCATACCACTCTTCTTAACAGTTGACTCTCTTTCTTTTATCCGACTCTCCTGCACTTTAGATATGATGCTGCATCTTAAATTAGTTCCAGCACTCAGTCTGAGCGCCTCCCTGTAGATCTGTTTTGCCAATTCTCGTGTCGGACACAGAATTAAGGCCCGGGGTCCTCCTTGAGCCACTCCGAGCGAATGAAATATGGGCAGAAGGAATGCAGCTGTTTTACCAGACCCTGTTGGTGCACATGCTAGTATTTGACGACTCTGTGGGACCAGATGAATGTATTCGTTATTTTTATTTTATTGATAGCCCAGCATATGACCACACTCCCCTTGATGTTAAGCTAGAGTGTGGTCCATGAGCATAGACAACTTTTACCACTATGCCGGCTTGAGGAGACGAATGTGCTCTGTCCAAATTAATAGGGCACACTCCTCTCGTTATAGTTATTGTTCAATTATAGGCTACTAGCTTTTACCTGCGGCTTCGCTCGCATTTAAGTCATTAAATAAGTATCAGAGAACATTTCAATAGAAATGAATCAATATGATCTAACCTCAAAAATTCATATAGTTTTATACTGCATACATAAAAATATACAAAAATTCCAAACAACTGAAACTATAGTTAAAAATAAATTATTATTTGTTTTAGTAAAAAGTATCCTATGTTACTTCTAGAACCTCCAAAAATATGTGTACAAAGTTTCATGATGATCAGTTAAGTAGTTGTTGCAAACGTAACAAACTAACTCACATTCACATTTATAATATTAGTAGGGAAGATGATTGTTGAGTTTCTTTATGCGTTCTCAAAAGCCCTCACCTCTAACATACAAGGTATAGCCTGCCTCTGTATAGGGGTAGGCTCAGTATAACCACATTTCATAATCGTAGCAACTGTAGCTTCGGAAACTTCATAACGGAGTTTAAGACAGCCAAAGTCCCTTAAAGCAGCCGGCACATGACGCCCTACAACTCGAATTCCATGCTCGTTGCGACATCTGTTTTGCTGCAAAACATATGAAAGAAGAAATTTAAATAAAAATGACTTAAATTATAAGCCTTAATAATTTTTATAACGACTCAAGCCTATGAACGATATAGAGCAGGGGTCGGCAACCTGTTTGTCCTTAAGGGCGCAATACTAAATTTGAAAATCGTCGAGGGCGCATATTTTACAAATCTGTCCACATGCCTATTCTAAACTCAACTGACTACTTGCTGTATATCGCCGTTGACAAGAGTAAGTAAATCGCTCTGGCTATCATACATTTACATTAGTCCAGCGAGAGCACATTAAAAATCGATCGCCTACCCCTGATATAGAGCTTATATTGTAGAGAAATTAAGCTTAATAGCTTCTTTTCTCCCGATCTGAATGACAATTGAATCAATGCTACGATCTTCAACTTCAGGGGACTACCACCTCAAGTAGGTCTTACACCTGTATTTTAAGACACCAGTGCTCTGATTAGACATATCAACTCAATTATTATTTTACATGTATGTGTATATTTTTTTTTTTTGAGAGCTACTCAAAGTTGCTGTCATTATACTGATCCATTTTAATCAATAAATAGTCAGTTATAAGTAATCTAAATAATTAGTATATAGTATAAGTTGATATCATATCATTAATTACCTCTTCAATTAACAATTTAGCTTTTAAATCTTCTGTCTTTATTTTCTTCTCTTTCTTCTTTTTCTTTTCACCAGCGACAACACCTTTCATCAGTTCCAGTTCTTCCCCATCGTTAGATTCAATCTCTTCTTTCACTTCATCATAATTCATTTCCTCATCATCAAGATCACTTTCCGATGATGAATCTTCATCATTTAATGAGTTCTGTAAATAATGTAGCATTGTAATTGTACATCAGCAGTAAGATTATGTACAAGTTAAGTTCTGAAAGTGTCTAGTTAACTTCTGTAAGCAGTATATATAAAACACTAAGAGAATCAAGGCAAAGACAAAACAAAGAAGTTTTTCAGGATACACTTCTCTTAAATGACTGCAGATGTCTAATAGACAATTCTGCCAACAAGACACTTATTTCTACAGAATGTTTCAGTTAAGACTTTGGTTTTGAATCAAGGTAGCTAAACCGGGATCAGAATAGGATTGTGGCGGTCGATTCTACAAGGCAAAAATACTTATTTAAAAAGATTTGAGGTTTTGACGTTTAGTCTGTCAGTGTCATCTTTCTTGCTTTCTTCTGATTGCCACAATGCATTGTGATAATTATAATTTTAATCCATTTTAATCAGCAATATTAGATCATATCAGTTTCTTTAAATGATCATATATCGTGTGATTTTTGCATTTTTTATTTAGGCATTTATTGGGCACTAATAAAGCACTTTTACTAGTGAAAAATAATATAAATATAGTTGAACCTAGATAAGCAATAAAACTCTATGAGCAAGAATAGTCCCGGGTCCCGTCATTGTTAACCCCAAATACCTCTATGACTTTCACAAAGTCATTTCAAGCGTTCATTTCATATCTAAACCTCTGTAAGACAGATTCTTAAACTAGACCTCTGTAAGTGAGAATATTTACAATAATATTTCAATGGAAATCTCAAAATTTACAAGTCGACTTAATCGCCATGTTCCTCGACTTTTATTTACCTGTATAATGAGAGTGACTACTCCCAAACCTTCGTAAATGAGAAATTGTTATAGCGAGAAAGCTCTATGAACAAGAATAATATTTGGGTCCCTTAAATTCTCGCTTATCCAGGTTTAACTGTATATATTATCTCAATTTGATTTAGCTGCTGTATACTGGCATTGTCCACTTACATACTAATGTCATAATAATATATAATAAATCTACTTTGACGTAAAGAATAGCTGCTGTATAGGGGCATTGTCATATTATATACCTACTGGTAAATATAAAAAAAATATATGTCTATATATTTAGAAGTCCATTTTTTACTCACCACCACACTGTTAGGTTTAGCTACATTGGTCTCAGTTACAGATTCTTCATCAGAGGAGTGACCATCGTTACCTTTGTACAAATATGTATCACTATTATTTAATTCATCTTTAATTTCAGTTTTCATCGTAACTTCACTCTTTGTTGAAGTTTTTTCCTAAAAGCAAGACGATGTGAATACACTTAAATTTGAACTTAAAAATATATACTTTGAAATATATATTTCATCTATATTGTATTTTCCTAAAACTTTCGTAAAGAATATAGAGAAAAAACACGTTATAAATGAAATTTTGACATAAACTTACCCGTTGTTTACTGCTTAAAACGCGATTTTTAAAGGATAACCCTTTTGTTAACTTTTTAAATATGTCGTATGCATCCATCTTTCATTTGATTTAATAGTTAATATTATTGATAAACAATAAAATGTAATAAAACTCGCAGCCACCAGTCAGCCTACACGTGCGTTTGACGTTTATTTTTTTAATTTTTCAATGACAGTTTGTTTTGTTATTGTTCCACTTTTGGCACAGATATCGAGCCCAAACTGAATATGAAGACTGTTTTTTTTGCCTTGAGTAAAAACTCGAAGTTTTAATTTCTTACGTAAAGGAGGTTATTTAAAAACGAAATAAATTAGACAAACATTTAATGGAATCACTGCGTTTTTATTTATAATTTATTACATTCAATTTTATTTGCATGAGAATTCAATATGTAAAGATTAAAACCAAAAGACTGCACAAACAATCATCAATATATCATCACGCCATCCCTTTTGAGTAGGCAGAAGACAAATCACTCATCAATCTACTTAAAATCCAGTATTAAAACAAGAATTCGGTACAATTTTATTATTTGTCTACGTCCAGATGTATGCAGCGTTTATTCCGACCCATACTGGATTTACTGTAGATTTTTCTCGAAAAAATCGTTTGCGAGTCATTCGTCAAGACACTTAGAGTACTAAATTCAGCTGATATGTTAGACTTTCGAAGCCGTTGATTCCTTCCGATTTCAGCACATTTAATATAACAACATCCAAACGAAAACAGAAAATTGTGTCTGTTGATATTATTAAAATATACATTAGTAAACATATATACACATCAATTTACACTACACGAGATAAAACGAGTATTAAATAGCTAAAATAAATTTAAACTAATTAATAATAAAGAAAATTAATTGAATGATTAGGGTTGAGATTCAACCCATGTAGTAATCGTTTAATTTTAAATTATAGTTCTAAATTTACGATAATAGACAACAGACTACAATTCTCTTTTTTTTAATAAGCACAAAACAACATAGTACTTTAAGTTTCTTCACAGTGATTAATATTTTGTTTAAACTCAAAACAATTTTTTTGAGAAACTCCATCAACTCTTAATAACAGCATTAATTACTTTGTTATATTATATAATAAAAAGTGGTATTTAATTAATTTATTTTTTCGGGAATTGGACTTGACAGTTGATTGTCAAAGCCTAGTAGGAAAAGATTAATATATTCTCCTTATTAAAAAAAAAACTATTTCTTTTGGAGTTTTTAATTACCTCGTTTGAAAGTAATAATTTATTTTATGACTTAAATAATATAACAAAGTGATTACGCCATAAAACATCCATTCACACCTACCTACCTTAATTCATAATTCACAATACAATGAAACTGTACAACTCTATTCATTTACCAAAATTTAACAAACTTCAATAACTAAAATGCGATAACATATTCAACAACAACAATCATTTGAATATTATATATTATTGGTATATTGGTATAGTTCCAATAATTTCCAATAGATGTCGTGAAACATTTATTCATTGAAAATAATAAAAATATGTTCAAAAGATTGTTATCATTGTATCATTTTTAACGACGGATAACTGCAACTTTAAATTTAAGTTAAACAAATAATAATAATAATAAAATACAATTGAATTTTAATCAGAAAAAATATCAAATAAATCTCCTTGCACCATCAAATATATACAAAAAAAAAATTTAGCTAAAAACATTAAAAATATTTTGTCTAAAAATTGTAATAATTATAATAAAAATTTCGGTATTGTGAATTGAAATTATCACCCCCAAAGCATTCAAGAAGATTTATCTGTTAATAAAAACTTAATAAAGTTAAAAATGCAGATCGTGCATCTTAAATTTAAATAAAAAATAATAAAGAAAAAAAAAACTTAACGCTAAAAGTGTGTCAGCAATCAATTATCATGTAATAAAAAGATAAAATTGCCATTTTTTTTAAAAATATTAATTTTAATTACTAATTGAAATCTAAACATAATTTGAGATACTAAGTCCCGTAAACAGAAACCACGCTCGAGCATAAATCCACTAATTAGAGTTCAAAACTTCAAACGAAATAAACCAATCACACGCTTGAAACATTGTTGGCGCGATTTTTGACCAATGATAATAACCCATTGCAACTGTCTACTGTCATCTAGCTGTCATTACGTTTTGTTACACGCATTTATAAAGAATCGTTTCAATCGTTATTTATTAGATATTTGATATAAAAGTATATGCAAAATATTACTATTTTATTTTGATTAATGGTTGCCGTGTTAAAAAAATTATTGCTACATAAAATGGAATAAAAGTAACGCTCAAACGTAGCTTCTGAATAAGAACCTAAGAAATGTAATTTCGATCGTTAACCAGTAATTAAAATTAAATTCAGTACACATGTGAAAAACATGGATATTAAAAAACGAAAGCGTACAACGAATAACAGTCTATCTTTTTATTTTGTTTATTATGTATTTCTTCTATTTAAACAACAGTATTATTTTATAATAATATATTGTAAATCTGTATAAAGTCTTTAAGTAACAATTAACTCCGCATAGGTGAAGCGATCATCCAGAATTACTTATTATTAATTTTAATATTATTATTGTAAGTGCACTTTGTTTTATTATGGAACTAGAGAGATAATTAAAAATCTAACTTCACTTAGCAGCGAAGATTACCCGACAGGACGTTTACATATTTTTAATTAAACATTGCAATCGAAAAATATTCTTTTAAAGACATCTTCGCTGCTAAGAGTTTGGCTTATTGCTATAATAATTATACATTTAATGAGGTATATAGTTGGCAGATTCGACACTATTTACTAATATCAGAATTGGTATAAAAATACTTGTAGTAATTAATTTTTTTTATTTGATTAATTAATTTTCTCGTTCTAATTTATATAGTCCTCCAGGGTTACTTGATGAATTAAAAGTTTTCGATAATACGTCACGAAAAGGATTCGAGTAATGTTCGTAAATAGAAATAAATCATCCGAAACGTTTTGAATGCGTCTGCGCACTCTACATTCTAACATAATTACAAAAATATTTTTTTTAATTATTACGAATATTTTTAAACCATTTTTGATATATACTTTAAAATTAGTGGAAGATACGGTTAGTTAAAGCTATGTTACTTAAGGATACGACGACCCGCTATATTACGACCTGTGTTTTTATAGAAGGGTCGAAATATCCTTAACGGTTTGATCGCTTTCCCTATCGAGTATATAGAAATATATTATCTATTGTTATAACTGGTTACATCTATATATTTTAAATTTACATACGGCCATATTATAAAATATATATCCGTTCTACTTTATTCTACATAAATAAATATATGAATAATAAAGCGAAATATATATTTTAAAATATAGTCGATTAAATAACATATAAAAATATAGATATAGGAAAAATAACTATTGCATTTTCAACATGGAAGGGAAAACATAAAATATAAAAATGTATGGAGATAATAACAGCTATAAAAAACGTAATTTACAATATATGATATAAGTCTTAACTTTGTGAAATAACAAATTAGAAAGATAATGTAATGATTTGTGTTCATTTTTCTGTTTGCAGAGACTTTTTGTCTATTTTTAGGAATCGATTACGCATATATCTGTAGTAATCAAATATTCGGTCAAGTAGAACAACACGTTTCCTTATAGTGAACGCGACTAACTTCAGAGCGGTAATTTTAAAAACTAGTAAGTTACTATCAGATTTGACATCTGTCAAACGTATGACTTCGTTTGTTTTCACTATTTTATAACTGAAAATGATGTCCGCGCTTTCGACTCCCCATAAAACTGTCATAAAAGTGAAACATGTGTTCTCTGCAAACAGAATTAGTGTATATATATGTAAAATGTAAGTTTTGTGTAAATATAAATATGTTTGTAAACAACAATATACCTTAACTTTTAGGCATAAGATAGTCAAACTATTGTATAAGAAAATTGAATATTTAAAAAACTATTTTTATATGTGTATTATTTCATAAATGATATATTAATTAGATATGTTTTTATTGAACAACCCTCAATGAATTTGTTATTGATATAATAGTACTGTGTCAAAAGCATTCGGTTAAAGATGCGTGTCACGTTAGATATAAACACAGACGGTCTTAATTAAGTAAATAATACGCATTTGCTAAAAAGAAGCGAATGGAAATTGAAATACTCAATACTTAAAAAAAAACTTACGATTAAAAATGCAGCATTTTGGTATACATTGCAAAGAATAGATATTTTTCTTTATATTGACTGCTTAACCGCGCTCCTTTGTCGTCAATCCCAATCCTAAAGCTGCGCACGCTTGCCGACAACACTCAAAACTTAACTAGAAGACGTAACAACTAGGGCTGTCTCCATTATCGATGTAATATGCAGCGTTCTTTTGAGATCACATATTTTTGACTTAATTTTGACAAAAAAAAACAAACAAACAACAAATCACAAAACTTAATGCCAATAGTTCAAAATGAAGCAGTCAACAAAGCTTAAAATTATCCGAAAGCAATTATTAATTAATTGCACAGCGAAAACGATAAAAATAATAAAATTATCGGAAAGACTAAGTCTAGCGTTTCATTATTATCATTAAGAAAGTAGTTTTTTTATATATAAAAAAAATTCAATCCATTGTAAATTTTTTTTTTACTAAGAACTATTTAGTATCACGTGGCATCTTTTGCAAACGGCGCCGCGATTTCATTAAAAATTATATTATTATTTACTAAAAATTATTTTATATACAATTTTGATTCTACCCGCTTAACATCATTTCCCTAAGCTCCAATAATTCTAGTTAACTGTCGCTAATTTCTATTTTTAATGTCGCGGTTTTATATTTGAAGGTAATAATAAACTTAAGTTTAAACTGAGGTATAAAGGCAGAAAAATGTTTAACGAAACTGACCCTGCTGTTTCATGATTTATGCTTAGGTTAGGATAAGTAAAAAAACTCCATCGACATATACAATTAAATATATGATCTATCACAAATAATATAAACGCATAATATTAATAAAACCCAGAAATCAATTAAATAAATGCATTAAGAAAAATTACCATGGAGTACATACTAGAGAAGCTTTACTAAACAAAATAAATATATTTGACGGCCTCCAAGACGCCCTGATTAGCGTGTCCAATATAAAAATTACACAATTTTATTTTGTCTTCTTACTCTTTCTTTAGTATAGTAAATGAAAGAGACAGAATAGAACGAAACAGATTTTAAATTTGAATAGCGTTCGAATAGTCGACCGTTAGGCTATCGCAAAACAAATGAATATTGTTTAACAATACAAAAGAATCTTCTATGTGTAGATCTTCATTTTAAAAAAATATTTTAGTATAATTATAGATATGTATTGTATAGTAATAATTTTAAATTCTGTGAACAGAAGCATCTGTCAAAAAGAGCACAATATTGTTGTAACCGTTTTTATTTTAAATTCAGATGTATAGTTCAATCTTTTTATATTTATAGACTGTTCTGAATGATATATGTAATATATAAATTACTAGATATATTTGAACTATTTCGTTTATCTTTTATATATATATTTTTTTTTATAAAAAATCATCGATATACGGATTATAAGAGATTTTTGATAGTGTTTTTAAAATTTATGTGTTTTTAACGTATGGGTGATTAATTTATTGACGTTATTTTGGCTAGGGTTTAGCATCGCGTCACATGAATTTTGGATTGTAATAATTTCTAATATGAGATTTTATACTAAATAAACATCATTAGCACTTCTAAAACTTTTAAAATACAGAATAATGAACAAAAATATCACTTACGATTTCATAGTATTGTGCATTTTGCTCTATATTTTACCTAGTTTTATACCACTATTTAGTTATAAAACACTGTAAAGAACTGTAATAAACTAATTTTTTACATAATTTCACTATTTTACACAAATTTTAAAAGAAAATTCATAAACTATATAAATTGTATTCAATAATCAATACTATGAAATCGTAAGTAATTTATTTTTTTGTTGTTTTGTTCATTATTCGGAATTTTCAAGTTTTAGAAGTGGTAATGATGTTTATCTATATATATAAAACTCAAAGGTGACTGACTGACATAGTGATCTATCAACGCACAGCCCAAACCACTGGACGGATCGGGCTGAAATTTGGCATGCAGGTAGATGTTATGACGTAGGCATCCGCTAAGAAAGGATTTTGATCAATTCTTCAATTAGATTTATTTCATTCATTATTACGCAGACGTAGTTGCGGGCAACAGCTAGTTTGGTATAAAATCACTTGTATTAGAAATTAATGCAGTTCAAAATTCATGTGGCACGATACTAAACCCTAGCTAACAGTTATATTTAAAGCCTTTTTTTTAGGTATAACATGTACAGTCATTCGTAAGTTTGTTACCGTTTTCCTAAATATTCTTCTGTAGTTTTTATATATATTATTTTATAAAAAGTAGATATAAAGTTTATATGTATATGCTCTTGATTAAATGCAAAAGAGTTTTTCTTTGGCTTTACAATATATCACGGGCTCATTAAATGAAGATATAGTTATTCAGTGATATGTTGTATTGGTTTTATATATATATTTGTTTTTTATTAAAAGAGATTAAATTTTGGATCTTTATGCTTTCATTTTGAGTAGCTAGGCAATAATTATATTTATTTTTTATATAGAACTGCTGTTAGCTTAGCAATTTGATTTTAGAAATGAATTTTAATTATAAACAGTGGGCTTATCACGAATTTAGTCTGGCTTTCGAATCGAGCTGTCACAAGTAAAACGGATCCGTTAGCAATCGGGATCATGAATTTTTACTAACGACTAACGAGCACCAGCAATCCATCAAATGAACGAAAGATCGAGACGTTCGAAAATTAACAAAAAGTATCTAAAATATTGTAATTCCAAATCCGCACGCGGTGGCGCTGCTCAAATTTCCATACAAATCGCTTGAAGCGAACTCGGTTCGAAAGCCAGACTAAAATTCGTGATAAGACCACTGTTTATTATTTTTATAATCGATCAGAAAATAAATTTTAAATCCTACATGGATATGTATGTTATTACGAAAAAACGAATGGCTTATATATTTAAAACTTATTAGAAATAATATTCTTTTAAATATTAAAAAAAAATTAGCCATCTTATGGTTAGTACAATGAGAATACAATAATAATAATAATAATATCTAATAAATCCTTTATCAAGACAAAGTTGGTCGACATTAAATAAAAACTAATAAATATACTCGTAGATAGAGAGATATCCGAAAATTGGATAATAATTAAATTTAACTTCTATTAAATGCCTAAAAACTACTTAAAATTTACTCTTAATTTTTTTTACATATACATCCTTATGCGAACCTCCCATGATTCTCAATCATGGCCACGTATACGATATTAAACCGTATTTGTAGATCTAGCTACAGGATGAACCTAGCTACGATCCAGCATGGTAAACATCAATCCAATCACTCATTTGAATAATTTTTTTTTAACCCTGTATAAAAGATATCTTATGATTTCAAGACTTTTTAATCTTTAAAAACAATTGTGTTGCTAGATTATTACAAATATAGCTTACAGTTTACGTGCGTTATATATGTAAATCAAGATTGGAGGGTAGTTATGCAAGATTTTTGTATGAATTGTATATTAGTACGTGACTACCTCATTGTCTGGCAGTCGTTAGCAAGCTCGACAAATGATCACACTCAAGAAGGACTTTTATTTCCGTAACTACGATATACAATATACACATATTGATATTAAAAGCTATGTGTTTCATGAGCTATGAAAATGCAAGGAACTGTTGATATGCCTCAATGTGAGATATATTTTTTAATATACAACGTAAATATGAATTTAATTAAATAATTAGAAATAATTTGATAGGTCATAGTGGTTTGTATTATACAAAAAGTAGTTTAAGAAAGTTAATAATAAATCCTTTATTGCTTTAAAACAGTGATACTCAACCTTTTTTTTTTGTTGCGGCACACAAGTGTCGCGGTACAGTGGTTGAGTATCACTGTTTTAAAAAAATAACGATGTTTGAATTTAGAGCAATTGGCGATCGTATCGCTAAAAGTAATTTCTTTCAGTTAACCAATTAATCATAGGAGCATTGGTGTCAGTAACAGGTAATGCAATTAAGATGACTTCATGAATATTGTAATACCAAATTTCAGTAGTTTTAACATTACCCGCAGTCAACAGTATAGTGGTCAGTGGCGGCCTTAGGGGGTGGCGAACGGGACAATACCTAGCGCAACAACCCAAGCAAATTAAAAAAAAAAACTATAGATATGTAGAATGCCTAATAAGAAATAAAGAAATACAGTGGACAATGCCAGTATACAGCAGCTAAATCAAATTGATAATTATTAAATTAATAAATTTATTTCATTTATATTTATATTTGTATTGACGAGTAAAAGCGCTCTATTGGAGCCCAATTACTAAAAGTAAATAAAAGAAAAATGAATATATACAATGTGATATTGATGGACATGAATTGTACGAAGAACTGAATATGTGTAATACCTAAACCAAACAACCAGATCTACTTTCGCACACATTACGAAAGACAGAGGTCCTCGCAAAGACCAGCCGCCCGGAGCCTCGTAATGGGTAAGGCCGCCACTGATAGTGGTTGTGTGTATGTATGTAATTGTTAAGATTAAAAAGTCTCGATTCATTCGCCAGCAATTTCGAATTTTGATTGACAATGTCCTACTCTCGCTTGTTTTTTTTTTTAAATTCAAATTCTACTGAGCCACATACTATTTAATGATAATTGTAATTACTTTGTAAATATTGCAGTTTAATTTATTGTAACTACATATTGTGGGTTCCTTTTTTTGTATTAACCTTTAACTACTGATATGGGGGCCTCTCAGGTTCGAGAAAATAAAATTTTTGAATTACTCTAATTAGTTAATTTGTTGATTTTTTAAAATAATTTTATTTGTTATTACTGGTTTATGATCTCATGTGATTTTTTCTAAAACGTTGAAATGATAGTTACACAAATAAAATATTTAAAAAATATTTTTTAAATTAATTACATCCACTGAAGCTAAATATTAAACACTAAACCCTAAAAATCCTAAAGATTTTTAAATACAAGTACATATGTATACGGGTCTCTGAGGCCCCCACGTCAGTGGTTACGTGAAATTAAATCCACCAAGTAGCTAAAGGTTATAGGAATGTTAGCTGTGGCTCTGAACTTTCAGTGGACAAACGAGCGAAGGCATAACTAAATTTATATGCTTTCAGTAGTTATTTATAAAATATATCGAAGCCAAACATTTACAATACACTAATCAATTTGTACTTTCATTTCAGATTTTTCAGTTTTCAACTTGTCAACAACAATCTTAAAAGTTTTACCAATATATAGTTTCTCACCTTTTTCATAAATAATTTTCAGTATTCACAATTTCTTAATAACTTTGGCGTTCCGAAAAAGACATTTAAAAAATATTTTTTTTTTTTAAATTTTCTCACTTAATTTTATTGTTTTAAAAATTTGTACGCATACTCTGTACGGTTTCGAATTTCGTATCTAATTTGACACTAAAAGTACTATATATTGTATATATTGAGAAGTGTATAGTGCTGTCAGTGATTCTGTCACACGCATACAATTGGCAATATTTTGGCAGTTTCCGATACATTAACACTAATGTATTGCTCTTGTTTACATTGTCAATTTGAACACTGCAACGCCCTCGCGAGGAGACCGCACGAAATACCTTATATCGAGCACATAGCACACACTATGCGACCCTCACCAGCCACAGGGCAATACTGTTTCTGTTATCCATAATTATACTCTAACGACAATATTTTACTAATATAATTAATACGTTTATTAATAAAAAAGTTACGCGCTTACTTGCAACGTTTTGGCATTGTCCTTTAATATTGCACATCGAACACCATTCCTTTGTTCGTTTCTCAATAACAGACGCACTTGGACTGTAATATGAATGAGGATCATTCAGACGTAAGTCTTTCTACATCCATCGAATAGGCGGAACAGTCCACGACAGTCCATGCGCATCCGTCCCCGTCCCACACGAAGTCTATGCTATCGTTTGTGGTCATTGAAGACCGGGCGGTAGTTGCGGCCCGTGGTCGCTGGCGCTCAGGTCGAACAGGTGGTGCGGCGCCGGGGCCAGAGCGCTCTGCAGCGCCGACGTCTTCAACAGCCGCTTCAGCATACCGCTAGAGCCGCGATGTTGCAGGCTCTTGTGCGTCGTAAGCGAGTTCTTAGTGCGGTATCGCCGATGACAGAACTCGCATACGTACAGCGTGTCGGACTGCTCGTGTTTGTCTTGGAAATGTCTTTTAAGCGAGTAATAACAAGAGAATGTCCTGCGGCAGTAGGGACACTCCTGGGGCTCGTTGATGCCGCCCGCTGTCGGCGGAGGCATGCGAAGTGGCGGGACAGCTGCAACGTGAATTATACATGCTTTACTTCGCATTGTGGTGTCGGTTTATTCTGGCATTAGAACTGAGTTTGTCGGGGCTTACTGTCAGTTATAATTCCAAGCTCTGTTATTAATATTGAAAATTAGTTTATTATTGAACGAGTAAGAGTGGTTGGTCCTATCGTATGTATGAGGTGACACAATACAGACATATGTTATAAATATATACTAAATAATGCACGTTACACATTGACTAACTACAACAATAATTACGTTCTTATAATGTCATATTTTAGGAAAATGTCTCAATCACAATGACAACACGTGATAACAAAAATGATAGAAGCATGCTGTCAAGCAAACATAAAAGTATGCAAAACCGACGGGAAACAGACCATTGGCGTTGGCGTTGGCGTTGGCGGGGGATAATATGGGTATACAAATAATAATAAAAAATAACTAAAAACAAATAAAAAAGAAAATAAATAAAAACAAAATTGTCAAATTAAACGGGACTCCCTGAAAATAGAGAATTTAGTATCGGTTAGTCTATTTGTTATACGATGGTGCATGACGCTTTAGTAGTTGTTATTTAGAATGGGTTAGTGTTCAGCTACAAGCTAGGTCTGACCTTTGTCGCAGTGGCTAGGGACGGCGGAGCGGTGGCTGCGTCGTGTGCACTGGTTCTCCTTGCATGAGCTGTGTTTCTGCCGCACACCGCGCCAACTCCGTCCGAGTAGTCACTAAAAAAACCGGATTTGCTCCGTCTCTCCAGGCCGGGACTTGTGATACGTGTATATATGCGTCATCAACGAATTCCTCGAGCAGTACACCCTCTCGCAAATCGAGCAGCGGTATTCCTCCTGTCTCTCCGCATGCTTGTCCGCTATGTGCCTCTTAAGAGATGCTTTCGAACACAATACCTTTCCGCAGAGAGTGCACGAAAATAATTTTTTACCTGAAAACAGATGGAAAAGAAAGGGGGGGTGAACCCCTGGACCGATCCAATTCATAATCTCAGTTTTAATAAGCTTAAATAGTCATCTGATTGCAATAACACTCCTGCCGATGTGATTACTTGTACAGGATTATGATTATTAATCGCAGAGGGGGGCACAAATGAAACAATTGACTGACGTAAAAAATGTAATAAAACAAATAAAAAAATCAAATAATATTACATAAAATAATAAGTTATAAAATAAATATATATATATAATGGCAAAGCTACAGTGACGGATGAACACGAAATAAAAGAACGGAAGTAAAAGAAACGAACTGAGAAGAACAGTGCATGCCTTAAGCCGAAGTCGATGGACCCAAACCAAAAGTGCAGAAAGCAAGCTCAGAACAGAAAAACAAACAATATGTTAATGGCTAATTAATGCGAGAAAGGCTCACAGTTGGTGCACAACTTCATACAGGGTTTGGTTACAGGCGTTTGTGAAACGAAGAAAAAACAAAGAATTTTGTATACTTGTTTTATTTAAAAAAAAAAACGCCATTTATCAATTATTAGGATTTATGAATGTTCTGTTAACGTATAGATACAATTACATCGACAATTTAAATATTTTAAACAAGAAAGACTATGTACTGTGGATATATAATAATATACACCATTATATAGCGAAGTAGATACAATATTATGTATTACGTTTTGCCATTATTGCGCGCACTTAATTGTATTAAAAAGAAACAGTTTCACGGAAGACGAGCCGCGCAGCAATGGCAAAACGGACTACGATTACAGGGCGTTTATTAACAAAAAAAGAGTATTCTAAATTTAAAAAATAGAGAAAAAAAAAACAATAATTTAAAAATAGAACGTATATAAATATAAAATTTTCAATTAAACAACCAATAAATTAATTTAGATTTTTTTTTTCTTAAATTAAGTAAAACGCCAACAAAAGAAAGAACACATCGGGATAAAGCTACAGCGACACTGAAGTCGTGTAGCTGAAAAAAAAAGATAAACTTAAACAGGTCACAGAGACAGTCTTACAATGCTAAGAATTCTTAACTACAATTAAAAACAGGGATGTGTTCTGCTCCTTAGAACACTGGTGTAATTCTGACACAAGATCGCGTGGACATTCTGAGATCACGAACAATTAATAGCCTCTACATCATTGAAGGTAAGATCATCTCTAATCACAAACAAGCAAATTTCGAGTATCCCAAATAAACATTGGCTCCCTTCCAATCGCCAGCTAAAACTAAATTTTGACAAGTTTTTTTCCCTAAACATACGTGTTTTAATTTCGACACATCCTTACACTAATCAGTCTATAGCATTTATTACAATTAGCGAAGAATATTTTTTTCACTGATCCAAAAACGAAAATAAAATTTCATAAAACATCGAATCGATAGTTACGTTACACTCGCCTCAGCAGCACATCCCTGCCGCTACCATATCAGATTAAAAAAAATCTTAACACTAAACGTATTAACGTATATCCCAAACCCAAATTAACGCTAATTATTAAATAATAATATAAAAAAACAACAATCCTAGCTGAACGCTAAAAAGGCGCAAAATAAACTTTAACATATTCGCCAAGGAATGCTTCACGACATCTTGTTTTTTTTTTTTAATTTAAAATTTACATCACTTTTTGAAATTAGCACAATTCATTTTAAATTTAATAACATAAATATAAAAAATCCAATTTAGCACCAAACACTAGTCTTCGAATCCGTTAAAAATATAAAGGAATTACACTAAGCGTATATTTTTATAGATATATAAATAACAATAAATCAACAGAAAGCCTCTTATGTTAGTAGAAACTCGTCTCCGTTTCGAGCGTCCTCTCAGAGACCCTAATTCTAAGATTATATTAAAATTAAGCAAAATATGTCTTTTCAAAACATGAAAAAGCAGGCACGAATACGTTATAATAAATTATTATTCTTTCATTATTATAAAAAATGTTATTATTGCCTATGTTACGATTTTAAAAAACACAATTTAATGTTTTAGATTTAATGCTCATCTACGGTTTCTAATTTTATGTCCATTTTAATAATATATGAACCTAGTCGCTAAAGATTACATAAAACTATTTTATATGCAACAACTATATCCCGCTAAATTATATTGGCAAGTAACACAAGTGATTTCTACGTTTTTTTAAAAAAGATAGTTAACAAGTCTTAAAAATTACACAATATAGTTTTTTTTAGGAACATTTCGTAAGAATTTTGATATAAATAATGTTAAATTAAAAAACAAATAGTCAACAAAATTTTGTAAAGGCCCACTGTAGGTACATACGGCGATTTTCAAATGGATACAGTTTTTGTAGGTATATAAGCGATAGAAAAAGAAACAAAGGAGATATCTGCATCCCTTTCACACATGCCTCCACTTGGACACAATAAGAATATAGTTATCCCTTTCTAATGATAGTTTATTTGAGTTCAAAGTCTAATTTGTATCCATTTGAAGATAGTGGTTTGTACGTTATTATGTAACGTCTTTATAGAAATTTCTAGAAAATACAAGACGTGGACGAAGGGGCTAAAATAATATATATATCTTATATATAATAAATAAGCATTAACAAGTCAATAATCATGAAAAGGTACATGAAATAGATAATGAACACAGAAAAGTGATAACATTTAAATTAAAACTAAATAATAATTTAAAAATAATCACGATTTTTATTAGATTTTTAATCATGTGCATTAATAATGATAATTTAGCTTTTAATTTCAACACTAATTCAGCTCAACTAGGAACGAATAAGCAGATATTTATTATAAATTAAACGTAATAACTAGAGATGTTCCGACTAGTCGGCCACTAGTCGGTAAAGCCGACTATCCGGCCACTATCGTAGTCTGCGACTAATCGGTAAAAAGCGCCGACTATCCGGCTTCTTACTTTGTGTCTATTTCTCTATAAAATGTATGTGTTACTTCCTTGTAAAGAAAATATATTGATGACATTTATCAAACAAAATTAGTATCTTAATTAAAAAACAAATCAACATAATATTTAATGACATATATTGCAATTCTGCGTGATGATATTTGAAACTATCGTCAAACTAGTGAGCTGTAAAACTCAAAAAACTCTTTTTGTTATTTATATTTGTCGACATGTCAGTAGTGACTGAAATTGCAGCGAATCAGCTGTAAACGAAGCGTCACGGGAATCCGCTAAACCGTAGTCGGCTTGACCGATTAGTTGGCCGATTAGTCGGCTTATTTACAACCGACTAATCGGCTAGTCGGCCAAAGTCATAATCGGCACATCTCTAGTAATAACTAATTTAAAAGAATTTGCGACTTATTACTTCAAAATAAACGAGATAATATATAACCCTAATAAACAAGTTTAAATCGGTTTATAATTATATCGCAAATAACTTCTTTAAGATATCATTTGTTTTTTCATGTTAAAAATCCAATAGGAATCGCTATTAGTCATTCTAGTTTGTTATTAAATCGTTTTGCATTGACAAATTACCTCTTCATGGCACTTTGCGGCTTCAATACATTTTATGCAAACCACAACTAATATAACAAAAAAGTTTATTGACCACTCTTTAGGTTTCAAATCTATTATTTATTATAAACGATAGGATTTAACAGAATTTGTTAAATATAAAAAAGAAAAACCAGTAAAAAGTGCGGACATGAATGACTTTTTTTTTGAATAAATTACACAAATTTAGATTCTGAAATAAATTAATTTATACATATATATATATATTACATATAACATAACAAAGTAGCTCTTATCGCACATGAATTATTTTGAAAACGAATAATATTTAAGCTTGTATGCATTCGTTTTTAAACTTTGATATAAAAAGCTACATTTCTTCTAAACGTGGAATTATTATTTCTAAGAAAAACTGCTAAATAGCACACTAATGCTAAATTAACTTTTAACAAATAGTAATGAATAAAAAAATCTTGTATAGACGGATAGTTGTATAGGACGTACCAATCAATCGGATTTTGAGAAAGTTGTCGTTCATGACCGCACTTTAAAGGCAATAGAAAATAAACGAAATAAAAATTTTCTTTTAGCATAAAAATATTATTTTGCAAAATTAATCAACCCACACAAAAATAGCTAGCTGTCTATTTAAAATTTCGTTAACAAAACTGGTTAATGTGAAAGAAAATACATATTGTTAGGTTCGATTTTATTATAATTAATCGTTTCAGGCGTTACTTTGCGGAAATCCATATTATCAATTTTGTTACATAAAAATGAATGTTGTAAATGAGTAATTTCGGAACGCATTTAAATGAAAAGATACATAACGATTTATTTATTATGTATTATGTATTTATTATATTGTTAATGAAAAAAAATGTGAGCCGTCACGGGACGCCTGGCAAATGTGAAACATCGAGTTTATTCAAGTCATATGTGTAAAAGACAAGATTACAACAGGAACTAATTATTACTTAATGAAAAAATTAAATACTATGATTTTTTTACAGAAAATGATGACTATTTATTTAAGAAACATTTATTTATATTAAATACAAAAATTAAAAATTCGAAAACTTCTTAAATGATATAGATTTCAGAAATAACTCGAGGAAATAAACTCTTCGCCACGTCAAGCGTCGCCACGCCAACGATCCGGTTTATATCCGCGTCAATAGATGTTTCACATCAAAAATAGTTGAATTTTTATGTGGATTGAATCAAATTTGCTTTAAAAAGGGTCATATCTAGTATAAATGTAATGTGACGTATTTTTAGTTGAATAAAAAAACCGGTTTCATTTCCGTAATGGCACGTGCTTTCTGCGGGTTTAAAAAATAAACTTAATAACGTCTTTTTGGTGCAATTTCCCAACAAAAATAATCAGTCTTCCGTGAAACAAAAATAAATAAATAAACAAAAACGTAATATTAAAATAAAAAAAAGTAAATAAATAATTTTTAAAAAGAAAAGCCTCGTAAATCCAATTTATATAAAATAATATTTTCTTTTTTTTTTCAATTAAATAAAATCTTTTATTGTAATCTCAGTTTTAAATATCTTAGATTGAGATCAGGCAAAAAAAAATAATAAAAAAAAAATAAAATAATTTCTGAACACATATATGCCTCTATTAATTTTTTTTACACCCGAATACATTTTTTTTATAATAAAATTTAAGCCTAATATATAAATTTACAGCACCAATAATTTTATTCACTTTTCTTTCCTCAAAATATATTTTTTTCGCTTTATTGTCAATAATTTAACGTCAGCAAGAATTTAGGAATATAAACCGCAGCATTGCACTTGGAATAACCGATAACAACATGACACTACTTACAAAATAAATAATAGAAGATTTTCAGGACATCTTTTAGACGCCAAATAAGATCACTGGAATGTTCCTCGATTTCATTGGATTAGAACGCACAGATTGTGCGAAGGATCCCTTTTCTAACATAACATAAGCCTATGTGATGGAGTATCAAAGAATGATATTACATTACCATTGTTACGACCTGTACAAGTTAAACCACTCGCTCCAACTGAAACCAATCTGTACCTCAAAGTTTCAGCAAATGAGATTTCAATATAACAAATTAATACTTTGCTAAGAGACAAAAAGAATGTTTGTTTTCAAAGAATGAGCCTTTTAGACATTGAATTGGTCTTTGAATTTGTAGAAATCGATGTTTTGGTGCGGGGGATTGATCTTGGCGTCGGGCACGGAGAGGTTAGTGGGTGCCGTTTGTTGCGGTGTACCGCGCTGCCGTCGGTGGTAGATGCTCTTATGGTTGTTGAGCGAGTTGAGCGTCCGGAACACCTTGTGGCAGAGGCTGCAGCGAGCCGAGTGCAGCGGCTGCAGGTGCTGCTGCTCCGTGTGCCTCTTCAGCGTGAGCCGCGTCGAGAGCAGCTTGCCGCAGACCTCGCAGCGGTGGCCGGCGCCGAGCGGACCCACTGCCGCACACATAACAACCAACATTAGCGCATTAGTCTGTATCGTATCCATCACCACACCGACTGCTCATCCAACGGCTCCCGGCGCGTGGCGGAACCAATTGGCACACTCGGCACCACCCGGGGCTCCCCGGCGGTGGAACAATTTTGGATCGGTAAGAGGCAATACAACGTGTAAGAGAATAACCCGCGATATGACTAATGCGCTTTTAGAGATTAATGAGTCCGTTGGTCGTTATGTGCGTGGACCGATTGTCAATAATAATGTCCCAATTGGTTCCAGTGAGGCGGCGTTTACTTGCACGTATATCGTGATATACTTGCACGTAACATAAGCGATAGTTAGATATATAAAGTAACATTAGTAACATAGCTATAATCGTATGCGCATGCAATAACATTCAAAATGTGTTCAACTATTAACTATTTGTATTTATAACATATCGTTAGGAACATAGATTTGAACAAGGAGGTCGGGCAAGATCGCGATGGCTTTCGTATGGCATCGTAATATGGCAAGTGTTGGCGAGTGATAGCCTCTCAGTTGACCGGGTAGTAGGGCCCGGGCTGCGTCGCCGGCGGCTGTTGTTGCTTGCGGTGGTAGATGCTCTTGTGGTTTCGCAGGCTGTTCAGGCTAGAGTAGACGCGGCGGCAAATGTTACAGACGGGCTCGCGCGAGGGCCGCATGTGGACGTTCTGTATGTGCCGTTTGAGTCGCGTGAGGGACGAGAGGCTCTTGTTACAGGGCTCGCATCGGTAATCTTCCCGGGGGGCATGGCCGCCACCTACTGCACAATAACACTGGTTAACCCCCATAGTTGACGTTTAATGCACTCGCCATATCGTAGCCAAAGCACCGCCACCCCCCCAACATTGATGATTGCCAATCTTCGCGTCATTATTTAATGCGGTTATATGAAGCAAATTAGTGTAGCCATCACATTACTCAATATACAATGCTTTTATAATTACATACTATGTACATGACTGCACTTCATTCCTTAATGTCTATTTTATAAAATTTTCATTACAAACCCAATTCGAAACGGATCGTTCTCGTTAATAATTTTGCCTATTTTAAAGATGACACTTGTTACAATAGCTTTCCAATAGCAACAGCATGACAATGATCGGTGTGAGCAACGAAAGCCAACGTCGCTCCGATTAATGTATGTAGAACACCTTCGAAATCGCCATGTTTTATATTATTTTGTTAAACAATGAGATTTATGGTAACTTGAGTATTTTTTTTTGGAATGAGTCGAGTGATTGAATTTCCCGAGTAAAGTTCTCGTTGATGTAAATTGTTGCCTACTTTGTGCGGTTTCACGGTGTCGGGTTTTGTTGTAGGTACGATAATTTTGGTGGTTCATTTAAATATTTGTCAAACTTTTTCTTTCTTGCATGCACGTGTTTACTACAAAATGTTTTGCTGTACGACGTGCTTACGTGAAATCGAAGTTGTCGCCGAAATAATGTGAGCGTGTAAATGGAAAATTAAAAACAAAAGAAAAGAAAACAAAAGAACGGGTAATAAAAGTAAACAATAAAAAAATTGTTTGGAAAATATCGGGAAGAAAAGGGAAGAGTACCTAACGAATAAAAAAATTTATCTTTTCTCACATCTAAAAAAGCTAGCATCATGAAACATTTACTAAGACAATATATATAGGTTGCATGCAAACCATCTTTTGAATTTTGGTCCGACTGTCAATGAAGATATTTTCAAACTACGACACAAAAAACGGAAACACTTTTAGGGAAAATCGAACCAAAATACAAAGAAGCTAACATTAAATACAAGAACACAAACCACAAATGAAGTATATATAATTGTTAAGGAAGTCATATATAAATATACACACATATATATGTTATATATAGGAAAATGTCACGTGATTATTGCCTCATACATTTTTTTATATTAATATAAATCGTAGTAATGGTACATATAATAGGTTACCTAGAATGAGAGCTTAGTGGAAGCGGTGATGGTGGCATACGACAGACAGTGCATTAAAATCGTTTTTTATATATTTATATAATGCATTATTATATACTATTTTCACAAGCCTTCACTCACCTTGGGAGGTTCCCGCCATTCCGTCCGGAGGCAGAGGGCTTTGCAGACCTGAAATTTATTATTTACCTTAAAATTTTGCCTCTTTTCCGGAAATCCATATTAAAGGAAATTATTTAAAATTATTTTGCTTATAATTCTCGCTACATTAGATCGATGAAGGAAAATAACCTCCACCAACATTCAATGACTTGTCTCGACGCGTTTCGCCACTTCACGTATCCTGATGATGCCACGTAAGCAAAATAATTTTAAATAATTTCCTTTACATATCTAGTGTTTTATGTTTTAAATACAAAATATTACAAAAAAAAATTTATAAACATATCTTCCAATTAATTAATGTAAATTTAGTAAAAAAAAATCAACAATATTTAAAACTGTAAATTTCTTCGTCCTAACTGGATTTTATTTTTAATTATAAGGCTATAAGATGTTCAAATTATGGTAAATATTATAAAAAAATATTTATAATAATCGCCAATATATTATATACATAAGTTTATGCCTCTTATTTTCGCCTCTTTAAATAAATAACCTAAACTCGAGAGTACGTGATAATAAAGAACGTGACGTCTACGTGACATTTCTTGTCGAGAGTTAAACTTTTTATTAATTACTGCTTTATGTGTCTAACTAATAATAAAAATATCTCCAAATTTAAATATGAAGAAGCATATAATGGGTCTGAGTGCCTTGTAATGGTGTTGTAAATATTTATTTATTTATTTAAAACTTAGTACATCAGTACAAGGCGGGCTTCTACCAGCCAACTTTTAAATATTTATTAGGAAAAAAAATTTTTAGTATAATACGACATAGTCTATGTACGTTATGATTATTTGTAAATTTTATGTAACTAAATTAAGTGAATTTATGTAATTTTTTTTTAAGTAATAAAATACGTATGGATTAACCTGTGGGCTTATCACGAATTTTAGTCTGGCTTTCGAACAGAGTTCGCTTCAAGCGATTTGTATGGAAATTTGAGCAGCGCCACCGCGTGCGGATTTAGAACTACAATATTTTAGATACTTTTTGTTAATTTTCGAACGTCTCGATCTTTCGTTCAATTGATAGATTGCTGGTGCTCGTTAGTCGTTAGTAAAAATTCATGATCCCGATTGCTAACGGATCCGTTTTACTTGTGACAGCTCGATTCGAAAGCCAGACTAAATTCGTGATAAGCCCATTGGATTTAATAAGATATTTACCAGCAAGCGACGGGTGATCGGAAAGGGCTGCCATTGGAAAGTTATAATTCGGTGCATAAAGTTTGGCTTCTGTCGGCGTGATGAATGGAGACGGAGGCAGTTGTGGTGGCGGCGTACGGTCGTCTGCTTCAGCTGAACTTCCACGAGAAGGCGGCCCACCACCCTGATGAAAAAAACAATGTCATTATTCAATTGTTATTCTTTAAGTAAATAGACTGCTTTGTGCTAACAGGGATGTACTGAAAAACATAATGAATTCTATAATATTTATCTGTACACCTAATTATATTTTTAATTATCCATGTACAGTTTACGACAAAAATATCGGAACGGCAAGTAATGAGAGTTACATCGTAATAACAAAAGCTATGTGATTACAGTTTTATTATATTAAAATATAAAATTTAATTATGATCAATTTGTTTGTTTCGATATTTTTGCCGTTCACTGTACTAAAAACAAATAGTAAACATTTTCCTCATAAAATTTTATTTGTCGAAGTAAATAATAAAGATTCTTCACAGTATGTACTTATAAATAGTACAGTTTTTAATTAAATATACTAAAACGACATTTTGTAGGTTATTAATTGTTTTAAAAAAAACGCAACATAGTGTTGTACTTATACGATTTAATTGATTTTTAATTGATTGTATATTAGATATGTTATTTCAATTATTTCCAAAATAAAACAATTAATTGGGGACAGCCTTTCTTTACTATATAAAACCATTGACAATATATAAAAAAAACTAGTTTTTACCCGCGGCTTCGCTTGCTTTTAAGTCATTAAATAAGTATCAGAGATTCGATAGAAATGAATCAATAAGTTTTCAAACAGCTGCAACTATAGTCAGTTGGAAACTATAGTAAAAAATAATATTTAAAAAAAATAAAAAGTATCATATTACTTCAAGTACCTCCAAAAATATGTGTACAAAGTTTCATGATGATCGGTTAAGTAGTTGTTGCGTGAAAACGTAACAAACAAACTCACATTCACATTTATAATATTAGTAGGGATGTTATAAAATGGATTTCGTAATTATAATAAGTTATTAAATCAAAAAATACATACGTATTATTATTTACTATTTTAAATTATTAAAAAACACATCTATTGCGTGAAAGCATTTATAAAATAAATAATTTTGAAATCCTAAGGCCCTCGTTAAATGTAAAACGTTAGAAGCGGTCAAATTATGAATAGATATTGAAATGCAAAATGAATTTACATTAATTATATAATTTTTTTAAGATTCTTAATTAAAACTAAGCAAGAATTGTACATACTAACATTATTGTACAGTGGGCTTATTACAAATTTAGTCTGGCTTTCGAATCGAGCTGTTACAAGTAAAACGGATCCGTTAGCAAATGGGATCACGAATTTTTACTAACGACTAACGAGCACCACCAATCAATCAAATGAACGAAAGATCGAGACGTTCGAAAATTAACAAAAATTATCTAAAATATTGTAGTTCCAAATCCGCACGCGGTGGCGCTGCTCAAATTTCCATACAAATCGCTTGAAGCGAACTCGGTTCGAAAGCCAGACTAAAATTCGTGATAAGCCCACAGGTTATGATTGTCGAGTTTCTTGTGATTTCCGAAATCTCCGTAGATTATGACAAGCCTATGCGAAATATAGATTTTTGAGCTCGTGTTTTGATCTTCTGTTTACTCCTATTTAATCTAATTGAGCCCATAGGTACATGTCTGGTATTTATTAGTAAAATAATGTGCTCATTTCGGCGCAGCTGATATATTTAATAACTATGGTATCATTCGACACCTTTATGTGTTCCTGGTAAGGCAACGGACTGACTGACATTTTTTATACTAACTATTTAGATTTAGTTCGGTCTATTTTCGTGTTGACAATATCTAGTTACATTTATACATAATAATAAAGAGTTATGGTATGCCTAAAGTGACCATTTCTTTTACTCAAAACGGAACATTGGTTTAGTTACGTCAATTGGTAGGTTTACAGTGAAAAAAAAAATCGGTTGTCTGTAAAGTCGGTTTACTGACGATAGTTGAACGTGACAACGTCTTAAGAAAATACTGATGGAATGGTAGCATTTTTCAAAAGAAAATTTTAATTTCATTTGTTTAATAGATTTGTATGTATATAGAGAAGGAGGTAATTGGAAATCACAATGAAATTGATCAAGATCAGGATCACTTCAAGCCTTACATGGAACGCCTCAGAGCGAGGTAACGCCGCATGAGTCATGTTTTTTCGTGCGTGCAGCCGGCTCAATCGAATTATAAGACGTTGTCACGTCAAAAAAACTTATTAAGTTTTAATTTATTTATCAAAATAGTATTTATTACAAATTAAAAAAGTAATTATACAAATACTCAGTTATTTTTATATTTTTCAGAGGAACAAATTTGTTTTAATGCTGCTGGTGATGATTTATAATTCACCTTAGATTATCCCAATCGGTACTTAAAGACGTTGGAAAACGGGACAATTTTGCGTCCCGAAGTTTGCAGGGCCACCGGGACAGAGAACCGTAAAAAGGGACGTATGGTAACTTTAGGTATGCCTTTATCATAATTATTAGTAACTAGCTGTTGCCAACGACTTCGTTCGCGTAGTAATGAAGATATAAAGTACTATGAAGTTTAAATTTTAACATGAAAAAGCAGTTATTGTGACATAATTGTAATAGTTAGAAATATGGTATCGCTGACTTTTTTGTAGATATTAATGTCCTCTATAAAACTGTAGTACATCACTTTGCTCTATTGTCAATAATTTCCGCAGCGTACGCAATATAATGTTTTTTTTTCACACTTAAAAAGAATTTTTCAAATCGGTCCAGTAGTTTCGGAGCCTATTCAATACATACAAACAAACAATCAAATGTTTCCTTTTTATAGATATGTTAAGAAACGCCTGAAAAATAAAAATAGCATAAATACCAACTCACATGTCTGTGAAGTGAATGTGGTGGGGTATCATCGGTGCTGCGATCAATGTCTGCGTTAGGTCCACATATCATGTCCAGTGGTTCATTCTTCACTTCATCCATCAGCCTTGGCGATGGCGAAGAGCTGCTGTTCGATATTCCGTTTCCATTCCCCGTGTCATGAGCCCGGGTGTTATTGACCATGGAGTGGTTCTTTGTGGAGAAGTCCGCAGCATGTATTTGAGGATCCGTATTGTTATTGTCGTGACGAGTTCGTTTGATAACATCGGGCGAGTTGTCTTGAGAGCGGCTGAGTCGTCGCGGTGGAATAGGGACTCGCCTCATCATTTGATGGACGCTCGATTGTGGCGGATGTGACAGCAGCGCTTCCTCAAGCTTGTCTGTATAGCTCGGCGTGTGCGGAGTATGCGCCGGGTGTGGCGGCGTGCGTGGCGATGCCTCAGCTGCACGCGCCAAGCTCTGGACGAGTGGCTGTTAAGAAAATTAATATTTATATAACCCCAATAAAATATTTATAGAATAAAACACGAGAATTGAAAAGACTTACACCCTGCGCGTCATCGTGTTGTGTTAGTCCCGAGACCCTGAGTACTTCAGCAGTCTTCAGGAACGAGGAGAGACTTCGTTGGTGAACGTTGACTTCTCCGTGGTATATGAACTCGACCAAGGCATGAAGATCAGTGAATGCGACGTCTTGGAGAACAATAACTGGATGCTTGCATGGTGTGGACTGCAAAAACAAATGAATAAGAGACTTAATTGGTGTTTAGTATTGATGCAAATATTGTATAAATCTTTGAAAGTAATGCAGAAATTCGACCGTTGCCCGGGGGTCAGGTTGGCCGAGTGATCTAAGGCGCCAGATTTAAGCTCTGGTTCTCGAGAGGGAGCGTGGGTTCGAATCCCACACCTGACACCATATATAAACTCCACGCGATGTTTTTTACTTAATTTTTTTATTTAATTAATGTTGTAATGTATTATTTTACAATGAATATGTTAATAGCAATTTTTTTAAAAATTAATATAATAATTTATCTTTTTTTATTGTTAAAAAAAGCTGCTACAAAAAAATGTCTAGTAATAGACGCCTTGAAATTCAAACAATTTTTTTTTATTATAATATATATTTATCTTAAAATCCAACCTTTAATAACTCCCTAAAGTAGGGGCTGCAAGCCGACAACACCACCCTATGTGCCTTCAAACTCTTCCCGTCGCAGGCTAACGTGACGTCCACGAAATCTTCATCATCCCGAAGATTTTCGAATGCGCTGGTGATGCTCCGTTGATAATTGTTCCAACGCAGACAAAAATGCTGTGTGTCAACCATTTTGATTTCTTATTGTATTGAATTCATGTGGAGATTTCTGGAAACAAATGAACATCGCCGGGTGTTATTAACTTGGTAGGATTTATAAAATCGAAATTCTACAAGAGAACGATTTAATGTTGTTAATGTGCATGGTTTGTTTGTGTAGATCAGTGGTTCTCAACCACTTTGTGTGTCACGAAATTTTAAAAGTGTGCCGGCAAATTTTACGTTGGGAAACACTGCCTTATAATGTCCATTTTTATATATTTGCATGCAAGAAACATAAATTAAATCATCTCAATTCACTAATTATTTAACGTTAAAATGGCAAAAAAATCTTTTGAATCGCCGACAGTGACGGATTTGCTTAAGAAAATACACAGGGGGAGTTATAGAAAACTTTAAAGTAGTTAGCAATATTTTATAGTAATCTGGTATTTAATAGCACCCAGTGTTATGCTAAGATAGCGGCCCATGGGCGGCGACAACTACTAATAGGGAATTTAAAAAATATATAAAAAAAATCTCAGACGACTCTAGAAATCTCGACTCTATGACCTATGTTATTCAGTAGTCTATTGCAGCCATTCTCAAAGTGTGTTGCGCGGAACCCTAGGGCTAAAATATTGCAAAAAATACCTATCAAAGGGATCTAATCTTATAAGGTTACATCTAAATATTACGTAATATTACATTGCAATATGGTTATTCATTCAGTTTTTTATAATTATATTAAGGCTTTTTCCTTCGCCAAAAAAAGTTTGAGAACCGCTGGTCTATGGTAATCTTAATATTATAATGGTTTAGTCAAATATAAAATGTTGTAATTTTAATAATGAAAAAATTTATAAATATTATAAAGAACGATACAGATTGGGGTTTAGTTTTTTTGCAAAAGCTTTCAATAGGGTTTTGTATTATACGACGCGTCATAAGTCATGTATTCACACCTTTATTTGATTCTATTATATTTTTAAATACATAATCACACGCTATTTTTCTATTGGGATAAACGGGCCTAAACAGGACACACCTTCAGGGGGCTTATCACGAATTTTAGTCTGGCTTTCGAACCGAGTCCGCTTCAAGCGATTTGTATGGAAATTTGAGCAGCGCCACCGCGTGCGGATTTGGAACTACAATATTTTAGATACTTTTTGTTAATTTTCGAACGTTCATTTGATAGATTGCTGGTGCTCGTTAGTCGTTAGTAAAAATTCATGATCCCGATTGCTAACGGATCCGTTTTGCTTGTGACAGATCGATTCGAAAGCCAGACTAAATTCGTGATAAGCCCACAGGTTTAATATGTAGACCTACAAAATAATAGACACGACGTAAACGTAAGAGATGCTTAATTAGTTTGCGTTGTTATCGGCTAGTGTATCTATTTGTTCATAAGTCTATGTAAGTATACGATTTACAATTACTAGTTCCAATGTCGACTCAATGATGGCTTTAACATCCTTAACAGAGGCGGCTCGTCCTAAAGAGCGCTGGTGCAGTGCACTCCCACGAAAATTACAGAACTTATATTACAGCGGCGTAGATATAGGTAATATAATATACTATTGTATAGGCATAGTAGAATAGAATGAATGTAATGTAAGGATAGTATGTATTATGAAGAAATATAGATTACTTCTGTAATTTTCGTGGGAGTGCACTGCACCAGCGCTCTTTAGGACGAGCCGCCTCTGATCCTTAAGGTGACTTTGAAAGAGTTCAATTTTGCTTAAGTAATAAAATTGACGAAAAATTCCTCACAATCAGTGTTGCTAGCGAAAACCAAGATCCGTTTCCCCGAATTTAGGGGAATTATTGATAACATAAAACGCATATGTTTTTATAAGCACATAAAAGAATAAAAACAAAAACAAGGCAAATGAACTCTGCGTAATTGTTAGTAATTAAATGTGTATAAATGTAGAATATAAAAAAGGAAACAAAATATAGTTAAAAAAATAGGACAAATAAATTGCAATAACTCAAAGATAATAAGACATTATGTCTCCGCGAATAGTGACTTTTATCTCGTCTGACCTGATTTTTTTAATCGTCCTCACTTGTTTTTTTTTACTTGGTTCCTATACACACACACAAGTATAAACAACTTCCATATTTATATGCAGATGCATTATCATAATAACTTCAATAGTAAATACTAATTGGAAAACAAATTCAAAATAACACTCTCATTGGAACGTAATAATTTTGGGCGAAGTTGACTTATCATTTGATTGTGTGATACAGCCTAAGTTGTTATTTTTTACTTTGGAAATGAACGTAAAAATTGTATCTATCAATATGTATAAACTATAAACGAATGCAACGATAATAAATTATCATAAAAACACACAAATAAATAAAAATATTGGTTACTTTATCCTTATCAAAAAATCTAGCTTAAGGTTTGAGGTTATATATTTACAGACTGGGGCACGGGAACCTCCCATATTTCAGAAAATCGCAGTATCATCTGCTAGTATTCTCGACTGGAAAACAATTTTGTCTTGGATGTGCAAATTTAGTGCAACATGGTCTACATAACCTTTCTGGCATTTTTTTTGATATCTCATAGTTTTATTTTACCAGCCTTCTGAAATGTGGGAGATTCCCGTGCCCCACCCTGTATTTATTAGTAAAAACTTGTTTTTAACTTTTTCTTTCCAATTAGAACAAATAAGATGACATTAAGTAGTTCCATTACTCGCTACTAGGGAATCTCTGAGTATTACCAATATTTTTCGAAAGTAATTTCAGTCAACTTTGGGAACCACTGATGTTACGCAACATAAACAGCTGAGTGTGATATCAGCCTAAAATATTAGATATAACCGTTTTATCTGCAATATTACATCGTATATTAAGTAATAAATTAGAATGGATTTTGTTACTATGCTTAAAATAGCGGTTCGATTTTGTGAAGACAAACCTAGTGGATTCAAATAAGAATATGTTTGGTTATATCTATTTGGTTCTTGTTTTTTTTTTATTTATTATTTTCATAATAATAATAATAAATGCTAAATTGCTTTAAAATAATAATGCTAATACAATTTAATACATAAGAAAAAAAATTAGAGCAATCAGCGATCTTATCACTAAAAGTAATTTCTTCCAGATAACCAATTGTCATAGAAGAAGCAGTGTTAGTATCGGTAGTAACAGTGGCGTAGCTAGGTAACCAAAGGCCCTGGGGCAAAAAATAAACTAAGGCCCCAAATAATCTGTATACTATACAGGGGAGTTCCCGGCAAGTTTTAAACAAGATTTTTTGAGACATGTTGGGAATTCCCCTGTATTTTTAAAATAAGTTGCCATTATTGAAGTCGCGTTCCTGGAATCTGGTTTATTTATATTCCGAATGTGGGGAAAATTTTCACCAGTTCAATTTATAGTTTGTACGTCACGGCCCGAGGAGCCCCCTAGGCTTGGGGTATATATAGTCATACTGTAATTATGGTTAAAATGTAGGCTTTATAAATAAATAAATATCTGCAAAATCTAAGAGCCCTTGTTAGGATCTGGTATTCATATATTTCCTTAATATAATTATTTCAAATAATAAGTAAACGCGGATAACTACTGAAATTAAATTATTCAGTTAAGTTTTATGTTTTTAGATATTTGTGTGAAATTATTGTATTAATTATTATTAGATATATAGCTATAGCTATGACTCTAGCTCATGTAGCAGCGCTCTCTAGTGGTCGAAATTCTTTTAAGGTAATTTCTAGAGATGTTCCGACTATCCGGCCACTATCGTAGTCGGCGACTAATCGGTAAAAAGCGCCGACTATCCGGCTTCTTACTTTGTGTCTATTTCTCAATAAAATGTATGTGTTGCTTTCTTGTAAAGAAAATATATTGATGACATTTATCAAACAAAATTAGTATCTTAATTAAAAAACAAATCAACATAATATTTAATGGCATATATTGCAGTTCTGCGTGATAATATTTGAAACTATCGTCAAACTAGTGAGCTGTAAAACTCAAAAAACTTTTTTTGTTATTTATATTTGTCCACATGTCAGTAGTGACTGAAATTGCAGCGAATCAGCTGTAAACGAAGCGTCACGGGAATCCCCTAAACCGTAGTCGGCTTGGCCGATTAGTCGGCCGACTAGTCGGCTTATTTACAACCGACTAATCGGCTAGTCGGCTAGTCGGCCAAAGTCATAATCAGCACATCTTTAATAATTTAATAATGGAACAAAAGTAATGATTGTGTCGGCATCCCTAACACTCCTGCGCTCCCTGCGTCATAGGTAAAGCCACCTCTGGTAAAGAGACTCCAATAAAGCATTTTCTTATTGTACTAAAATCACAAAGCCTTAATGCCTCTAGGCATTTTCTGCCAGTTAACCTTTGGGAGATGTGAGCGGTGATGTTTTAAATAGTACAGAAAAATAAAATAACAAGATAAATAATTTGAATTATTAACAAATAATTACACTAATAAATATAGTAATATAAATATGTCAGAGGAACTTGTTATTCTGTTTATGAAGGAAGTGTTTGTGGAGATTGTTTTTAAAACTGTTTTTAGTAGAGACCTGTCTGATCACAAGAGGCACTGTGTACTGTGTACTATTTGTACAGTAAAGTAAAAGAAAGTTCTTAAATTATCACAATATAAATTAGCCGCTGTATACTGACATTGTCAATTTACATACTAATATAACAATATATAACAAATCTACTATAACGTAGAAGAATAGCTGTTGTATACTAGTAGCTGATTAATACATTTCTGGATTATTTACTTTTAATTTTGTTAATTATTTCATGTATAAGCTATGATTGACGAGTTTCTTGTGGTCTTCTCGTCATACGCCTTTCCGAAGTCACCGTATAGTCTAACGATGAGCAAGCGCACGCTTTTAGTGCCTATGTTAATGAATTATTTATTTTCTTTTCATTTAATGGTATATTGTCAGCCTATTATATCCCCTGATTGCTAACAGATTCGTTTTACTTGTGACAGCTCGATTCGAAAGCCAGACTAAATTCATGATAAGCCCACTTATCCCAATATATTCTAGACGTTAGTGGTAATAGTTAGCTACTGGCATAAGACCATACTCTATCTGATATTAAGTGGTATCAAATAATAATAATAAAACGTTTATAATTAGTTGTTTCAGGCGTTACTTTGCGGAAATCCATATTAAATGAAATTAGTTAAAATTATTTTGCTTATAATTCCCGCTACAACATTCAGTAATTTGTCTCGACGCGTTTCGCCACTTCACGTATCCTGATGATGCCACGTGAAGTGGCGAAACGCGTCAAGACAAATTACTGAATGTTGTAGCGGGAATTATAAGCAAAATAATTTTAACTATTCATTTAATAAAACGTTTATTTGAATTTGCCACCAAAAACCAGTGTTAGTTCGTCTTGACGCTGCACATTCGTTTTATATTTCTTAACATTAATATAACATAGTAATATAACATTTATGAGTAATAAAAAAAAATACATAATACATTATTAATCTAAATGATAAAAATAATATTTTTTTTTCTCTTCCTTATATCTATTTGGTTCTTGTTTTATTTATTTTTTTATTATTATGTAACATCTAAACTATGTATTTTTGTAATTTTATTAGAAGTGCAGTATCTATCCCTTTATCACCTTTATCCTGTTTATAAAATGTAGTCATTATGCAATTTTGTATGAATAAATAAAGTTCTATGACACCAGTCTGAATAGAGCATCACTAAAATGTAGACCCCTCCTTCTTCCCACCCCTCCTCGAAAAGCTGACCAATCTCTAATAAGTGTTCGGTGCATAAAAAATTACGAAAAAACTAGCGATAAGATAGTCCGCTAGAGTTTGATAATGAAAAAAATTGTTATGCCACAACACTATCAACAATGTCACCCCTAGAATAGTTAGAATTTATCATTGTACATATTGCCTATTCAATTTGACCTTTGATTTAGTTTTGTTTTCATAATTCAGTTACACTTGGCCCGCGAGTGATTTAGTTATAGTTTCGGAATTGAAGCACCTGGCATTAATAGTACAGGTACAGGGGGGCTACTCAGGCATATCCGAAGTTATAGTTTATGTGAATTTTGACATATAAACCCGTAAAAATTCCTGTCAAATATTCGTAAAATAAGCATTGTGTGGCCCACCCGTCGTGACGTCGCTATCAAATCCATAATTTCGTGAATGATTACGTAAATGTTCCTGAGTAGCCTCCCAGGTACTGATCCAGGAAGTCAGTAGCTGGATGATCAATATTTATAATACCTACATGTTATGCCTAAAATTCATTTCAACAGTTTATCTTCACATATCAATCAAAGTGCACTAAATCAAAGATCATTTTCCACTATTACGTTCAGTAATATGAGTTTCCCATTGTTGGCTCATATGACGGGTTAGTAGGCCGATTGTAGTATTCATGTTTATGAAACTGCGCCCGCGCATCGCAGTATCTAAGTTGTATGTGACAATAGGCAACATTCTACAGGAAAAAATACATTTTTAGATACATTAACAGGTGTTGTTTTGTATTCTTGGTAAATCTCTGTGGAATTTTATTTGATATAAATATTAACTGATAGTAAAAACATAAATTAAAGCAACCTAGGTTCCCTGGATTTTAAATTAGGTTCCCATTATATACAAAAAAAAGGCAATTTGTTATAGTAAAATATTTTAAAGTTATTTTTTATTTATATATGTAACTAGCTGTTGCCCGCAACTACGTCTGCGTAATAATGAATGAAATAAATCTAATAAGATTTATACAAATTTTCATCCCCTATTTTATCCCCTTGGGGGTAGAATTGATCAAAATCCTTTCTTAGCGGATGCCTACGTCATAACATCTACCTGCATGCCAAATTTCAGCCCGATCTGTCCAGTGGTTTGGGCTGTGCGTTGATAGATCACTATGTCAGTCAGTCACCTTTGAGTTATATATATTTAGATAAATGCTAATAATGAAACAGTTCATTACCGATTGCCTTTTTTTGACATGAGTGTTTACGTGTGAATTAAAATTTTATAATTTATTATTGGGTTATTCCCCGAACACTCGACATTGGCAGAATTGTCTTTAATAGACATCTGAAGCCATTAATAAAAGAAGAAGAATAATAAATAATAAAACAAAAGAAATTAATCAAAAATATTGTTACGAAATTAATTAAAAATAAATCTAATGTACGACTATGTTGGTAACAAGCACCGTTTGCATTGCTCAAGGTTGTCCAAAATTGCACAGTTGGTATATACCAGGTGGTGTGTCTACGAATAGTCAACACCACATGACAGTGTAAACATTAGAACACGCGCATTTGTTAAAAGAAGATAACGCAACTATTTCATACAATTTTACTGAATTGACAAAAGAGCTAATATTGTGATAGATTACTTAATTATTATAGAAATTAAATTAATACATTCGATGTACATTTTATGAGATACACATATCTTTAACTATTTTGAATCATTGAATAACTTATCTGTCATGTATAACGATTACTTTATTGCTTTAAAACAGCCATTCTCAAAGTGTGTTCCGCGGAACCCTAGGGCTAAAATACTGCAAAAATACCTACCAAAGGGAGATTATAAGGTTACATCTAAATATTCCAACTAAATATTACATTGCAATATGATTATTCATAAATACATATAAATCAGTTTTTATAATTATGTTAAGGCTTTTTCCTATATTAAGCTTTAAAATTTATTTCAAATCGGTCCAGTAGTTTCGGAGCCTACTCAATACATACAAACAAACAATTAAATGTTTTCTCTTCATAATATTAGTATAGATAATTCCAACTATATCTATCAATAAATATATGTATTTTATCGTTAGATATTACATATTAGATTATGTGTGTACAACATATGCAACTGCGAATCGGAAGGCTTTGATAAAACAAATGCATTATCCTAACAAATGATAAGGTTTTAAATAGTGTTGCATTTTTATTGTATAAAATTAGTTTAATAAATATATTTTATATACAAAAAAAATTACACACACGTACAATCTTCTGACCCCACAGACTTGATAAATATTTATAATTTTATAATATACTAGCGGTCCGGTACGTGCTTCGCTACGTATAAAGTGAAATATAAAAAAAAAATTGGAACATCAAATTCATGCATCAAACAGCGTGAATGACATAAAAAGTTTCAATTACTGTCAACACTGAAAATAGTTTCAATTTGACAGCACAATCCGCCATTTATTGAATTAATTTGTTACAAAAAATGTGATAAAAGAAGAACCGCTCTACCGATTTTGTGCAAACTTCACATTAACCATCTACTAATAGTCCGAACAAAGCCTTAATTCTCCATCTCATGAAAAAATAACATCTTCATAACAGTTTCCGAGATACTCAATACAATAACGAAGAATCTCCACAAACAAACTAGGTACGCACAATAACAACTTTAAATCGCTTGTAAAATTGCGATTTTGTACATCCTACCAAGTGAACAACCTAAGCGTTATATTCAAATATCTTTGAGCAGTTGAGGTAGGTAGAGAATTAAAAAAAACAAAGATATGCTTGTATTCTCCACAAAGATAACGATAACGTTAAAATTAACGAATTTGTTATTATTTAACTAATTAAAATGTTATGCAATAGTAGGCGAAATAACTTCAGTTAGTGCTGTAAACAAAAATCAAAGTTTTTTTTTTATTAAACTTTATTTCTATAAATAAAGTAAGAAATGTATTTATAATCAGAGGCGGCTAGTCCTAAAGAGCGCTGGTGCAGTGCACTCCCACGAAAATTACAGAAGTAATCTATATTTCTTCATAATACATACTATCCTTACATTACATTCATTCTATTCTACTATGCCTATACAATAGTATATTATATTACCTATATCTACGCCGCTGTAATATAAGTTCTGTTATTTTCGTGGGAGTGCACTGCACCAGCGCTCTTTAGGACGAGCCGCCTCTGTTTATAATATTTAATAAATAAATGTTTTTGATACACTAATATGATTAATTACTTTTAAAAAAAATTGTGGCTAACTCTTTATTTTTGATTACTTTAATCAAAAAAAAAAACAAAAAGAGTTAAATAGTAACTCGCTTCGATCTTCTCGTCTTAATCGCTATGATTGGCAGTAAACAAAAATCTATCAGTTAGAAGTTATTAAGCAAATAAATAAATAAAAAAGTAAAAAATAATAATTAAATTTAACTCACTAAAAACATGTGCACTCATTAGCACGCTTCGACGCAAAATTTGATACTAATACACACATATATTTACATTTTTCATTACAATATATGATAAACAATTTGCAATCTAAAGTCTAAAACGGCACGAAAATGGTCAAACTTTAATTCACTTTATCACTGACCTGCACCTTATCGCTAACTAACAATTATTAAAAATAATTGTAATAATAAAAAAAAAATCAACAAAATTATGCATTATCCATAACAATATTTCCTAAAAGATACGTGTTAAGTCAAATTAAGTAATAATAAAATTTGTTTAAAATTATTAAGCGGTTACGTCAGCGGTTCTCAAAGTTGACTGGGCTCCGAACCATCTAACTATAATTTCAAATTTTGGGACTCGCTTCTTGGATGCATTAGAAAAATTCGAGTTTTAAATGCTCAGAGATTACCTAGTAGTGGGTCGTGGAATTAACTAATGCCGACTTATTTGTTCTAATTGGAATTGTTGTATATATCATTGAATCTTATTAACAGGATGTACAATATAGTAATTTTACAGGAGGGCTATTTAAAGTTGTTATTATGCATAGTTTGTTTGTGTACATTCTTCATTGTTGTATTGAGTATTTCCGAAACTATTAAGAATTGAACAATTATATTTCGAAGCTATTAGATATATATAGATATTGCCGATTGTTAAGAGGACTCAATGAACTATTAATCGTTTAAAAAACTAAACCCATAACGTAAACTTTTGTATAAGGGTTTGTAGATTGGAATAGAGTTTTTGGGTTTTATTTTTGATATAATACGTACTATTGTTAACCGAACAAATCAGGATGCAGTGGCAATTACTATTTTAAAAATATATTATGCGTAAACATATAAAAAAATCTGATAATCGTTTATATTTACTATTTATATTTGACATTGGGTCATCGTTATCACAAATTATAAGTCACATTGCCAAAAAATATTAGGTCTTAAGTTAGGTTACCTAACGGTTAATTTATGTACTATTTTTTTTATAATTACACAAACTTAATGTTGAGTTTTATGCTTGTATACGATGGTTCCTTTGGTGAGATTTAAAAAAAAAATGATGGAAATATTAATTTTTTTAAAAGTATTCTTGGTTTTGATTAATCAAGTTTATAAGGGAATAAAAAAATTTGATTGTTTTTTTTTTAAATATAAAAATAAATTTATATAATTTATTTTTTAATTAATAACATTGTTTGGGTAAAGATAGGTCAGTATCATGATGACCTTCGAGAAGTGATACAATATATGTTTGTGTGTGTATGTGTGTGTGTGTTCAATTATTATTTTTTTAAATTAACTAACTAAAAAAATAGATTTGACTGTCTGTAGCAGCAGTTCAAATGACGCAATCGACTATTCTAAAAAACATAACTTAATTTTTCTACATGTTTAAAAGTTTCAATTACGATTATCCGCTCCCAATTGTTTATTAATTTTCATTATTAAACTAACTAACTAACCGACTAACTCGTCATGTGGGTCTTACCTTAAATTGGTTTTGATTGAACTTCCTTCTACCGTTTGTTTTTAATCTGAAATAAAAGACACACTTATTAAATATATTATAATAAATTCAATTGTTTTTTACAACCGAAAAAGCTGATAAAAATAAATATATAAATGCAAACATAATGATTCAAAACCGGATGTTATAGGCAGAACGGTTTAAGATCCAGAAGTCAGGATTCGACAATCGGATTATTTATTTACTTGCTACGCCGTTGACAAATTACAAATAGACCATCTGCACCATAAATTTTACGAGTTTCTTATGGTCTTCTCGTCATATGCCTCAAGCAAGCCGTCTGAAGTCATTGTAGAGTCTAACGATGAGCAAGCGCACGCCTTTAGCGCCTATGCTAATAAACGATTTACATTTCATTTTGCATGTACAAATTACAATAATCAATTGACCTATGCCAGTGGTCGGCAGACCGCGGCTCGCGAGCCGCATGCGGCTCTTGCCATAGGATTATGTGGTTCTTCTTACAAAACAATAGTATATAATAAAGTTCATGTTGCGGCTCTCTGAAGGCATGGAAAAATCTACAAACTTAATATTCGGCTCATCTGGTTGATAAGTCTGCCGACCCCTGGCCTATGCTATGTACTTTAAGACTTATTCAGCTATAATAATACGTCCAAATTTACAATTATAATCCCTACTAATATTATAAATGTGAATGTGAGTTTGTTTGTTACGTTTTCACGCAACAACTACTTAACCGATCATCATGAAACTTTGTACACATATTTTTGGAGATACTACAAGTAATATAGGGTACTTTTTATTAAAAATATATATATATTTTACTATAGTTTCCAACTGACTATAGTTTCAGCTGCTTGGAATCATATTTCTATTGAAATGATCTCTGATACTTATTTAATGACTCAAATGCGAGCGAAGCCGGGGGTAAGAGCTAGTGAAGAAATAAAGTTAATACCTCATTTATAGTAATAAATATGATATCATTATTTAAAAACACGACTCAGGTTAAAAAACTCATAAGGAACAAAACTGCATTTGCATTATCAACGCGACCTTAAACAAGTTGCATAATCGATTCAATAAAAAATGCATTTACTTATATTTTTATTATTTCACATAGATAAATAGAACGTTGCACTGGGAAACTGATGTCACTTAAACACAAACAATAACAATGATTTATTTAAAGTTTACCTACTTATTGCTATATCAATTTACTTCACGGAAGCAAGCATTCGAATCAACTTTTATTGTACATTAACAAGCCGGCATAGTGGACGCGAATTCTCTATCCACAGACATCTGTAATAGCTACATTCTCTAGTTTAATATCGAAAAAAACGACTCAAATTCATTTTTATCTTCATACTAGCTTTTACCCGCGGCATCGCTCGCATTTAAGTCATTAAATAAGTATCAGAGATCATTTCAATGGAAATGAATCAAATGATTCCAAACAGCAGAAACTATAGTATATATATATAGTATGTATATATATATATATATATATATATATATATAACTATAGTATATATAGTATATATATATATATATATATATATATATATATTAATAAAAAGTACCCTATGTTACTTCTAGTATTTCCAAAAATATGTGTACAAAGTTTCATGATGATCGGTTAAGTAGTTGTTACGTGAAAACCTAACAAACAAACTCACATTCACATTTATATAGGAGGGAAGATAGTGATGTTTTCAATTATTAGCTGCGTATTTATTGATTTAACGAAACGGGACATTTAATCGCAAACGATTCGAATGAGAACTCTGTTTTCAGACACACAGAATTCCGCGTCTTGAAACGTTTCGGGATCAGCTTAGAAGTAGCCGAGATAACAAGAGGAGTGTGCCCTGTCAATTTGGACAGAGCACATTCGTCTCCTCAAGCCGGCATAATGGTAACAGTTGTCTATGCTCATGGACCGCACTCTAGCTTAACATCAGGCGGGGTGTGGTCATATGCTGGGCTATCAATAAAATAAAAATAAAAAAAACTTTTTTAAAATAAGTATCTGAACTATCAACTGTAATATAAATATAAAGCAGGTAACAGTCGCTCCCACTATGCCTGTCTGATTGAAGATAACGCTGACACTACTTTCGTAATCCTAATATTTGAGTCTATGTATTCAATAGAGTTTTTACTCGAGTCATTAAAAAAAAGTGTGGGGTTTTTTAGTGCTTATAATCTGTTATTTAGGTATCCTAAATTATTTTTTTATATCTAATATAGGTTTTGTATCGGCATGACAATTTTATTGGTAATGCTAGCAAAATGTACGGAAGAGATAAGCAGTTGCAGTGGGGCATTAGTGATGGGCTGGTGCTCTCATATCGATAAACGATAATAATTAATAAATTATACGAATTAGTAGATTTTAAAAATTTTACCTCAGAATATTCGGATAAAATCTCTTAAAATAATTAACCTCTGACAGCTACCCTGAAACCCAAACATTAGATCAGAATATAATTAATTGTTTCAGGCGTTACTTTGCGGAAATCTATATTAAAGGAAATTATTTAATCTCGACACGTTTCGCCACTTCACGTGGCATCATCAGGATACGCGTGGTCGCTTCGAGGCGAAGTCATTGCATGTTTGTAGAGGTTATTTTCCTTCATCGACCTAATGTAGCGGGAATTATAAGCAAAATAATTTAAAATAATTTCCTTTAATTATAACAGAATATATAGTAGTTTTCAAATACACTACTAGGTGGAGCTACCGTCGTTTAAGAACATTTAACCACACAAGATGAACCAATCTGTATCCATAAAATATGTGTCAGATTGTACTAGATATCGTTAAGTTTTAAACCTTAAACTGTTTTTGAAACAAAAGACAATCGAAGTTTTGTTCACTCCTAAAAATGGCTGGGGTTAAGATAAATTAGAAGGTCACGGTCATTATCGATAACAGTAACGGCACATCACTAATAGACTTGTCTAACATTTTTTTATCATTGCAAGGAAAGATTGCAAATATCAAATATCATATACTGATAACGTGTGCCAAATTATATGAAATAGATAATATTATGAAGTGTAGTTTTTTCTCTAGGCTCTCAAAAGAGTTCCACAATTAAATATGGCGCGGTTTTTGAATACTAACCGTCAGAAATATTGGAACGTTAATCGACAATGTCTACGCGTCTTACGAATAGCTCCCGGTCGAAACACATTTATTAGTGTACTAGCTTTTACCCGCGGCTTCGCTCGCATTTAAGTCATTAAATAAGTATCAGAGATCAGTTCAATAGAAATGAATCAATATGATAACTATATTTTATTGCTTGGCATCTAACCACAAAAATGACACCTAACCTCAAAAATTAAAATAATTGTATACTGCATATATAAAAATGACAGATGGAAATAAAAATAAATGTAGAAAAATTCCAAACAGCTGAAACAATTGGAAACTATAGTAAAAAAAATTTTTTTTTAATAAAAACTATCATATGTTACTTCTAGTACCTCCAAAAATATGTGTACGAAATTCCATGATGAACGGTTAAGTAGTTGTTGCGTGAAAGCGTAACAAACAAACACACATTCACATTTATAATATTAGTAGGGATAGGGATTGTACCTAGCCGGCAAAAGGAACATAGTAAATATTTACATCATGCTTAATTAGGCAAAGGCAAGTCAAGTTTTAGTTAAGTCGGAAAGAGCTTCAATATAATATCATCTTATTTGTTCTAATTGCAATCAAACAAATGTTACCAATATAATTGACGGACACTATTGAAAATGAAAATCGTTTATTAGCATAGGCACTACAGGCGTGCACTTGCTCATCGTTAGACTCTACCGTGACTTCGAGAAGAATATCACAAGAAACTCGTCAATCATAGCCTGTTCATAAAATAATAATAATAAAAAAAACTGAATTTTAATTCAGAAAAAAAGTGAATAACAATTTATAAATCAGATTTACTCAGATTTAATCAGATTACTTAAACTTCTGGTCTAGAAAATATTACATTTGTGTATCCATGCTGATCTTTTAGTCTTACTTGGAATGACGTCACGCTCTAATGGAAGCAACTCTAACAATACGTAGTTGGAGATAAAACTAAGATACTGGCCATATCTGTTTGATCCTAGAAACTGTGCCTAGTTTTTTTTAGACAAAGATAAGTTTTTTTATTAGATTCAAGGTTGAAATATGGCGAATAATTTAATATTGTAGTTAATGACCTATATTGATAAACAATGATCGCATTACGCCTGGTGTTAGGTTTAGCTTTAGAATCGAGTTTAAAAAGTGGTAAGCAAACTCGCATTTCGAGATCATTTTGGAGTTAACCAAGAATTTATCTATACTAATAAAGAGGAAACATTTGATTGTTTGTATGTATTGAATAGGCTCCGAAATTACTGGACCGATTTGTAAAATTATTTCACCATTAGAATCCTACATTATCCCTGATGAACATAGGCTATAGAATATTTTTTAAAAACGTTAGGGATCCGTATGAAAAGTTCAATAATGTAACCCAAAGTATGAAAAAATAAATCATAATATTGCGTACGCTGCGGAAATTATTGACAATAGAGCAAAGTGATGTACTACAGTTTTATAGAGGACATCAATATCTACAAAAAAGTCTGCGACATCATATGTCTAACTATTACAGTTATGTCTCAATAATTACTTTTTCATGTTAAAATTCATAGTAGTTTATATCTTCATTATTACGCGAACGAAGTCGCTGGCAACAGCTAGTATACACTAATTGTATTAGTTTTTAAAGATGCTTGCTTAATTTACAAGACTACTAATAGTAATATTATATTGTACAGGTTTTGATTGGCGAGTTTCTTGTGATTAGTTCTCGTCATATGCCTTTCTGAAATCTCGTAGATTCTGACTATGCGCAAGAGTCTAAGGGCCTATAAAGGTTTTTGATTTGTCAATCTTACTACATTGCAACTTTGATATAACGATACTGAAGGGAATCAGAAAATAATTCGTTATAGCAAGTAATTTGTTACAATGAGGTTCGTTATACAGAGGTTAAGCTGGTCTACGATTCGTTTTAACAAGGTTTAAAAAAATTATTAAGGTACTAACCTGCTTTCCCTGTTATAGCGAACGATTTTGTTTAATCGAGGTAAATAATACTTTCTTTTTATGTTTTGCAAAGATTGAAAATTCGTTATAAAAAGGTTTTTAACAAATTTATTCGTAATGTAAAGGTGTATTTTGAATTAGCTCTTACGGGCAGTTGTAGGGGATTTGGAAAAATTCGTTAAATGGAGGAAATCGTTATATTGAGGGTCGTTACATTAAAGTTACTCTGTAGTATCTCTGGCGTAGCAGTGGCGGATTTTGTTAGCTTGTCTTATATCTTAGGTTGGTCTATAGTTACAATATATAGCATAAAAATTACGCTTATAAACTATATTTCGTAAAAATATGACTAACTTTATTGTTGATTATTGAACTAATAAAATGATTGTTATTAAAATGCCGAATTATAAATTTTAAATGACAATAATGAGAAGCCATGGCTTCTTAGTATTGACAGATGTTCATTGTTCATTGATGAGTTTGTTCTATCTGCACCGTACAATTTGGTCACGGATGGGGGGTTTCGTCATAGTTGCTAACAGTGTTATGGCAAAAAATGTAACGTTAATAAACGTTATTCATTTTTATTTTAATGAATACATAAGACTACAAGTCAAAAATTTGGTTGTCCAATTACGACCATACACAAAAATTTTACATATTAATATTTCCGACAATTTTTTTTTTTTTGTTAAATGTTTACAAACATACTTATAAAAAGATATACACTAAGTTTATTTGTAACTATAATAAAATTAGATGCAGTTTTTGTTTGTACTAATAATTTTTAGTAAATGATAAACTCGTCATATGACGAAATGTCGCGGTAGTTAGTGACGAATTTGTTTAGTAAATCGGGTTCTAATTTTGTTGGGTTACGAAATAACGCTTATTACATTTAAATTCATTGTTTAATTACTAATTGTCGGCGTTTTTTTGAAGATTTATTGAGATGAAAAATATATAAGTACATGATTGTTTTAATTATTATGCTTCCTGTTTAATAAACGTTAATTTTATTGAAAGTTCTTAGGTGATATAATGTACTAGGGTTTCTAAGGAAAAGCATTCAAAGATTAACTTTATAGCACTTAGTACACTATTAAAATTAACCCGTGTTTTAGTCACCTAGTGTCAGGGGGGCTACTCAGGCGTATCCGAAGTTTCGTGATACGGCCGTCACTTCTATAGTTTATGTGAGTTTTAACACATAAGCCCGTAAAAAGTCCTGTCAAATGCCCAAAAAAAAAAGGATTGTGTGGCCTATTCGTTGTGACGTCGCTGTCAAATCAATAATTTCGTGAATGTGATCGTGAACGTAAGTGTTCCTGAGTAGAAAACGTCCGTATTTTCGTCCGAAGTGCGCCTGAGTAGCCCCCCAGTTTCAATCCGTGTGTAAGCTAATTAAATTTGACCCAGTTTATTACAAATAATTATGCAATAAAAAGTATGTTAGCAATTCGCTTACACAAACAAATTAGTTCATGTTCATTTGCTTGTGTGGTCTTTTATTCTGAGATTCCGTTTAGTTTCCAATATCGCATTAATTGCGAGCGGCATTTCATATTTGTTGTTATTACAGGTAAATATGATTCATAGTTTTGATGTGAAGTTATTTTTTTATCAGTTTTAATTTACACCAATCACACATTTCTTTATAGACACGTTAGTAAGACGTTTTTAACTTGTTAAATCACAGGAACTGCAAATGTATTTATTATATAAGCGATGAATATATGACCTAGATTGTAATGAAATGAAATGAAAATCGTTTATTAGCATAGGCACTAAAGGCGTGCGCTTGCTCATCGTCAGAATCTATAATGGCTTCGGAAAGGCGTATGACGAGAAGAAGGACCACAAGAAACTCGCCAATCGTAGCCTGTACATAAAATAATTAACAAAAATGAAACTTAATAACATTACATAAGTCACAAAATTCTCAATAATACATAATTGACAAGAATTAAAATTAGATCAGATTCACAGTGTAATAAAGTGAACTAGAAAATATGACGATATAAACCGCAAGCTGTATTACCCAAAATATCCTCAAAAGCTGACATTTGATAAGTGAATTCCTGCACCTATCAGTTAGACCTAACTTCCTGTTATACCAATGTTCTATAATAACTAGAACAAAAAATAAAAACACACACAATTCCTTGACTACAAAGTGGATTAATAATATAATTATCACAATGCATTGTGGCAATCAAAAGATCAGAATAAAACAAGAAAGATGGCACTGACAGAATAAACGTCATAACCTCAAATCTTCTTAAATAAGTATATTCTATGAAAAAATCACAACGATATATCTATTGACTATCAATCGAGTTACGACTAACTTTCAATTGACTGAATAAAAAACAAATGCTTACACCAGTGATTCTCAACATTGTGCCACAGAATTCAAGTGTGCCGACAAATTTTAGATACAATAATAATGTTAATATTGTTAAATAATATTTTTAAACTTATATTTTTCTTTGTGTGCCGTCAAATTTTTAAATCGTTAAACAAAAAAGTTTGAGAATGACTAGCTTACACTTTTCCATAATATAACTGGGTCCTATTAACAAGGTAGGATCTACAAAATCACAATTTTACAGGAGAGCTATTTAAAGTTGTCATTGTGCATAGTTTGTTTGTATAGATTCTTCATTGTTGTATTGAGTATAGCAGAAACTATTGAGAAATATATTTTGAAGTTATTTAACAAAAATGCCCAACGAAAATTACCTAAATTGTTAGTTCGGCGATATGTTATAATAAAAAAAATTAAAGTTGAATCCTAAACCCAGATAAACGTGTTTATTATGTAGATTAACTATTGGTCTTCATAATTAATATTACGGTGTAAAAGATTTGCACCCGTTGTTGATATGTAAGAAAATTTTTTTTCACTAACGATCTTAAATTCATAATATTGATAAAATTGAAAGTGCAGAGTTTATAACGAGATTGCTACTTGACACTTGTTTAACACTTTCAACCATTTCCTCTATATAATTCGGTCTTTAAACTAAATCATTTATTCTTAATCGTTACTGGAATATTACTACTAACTTTTACACGCGGCTTCGCTCGCATTTAAGTCATTAACACTAGATTTACCAGACCAGTCAAAATGACTGGTCTTGCAAGATCAAATTAAAATTCCTACTGCGTGTAACATTTTCTCTAATTCTTCTAATCTTCTTTAATTTATAACAGAAGAATTAGTTTTATGAATTTAATATTATTTTATATATATTTGTAGGTAACAAATATATACTTTTTTGGTTTTGATAGAAGTAGGTATATTTAAGCTGGTATCAGAGATCATTTCAATAGAAATGAATAAATATGATAAGTATATATTTCTTGCTTGGCTGGGATTATCAATTTTTAAAAATTACTACATACAATGATGTTTACTAGCCTAAAAAATTCAAATAGTTTTACACTGCATATATAAAAATGACAGACAAAAATAAAAATAGAAAAATTTCAAACAGCTGAAACTATAGTCAATTGGAAACTATAGTAAAAAATATATGAGTAGTAGTGGCGTGAAAACGTAACAAACAAACTCACATTTATAATATTAGTAGGGATAGTTTCATGGTGTATTTGCATTGGTCATTGGTCAACGCAATCCGCATGCGGGAGATTACGGAAACGTAAATATATTTGATATTAAATGTGGTATAAAAACCTGTTTATGCGATTTAAATTCGATATTTGAAATTATGATTGAAAAATAAATTGAATTCAAATCAGTAAACAAAAGTGACAATAATATAAAGTGTTTTAAATTGGTTAAATTTAACTATATTCGAAAATAAGCATAAATATAATTAATATGCAGAGACACGAAACATTCTTATAAGAAAAATTATACACAATAAAATAGATACAAAAATTAAATTTGACAAAAAAGAACACATAAATTCAACACACAAAATAAAGATCAGATAAAAATACTAGAGCTAGCTATGGAAAAAGAAGTGTTATGATGGAAGGAGCGCAGGTCTATAATGAATTGCCGATTATTATAACTAATAATAAAAATATTTCCAAATTTAAACATGAATTGAAGAAACATATAATGGGTCTGAGTGCCTTGTAATGGTGTTGTCAATATTCTAGTATAATACGATATAGTTTATGTACGTTATGTTTATTTATAAATTTTATATAAGTACCTCAATTAAGTGAATTTATGTAATTCTTTTTGAGTGAATAAATAAATCTAATCCCTTACTAATATAAATGTGAATGTGAGTTTGTTTGTTACGTTTTCACGCAACAACTACTTAACCGATCATCATAAAACTTTGTACACATATTTTTGAAAGTATTAGAAGTAACATAGAATACTTTTTATTAAAAAAGTATATATTTTTACTATAGTTTCCAACTGACTATAATTTGTATGATCTCTGATACTTATTTAATAACTTAAATGCGAGCGAAACCGGCGGTAAAAGCTAGTATTATTATATTAAATAAAACTAATAATAAGTACTTTAAAATATTAGATGCCATCTTAATCTTAATAAACCGTATGTACCGATTGCCTTTAAAAAGATACTCTAGTTAAGCCGCACTTCTTCTTTAATTTTATTGTTTTTGTTTTTATTGGAAGTTATTTCATTAGAAGTAAACTGCGCAATATTTTAGTGTTTGCATCATGAAGGAACTCTTTATAGTAAATTTATAACTTTAAAAAAATGTTTTAAGACTGCAAACCCTTTGAAAAGTGATACTATAAATTACTTTTAAAATTAGTTTTTGTTTTTTGTTCGTTTATTTCTTAATTAAGAATTGTTATAATTTACATTAGCTAAAATTTGTTTACCTTAATTATATCAAAGACGGATGTCGTCGAGTCGGTAAAAATAGTAATTTTAGCTATCACGTTGCATAATACCATTAAAAGAAGCAATCGTATCTTTCTAAGAATTGTTTGCCGGCAAATAGTTTGTCTATGTTATACGTTTATTTAATCATTGTATTAACATTTTATGATGTAATTGAAAACGGAAACGGTCTGGGTCTAAAGTCGCTCGGATTCAAATTCGGAGCTTTCTCGCAAGTGGTGCGTGAACGGGCTATTCACTAAACGGCACAAAACTTAACACAAAACTAGTCATTGTCCCGTATTGAGGTTATCCAAACATTCTAACATTATTTTTTTTGTGCAAATAATTTTATCTGCACGCCTCGACCTTGCTCCTGCCTATCGCCGAATTTTTGCTATTCCTAACGTCACTAACGATAACTAGACAACAGTCCGTATTGCACTTACCTACACAGAAAAAGCGCGCGTACACACAACACACGGTGATAACATTAAACAAAATTAATTGAACAAAATATAACTCGCGGCACTCAGGGGTCATATCATCGCGGCGACTGCATACTGGGGCAAACAGCAGTGCTTAGTAGTGTTGCACATAGCGCGCTCGCCGGCGCTGGCCGACTGCCGTGGCGCGCACGCAGCCCGCGGTCGCGATTCCCCGCGCCCCCCTACTGCCGCAAAACTGCCGAAAATTTGTGAAAAACACGCGGAAGGGGTGCGAACCCGTGCGCGACCGTCTATGCTAATCCATCGTATGCGTTGAGACTTTTTTCCGGGGTTTTGGAGGTCGGAGTTGGGGCGAGGGACGCAATTAAAAATCCGCGCGTGCGTGGGGAGGCGATTAGACGATGAGGGGATGTGCGAAATGAGTCTAGAGTTGCTTTTGGTCTTTTTTCTAGTCTGGGTCGGCTCTCACTGCTACGACGCAGGGGGACAATGCAAAACAACCACTTAGAAGCATTCCCATTTCCATGCACCCGTCTGCATCCACAGATATCATCTATTCTTGTAGCTATGTTTGATACGTTGAATTTTGCATAACATTAATAAAACGTCCGGTTTTCTAAAGTAACCTGTTAGCGTTTTGTAGATTAACACAAAAGTGTATCAACAATAGATTTGCACAATATGATAGATCGTGGGGTCGGCCGAGTCGGGCTCCAACGGCGAGCGAGCTACGCGGCCAGCTCGGTGCCTGCAGATCTGCAAGCTCGCGAGATGCAGCCAACGGCTGGCGGCCCTGCTCACAATTGCGTGACCGTTTCTTGAATTAATTATTGAATCAGTTTCTTATTAAATACTTTTATAACATTTACTGTTAAAAATGATTAAATAGCAAAGAGTTCATTCTCATTTCTTAATTTTCAGAATAATTGTTTAGTTGAAATGTCTTGTCAAATTTTCGAATAAAGAATTTGTGTTGTAACAAATGAATCATTGTTGTCATGAATCATTTGTTAAAGTTACATACATGTGTAAAAACACGGTTTCGTTTCTTATTTAATACGTAATTTCATATTGCAGGCAATTTATTTTACACAAATTATTGATTTACAAAAAGAGCGGTAAATAACGAATAAATTCAACATCTTATTCTCAGACTAATATTCGTCGTTTATTTCTAAAAATACTACATGAAAAATATATAATTTTTTTAAATAATAAAAACAATCGAGTGGTCATATATTGTAAAAAAATATTTTGGTTATTAGTGTAACGTGTTTGAGTTGGCCTTATTGTCCTTGTTCTGATTGGGCTTCGGAGTGACCATGCATCAACTTATAGAAATGCCGAATTTAAAAATACAGGTTTCTCATTTGCATAATGCATTTTATTTTATACAAAACTAATGTTTTTATGTTGCAATGTGCCTTTGCATTTTTTTTAGAATAACTCAGAGCATTATATTAATTTTAGTCGAAATAATATTTTATGAAAACCAAATAGACTATTTACCTACTAAGTGATTTTAAAAAAACGATTTTATATAAATTGACAAAATTTCTCGTAAATATGTTTATGTAAAAAAGGCGGTGCTTGTTAAATTATTTCGAAGTCTAACATAAGTGTTTTATTTGGGTATTATTATTAGGAAGTATTCTTTTGTTTTTGCTTTTTTCTTCTTAAACGATTATGTGAAATGAATCGAGCAAATTTTCTTAGAAATCAATTCTATGTTTTGCAATTTGATAACTTACATTTTTATTTTCATTTTGAAATAATATACGTATAGAAGTTGTTAGGATAATTATTTTATTATTATAAAAAGAATATGTTTAATAAAAAATAATTAATTAAGAATACGTAAATATTGCAATTTTAAAATAAATAATAAAATCTATTATTTTCACAATTATTTGAACAAAAAAAAAATTAATACGATAAATTCGTTAATAATAATAATAATAACCGTTTATTGCATATAATTAAAATATATTAATCTACAAATTCACAAGATTAATTGTAATAATTTTAAAATTAGGTTAACTTTTTTTTTTAATTTAGGGACTCTTTGGACGCAAAAATAATGGGACCCCTATTTTTAATGTTGCATTTGACACTTGACCGGTTCTCTAATTTGCATTACAAGATTGCAGACTTATTCTCATTGTACAGAAAAGGGGTCATCGGATGAGATGATTATTTGTTCATCTCTATGATTTTTTCTATGATAAAATGTTAATTATTTGTTATTATAGTTAATGAGTTGGGTTTATTACAACCGGAAATTTGGATAAAAAGAATTTTATACAAAAATTACTTCTAAAACTTGGAAAAATTCAGAAAAAAAATTAATTACGATTTCATGGTATTGTATGTTTTACTTAGTTTTATACGATTATTTTGATATTAAACACTGTAATGAATTGAAATAAACTAGTTATTCATCACTATTTTATATAATTTTTAATATAAAAGTTTAATTGCAAATAAAATAAAAGTTTTATTAATTTAATTTGAAACGTGTTATAAAATATGTGTTTTTATAATAAAAAAAGAAAGAAAGAATGCATTACTCACCAACTAGACGTCTCGCCACCTCTACTTTTAACATAATAAATTCAACAAAACAACAACAAATTTGAATAACCTAACGACTAATGTCCGGTTAATATATTCAATAATAAACAATTGTAACTCAACACGATGTTGTTGACAAAACATATAAAAAACAAACGATCAAAAAATATTCAGTATTAAACAGCGTAAAAGATTTTGGGAAGAAATTCCGCGCGAAACCCCCCGTCGACTGGCTGACCAATCCGTCACGCGACCGATCTCTATGTCCACACACACGCACGTGAGAAAACTTTTCACAAACTTCGGCCAAAACTTTTCCCGCTAACCGTTCAGTTTCGCAAATAGTTACAATTTGAACTTCGACTTTGGACTTTAGAATTTAATTTTTCAGTAATGAAACTAATAAGTCATTATTAATATAATTAGTTATTATTGAAAATGTTTTTTTTTGGCGCGTCCACCCGTCCGGTCGGCTCCGGCCGGTCTGCAAAATTAACACGAGGCACGTCCACCTTTTGTAATGAAAGGCTCACACATGCCTCCGCATTACTCCCGGTCCCATCAATAATGAAACGGGTGGAAAAAACAAAACGAACCACCACTCCCGGCGAGGCGCCCGCGGGCACTACAGCTTCTCTCGTCAAAGATCAGAATTGCATATCTGGGTTGCGTTAATGAGAGTAGGATGGGGCCGAGGGGGCACGAAAAAGTGGCACCGCTCGCGCGCGAATATAAATTCATCGCCAAAAAATCATTACGCGGGGGTGGCATTACCCCCGTGCGGGCTGCGCGGGTACTGTTCCTATAGTTTTTAAATCGCGTTCATTCTATGCCGAGCCGCGGCCGGGAGTGTGCGCCGCCCGCCCTACGAGCCGATGCACCCGACAACTTCTTACGCGAAACTAAACAAGATAGTTTTCACGCATCACAACTATTATCTTTCAGCCGCAGAGCCCGACTTCTAGAAACATTTGAAATCGTTATCAATTCGAATATTATATTAATCATGTAATTTAAAAAAAAAAACAATTAATGATATTTATTAAAAAATTAAAATAGAGAGGGAATGAGGAAATATGATTGAGCAGATGAAAGATTGATTTTTTGAAGAGAAAAGCTCCACGTGTATGCAAATTTTTCTTTTTGACGATCGTAATCAATTTGTGCGTAGAGAAGCGGGTTCACTTCCGTACGCACACGCGCGCAAGTGGGGGCACCAGCACCCGTACACGCAGAGTGGGACACAAATTAAATCTAACACAAAATTACGTTTTATATTCACGCTAGTAGTTTGCGACGGTGTGTGTAGGGGAACACAATGCGAGTTCGCGGTTTGTACAATCAACGACATTATTCGACATTAGATAACTTATTAATTCATAATCAAACTCAGAAGTCTATTTTTATATTTATATATTTATTTACTTTTTTTTAGCAAATGGGCTCCAATAGAGCGCTTTTACTCGTCAATACATATACAAATATAAATATAAATGAAACAAATTTAATAATTTAATAATTATCAATTTGATTTTGCTGCTGTATACTGGCATTGTCTTACATACCAATGTCAAAATAATATATAATAAATCTACTATGATGTAGAAGAATAGCTGCTGTATAGGGGCATGTATATTTCACATAGGCCCTTCTGGCTCTAACGTATGGGTAAAACTTACGGTGAATTCTGAAACTGACCAATGATAGCTTGTATACAATTAATGTAAATAAAGCTAGTACCCAAGTATATAAGCACACCAACATACACACAATCATCTCAGTCACACTAATTTGTCATCAAGATAGTCATTTATTTTAATTAATAACTAAAATAAAACTACCCAAGATTATGAGAGATAAGTACTTCTGCTTATCTCAAAAATAGAATAAAATAGATATAAACATTATCCTAGATAAAAAAGAATACAATTTAAAATATATATATATATATATATATATTTCTTATTTGTCATATTAATTTATGCGTCCACTATTATTTAATCTAAGTTTAGTTTTTAATTCACATAGTAATTATTTAAGACCCTACAATCACATTTGTACCACGACTACAATGGTACCAATGGTAGTATAGGTCGGCAGACCGCGGCTCGCGAGCGGCATGCAGCTCTTTCCATAGGATTATCTGGTTTTTCTTACAACTGACTGAAGCAAATTAGACTTTCATTTTAGTATATAATAAAGTTCATGTTGCGGCACTCTGAAGGCATGGGAAAATCTACAAACTTAATATTCGGCTCATCTGGTTGATAAGTCTGCCGACCCCTGGTATAGGGGAAGTGACCGTTTTGGTCCAACGTCCGCGAAGACCTAATATATCAACATGGTAGGATCTACGAAATCGCAATTTTACAAGAGCGATTTAAAGCTAGTTTGTTTGTGTAGATTCTTCGTTGTTGTATTGAGTATTTCAGAAACTATTATCAAGTTTTTTTTTCATGAGATGGAGTAATTATATTTTAAAGCTATTTGTACAAAAAAAATATTGCTGAAATGTTAGTTATTAGGACGACTATGATAATAGGATCAATTGATAAATTTATATACCGGTTTATTTATAATTTATATAATAACTAGCTTTTACCCGCGGCTTCGCTCGCATTTAAGTCATTAAATAAGTATCAGTTATCATTTCAATATTTTACTATAGTCAATTGGAAACTACTTATAGTAAAAAATAATTTATTTATTTTTAATAAAAAGTATCCTATGTTACTTCTAGTACCTCCAAAAATATGTGTACAAAGTTTCATGATGATTGGTAACGTAATAAACAAACAAACTCACATTCATATTTATAATATTATTAGGGATTTAAAGTACCGTGGAACTAGCTCTAATTTCATTAAAAGGTTATAGACTATTGATGATTATTAGTCCAGTTTTTTTAGTTTGGAAGTCAATGTAACAAGAGGAAGCTGGCCTTTAAAGGTACTATAGACCATGTACCTGGATATTCCCAAGTATCAATTGTCGAAGGTCATAATAAAATAATGTCTGCAAAGGTTTCGAAACTTAACGGAATAATTGTCATTTATATTAACACTAGATTTACCAGACCTGTCAAAATGACTGGTCTTGCAAGATCAAATTAAAATTCCTACCGCTTGTAACATTTTTTTAAATTCTAAAATCTTATTTAATTTATAACAGAAGAATTAGTTTTATGAATTTTATATTATTATTTTATATATATTTGTAACAAATATATACTTTTTTGGTTTTGGTAGGTAGGAAATAGGTATATTTAGGCTGGTGAATCTAATGTTAAATTTCATTATAAGTGGTATTAGAGTTTAAAAAAATTAAATTAAATAAATTATTAATAAGTAAATTATGTCTCCAACTGTACTTTAAAACTCACACAGGCACAATGTTAAAAATGAATTACTAACACAGGCTACACAGATGCTCCCCCTCCACCCCTCCGCTACACTCATTTTCGTTTCGCGATGTTTTTGGGTTTTTGCGCATGGCGGGGGTGAAATGTCCCCCCTTTCACCCATTCTGTCGCCCCCCTATGAAAATAGGATATATTTTTATGTTTTATTTTGCCCGGAAGTTACAGTGCTTAGTTGCATGCTTAGCCAAGTTTTATTATTACAAATAGGTAAAAAGTTCGAGTACATACAGGCCGAATGAAAAAGATTGCACGTTCCAAATTTTTGCTCGGCGAACTTTTTGTTTATATTTATATTTCAAGTTCCAACTACATAGTACGTTTTATGCAATTAGAACTTTATTATTCAATCAAAGACAATGTTATAGTAGATATAATCAATTAAGGATATTCAGAAAAGTAAAATTTAATTCCGTTTTTCACGAAAAGGAATTTTCCTAAGATATATATATTATTAATTAGTTAATTAACTAATATTTAAATTAATTCTTTATATCAGTTCCTTGTTAAACTAGAACGAATACAATTGCCTTCGCTATTTCTGCTTAATGAAATTAAATAGATCATTTGTAAATAAAAAAAAAATTGGTACTAATTTTAAACACTTACACTTAGATTTTTACCCTTAGAAACAAAAATTGTTTCTTTAAAACAATCTGGTAGGTAACATAGTGTAGTTTTTTAAAATTTTAGTACACATACATACAATGCCCTGTAATATCTGTATCAAGACAAGAACGAGACCTAAACCCAGAACAAGTCATTGTTTCAAATTCAAATTAATTTATTTGTCATATATATGGTTAGTAACATAGGTCTTAAATTAATGTTAGTAGTATCACATATTTTACATAATGTATATGGCATGCAAATAATTCATATAATTAAATTTTACTATAATGGAAATATCGACCTTAAATACTAAATAATGTCAAATTAAATTTAAACTTACAAAATGTCATAAATTCACCAATTGAATAGTAGGACTTGTTCATTAAAAATACGTTGAGATTCTTATTAAATATGTTAAAATAACCATGTCTCTTATAACCCTAGGTAAAAAAATACACTCTTATTTATTCATCATATTCGTAATAATAATAATAAAAGTTTTTAAATAGATATTTGTTAAAAAAAAACCGAACGCAGAACCTCCAAGATTCAAGTGACAATCAAATTTCTTCATTATTTTTTAAATTTGGAATTCCATAACATTATATCATAATATTAGCCAGAAACTAAGAAAAAATATGAAACTATAAGTCATAGTGAATTTTATTGAAAAAGATAAACTTAAAAATATATACAACACTCAAAAACATAATATATGAAACATAAAAAATATATAAATTATGAAATGAAATGAAATGAAAATCGTTTATTAGCATAGGCACTAAAGGCGTGCGCTTGCTCATCGTTAGACTCTATCATAACTTCGGAAAGGCGTATGACGAGAAGAATATCACAAGAAACTCGTCAATCATAGCCTGTACATAAAGTAATGATAATAAAAAAAAACTGAATTTTAATTCAGAAAAAAAAAGTGAATAACAATTTATAAATTAACTAGCTTTTGCCAGCGGCTTCGCTCGCGTTAAGAAGTATTATTATTAATTAGGTTTAGTTTGTGTGGCTTTACTTTTGTTTAACGTGTGTTAAGTAGTTATCACCATTCCTGTCACGGGTCATAATTGAAAACTTGCTCCAGTTATTAACCACATATCTGTCAATTTTTAATTTCAGTTCAATCAGTCGAAAATCTAATAAGATTTATACAAACTTTCATCCCCTATTTTATCCCCTTGGGGGTAGAATTGATCAAAATCCTTTCTTAGCGGATGCCTACGTCATAACATCTACCTGCATGCCAAATTTCAGCCCGATCCGTCCAGTGGTTTGGGCTGTGCGTTGATAGATCACTAAGTCAGTCAGTCAGTCACCTTTGAGTTTTATATATATAGAGATAAACAAATTTAAGGCAACCAAACCCGGGGGTAGTAGCTAGTATAAAACAAAGGAATAAATTCAATATTACGCTTTAGAACTGTAATGTTTGAAAATGATTTGCGATCCCGCCATTGCAATGAAACGGAGACATGACATTCTTTTTTTATAAGAGGCTTAGATATCGTGATGTGCTTTTGGGAACGTAGATAGTTTATTTTGTTAATAAATACGAACAATGATGGTTGATACGATCACGCGAATACAAATTGTTTCTATGAAAACGAAACTATAGCTGTTTTATTGGGGTTTTTATTTCGGAATCGTTTCGGCCGTGGGCTTCCGCATTGCGAAGTCTTACAACTTATAATAAATACTAAAGAGATTGAGCTCAAATCTCACTCAATGATATATCACTTCTTACATTTGCAGCAAAATAACTGCAAAGCTATCGAAAAATCGTATTTAATTACTTAACAAACTCGATAGTAAGGAAAGTCATTTAAATTCATTAATTCATGATCTTGTATAACTTTATATTAATTTATTTTAAAAATGTATTTAACACTAGGTTTACGGACGTTTTCTATATACCTACTTCTACTAAAACGCGTCAATTTGACGCATATCGTAGAGATAGGTATACCATATAGGCGAGTTCAGTAATTCAACACTTTTAAAGAAAATAGACTTCAATTTATATATCCCTCGATCAATGAATAAAAGTCATACAAAGAGATAAAATAAAACTTTAAACAGTTTTTGGTAATTCTCTGATAAAAGTCAAAATGCGTCAAATTGACGCGTTCCGTAAACCTAGTGTTAACCCATTACTTACCTTACTAAAATATTTACGTAATTTTAATGTAATTTTTTCAAATTGATCAATTTTGTTGCCTCAAAAAAAGCATTATATTCCGATTTTATATACCGTAAAAGAAAACAGTAACCAACTTCAAAGTACATTAAACGGATTCTTAGACTTCTACCAAATAAATCTCTAAATATATATAACTCAAAGGTGACTGACTGACATAGTGATCTATCAACGCACAGCCCAAACCACTGGACGGATCGGGCTGAAATTTGGCATGCAGGTAGATGTTATGACGTAGGCATCCGCTAAGAAAGGATTTTGATCAATTCCACCCCTAAGGGGATAAAATAGGGGATGAAAGTTTGTATAAATCTTCTTAGATTTTAGACTGATTGAACTGAAATTAAAGATTGGAGCTACTATGATGAAGACGCCCGCTTAAACAGGATTTTGATAAATTTTTTACACACGCTAAACAAAAGTAAAGCCTCAAAAACTATACCTAATTAATAATACTTCTTAACGCGAGCGAAGCCGCGGGCAAAAGCTAGTATAATATAAAAATAAAAACAAAATATAATTTTTATCCCCATTGTCATACTTTATAGGACAGGCTGACTCAGCGTTAAAGATTTTTTTTTAAATTTTTGTTTGTCATATTATTGTTTCTTAACGTATTATGAACTTAATTTAATGATTTCACCAAAAAATTCCAATGTTTTCGACGCTTGGGAAGTAATGGGTTAATTAAATATACAAAGAAAATATCCCAAAAGAAACTTAAAGTCAAGCTATGGGAGCATGATATATTCAAGTCATAGTGTATAAACTAGATGTAACATATACTCGTATGTTTTAATAAGTAGCTTAATAAAATAATTTGATTAATTGATTTAATGTAGGTATATACCAGGGGTAGAGTAAAAGGTATGCAAAAAAAGATATTGAAAAACGTTGCACTTAGTCTTTCATGTTTGTTGTCAGTAATTTAAAAAAACATTTTAAAACCACAAATAACTCGTCAAAGAGCCGCATGTGGCTCTCGAGCCGCAGGTTGGGCGCCCCTGCTATATACTATTGGTATCCGGATAATGGCAACATAATAAACTAGATATAAATATATTTTTAACAATAATACTAAAATAAATATTTTTAATCGATCGGAAATCAAACCCGGATGCGTAACCGTTCAAAGTGTGTTCCGCGGGACCCTAGGGCTAAAATACTGCAAAAAATACCTACCAAAGGGAGATTATAAGGTTACATCTAAATATTCCAACTAAATATTACGTAATATTACATTGCAATATAATTATTCATAAATATATATAAATCAGTTTTTTATAATTATATTAAGGCTTTTTTCTTCGCCAAAAAAGTTTGAGAACCGCTGTTCTACGGTATGTAAAAGCAAAACTGGCAGTGACTACGGAAATGCTACAAGTGTACACGTTGTAATTTTAACAACTTACGACTTAATGTTTTTGAAAGTATAGAAAATAGCTAATATTCAATAATAAAAGAGAATTTGTAAAATAGTTTAAGAGTAGGTATAGCGGGGGTGAGTGCTACATACAGTTTTTACGATAACTGTTGTCTCCACACAAAACAAAAAACTAAAATGCAGGTAGTTATATTATTTCTCTTTTCTGAACTAGATTTGAATACGCCTTATTTATTAAACTACTAGCTTTTGCCCGCGGTTTCGCTCGCATTTAAGTCATTAAATAAGTATCAGTAAGATCTAAAATAATAAAGTGGCACCTAACCACTAAAATTCAAATAGTTTTATACTGCATATATAAAAATGACAGACGGAAATAAAAATTTCAAACAGCTGAAACTATAATCAATTGGAAACTATAGTAAAAATTAAAATATATTTTTTTTAAATAAAAAGTATCCTATGTTACTTCTAGTACCTCCAAAAATATGTGTACAAAGTTTCATGATGATCGGTTGAGTAGTTGTTGCGTGAAAACGTAACAACTAACTCACATTCACATTTATAATATTAGTAGGGATGTAACTATAGGTATTATAATGTTATGAATTTACTTAATTGTTGGATATTAAATTTTTAGGCGTTTATCATATATACGAGTATTTCCGTAGTACCAGTGGCGTAGCTACTAAAGGACTAGACCACAAGTATAAGTAACACTATAAAATGAACTAGTGAAAATTTTTCTCACATTCGGAATATAAATAAACCAGATTCCAGGGACGCGACTTTGATAATGGCAACTTATTTAAAAAATACAGGGGAATTCCCAACAAGTCTCGAACATCTTGTTTGAAACTTGTTGGGAACTCCCCTGTATTCTTAGTTTAGTATATAGCTAGGTTAGGACTCTAGTTTATTTTTTGACCCTGACATATGAACACAATTCTCCCGATGCTAAGCTAGAATACGTTCCTTTAATTTCATTTTAATTTAATAAATAAACATTGATTTATAATCCCCATACTAACCTAAACTTGGGACCGGAATTATATGATTTAAATTAGGAATTTCCCCAATTCTATATTAAATTCCTTCTTTCCCTCTTCTCTTATTTTATTTATGATTTTTTAATTACATTTACCTCTTTATTGAATATAGTAGCCTGGTATACGATTATAGTTCGCTTGATGTCAATGGAACCTCAAATAATCAGTTATGTTAGACAAGGGGATTAATATTATATAATTTCTTGTAAGGGTATTGCCTGGATACTGGATCTTGGCAGAATTGTCTTCATCTATACTAATATAATAAAGAGGAAATATTTGATTGTTTGTTTGTATGTATTGAATAGGCTCCGAAATTACTGGACCGATTTGAAAAATTCTTTCACCATTATAATCCTACATTATCCCTGATGAACATAGGCAATAGAATATTTTTAAAAACGTTAGGGATCCATATGAAAACTTTAATAATGTAACCCAAAATTTGAAAAAAAATCATTATATTGCGTCCACTGCGGAAATGATTGACAATAGAGCAAAGTGATGTACTACAGTTTTACATCAATATCTAGAAAAAAGTCTGCGACATCATATGTCTAATTATTAAAGTTATGTCTCAATAACTACTTTTTCATGTTAAAATTCATATTACTATATCTTGATTATTACGCGAACGAAGTCGCTGGCAACAGCTAGTTATCAATAAATGAAGAAGAAGATTAGATAGAGGAATAATTTATATATAGTTTTAAATTAATTTTTTTTTTAACAAAATAATGACGTATTTATTAAATTCATCTGAAGCGTTCAGGAAGGCATTAAAAATAAAATAATAGGCTATCGGGAGGGTGTGAGGTCCCGATGTATGGACCCCACTGGACACCCCATACCCCTTATTGTGGTTGATATAATAAATTCATTTTGTCGTAGTTTTTCCAATAATTTTCCCCATTGGTGGAAAAACGACGCTACTTTTCTCTTTTTCAGTGGAAAGGGGTAATGCCTATTTATGTAGAACACATTATGCGTGTGTGTGCATTTTGGGGCGTATGTAGTGTTATTGTGAAAATCATCAATTCGGCTTAATGGATTCATTAATTTTTTTTCTCTCTCAATGTTTTAAAATGAAATAACGAACAAGCCTTTGGTTAATGTTTTTTTTAAAAGTATTATTTGCGTTTACCTGATTTTTTTCAATTAGTAAGAAATGTAAAACATAGAATAAGATATATGGATTGTAGAAAAAAGAGGTATATTATCGCTTTAGGTTTATCCTATTTTTAAATTTAGAAACTTGAAAAAAAATCAGTCTATATAATCCTGTTTCCCTACTAATATTATAAATGTGAATGTGAGTTTGTTTGTTACGTTTTCACGCAACAACTACTTAACCGATCATCTTAAAACTTTATACACATATTTTTGGAGGTAACATAGGATACTTTTTATTTTAAAAAAAAATTTTTTACTATAGTTTCAGCTGTTTGGAATCATATTGATTTATTTCTATTGAAATGATTTCTGATACTTATTTAATGACAAATTCGAGCGAAGCCTCGGGTAAAAGCTAGTAATAGTATAAATAATTATCATCGTAAAAAAATAAAGTGTTTATATAAGTGTGTATATAGATTAATATCAAACATAATTATTAGCATAGAATAAACCTTTGTTTTGCGATGACGTCACTAAATGGAGCTATATAAATGAAATAACTTTATTAATTTAATAATTATCAATTCGATTTAGCTGCTGTATACTGGCATTGTCCACTTACATACTAATGTCATAATAATATATAATAAATCTACTATGATGTAGAAGAATAGCTGCTGTATCCTATTGTATACCTATGGGTAAACATAAAATGACATAGATTATGTCCAAGCTTTTTTATCAGTAAGATATCATCTAACGTGTAATCGGTAATAATGCCTATATCTAGAAATAATTTTTAAGGCTACATTTTAAATAATTATTATGCAACGTTTTTTACCAACTGTTTCCAGTCACGTGTAGGGGTTCACGTATTTGACGTTTGACTTTCAGGGCACTTGTATAATTTGCGTTTTGATGAAAAATTAGGTAAATAAATCAAATATGTTCAATGAATAAAAGTTAATAAAAGAGTAAGCGTGTAATGAAAAGTTACATAACCTCCGCGGGAGTACCAGGCGCCCATAGATCGAGGGAGGTGAAAAATTAAGAAAGCAGCCACTTCACACACTTAAAGCCTGTCATACGCGCCTTTCTCACAACAGCATATGTTCCATAAAGTCACCAATGAGAATGTCGAAAGTGGAATTTAAATATGTAAGGAATTAGGTACGGGGGGGGGGGATGTGTTAGCCCGCGGCGGGGGGTGGGGGAAGGGTGGTGAGGGGTGCTAAGAGGAAAGAGCGGGTTTTTCAAAACTAGAAAGAGATGAACACGGGCGAACGACGCGTATCGCGTTTGCGATCCATATGATTGTACATGTTAATTGTTTCTTAAGATAAATCTTGAGATTTCTTTATCCGATATGTGACCATACTGCGTCTAGTGTTAATCTAGTTGAAGTGAAACTTCTTTAGAATCGTTGTGATTTCAAACCGGATGTGACGCGGATGTAACGGAAATGCGACACGTTCTGACGTTTCGCGCGCGAATTTCAAAATTTGTTTTTGCGATATCTCGACAACCGATGACGTCAGCGCGACCGCGTAAAGGGTTATTCTGATCGAAATTTGGAGGCCTATTCGATTTTTTTTTATGATTTTGGATGGCGAGAGGGGGTGTGGAGGGGTGGATCCCTTAAGTGGATCGCGATTTTTGATACAAGGGTGAGGGGGGGGGGGGGGGGGGGGGGTCCGCCGCTCGCCTTATTGGCTGTATCTCCGAAAGTAAACGTCCGATATAGTTCGTGTAAACGACAATCTTGGTCAGAATCATAAGCTCTTTCAAGATCTGAAAAAATTTTTCAGGATTTTTTTCAGGAACCGAAATTTTTTTTTCCGTATTCTATTTTAAAAAACTAATCTATGTAAAAGTCAAGAGGCTCCGAAGGCACCCCACTAAAAAAAAATGAAAATAAAATTAAAATATGGAACTTGAGCAATAAATTATGTAATTATGTTAAATAAAATATCTTTTAAAATTAATCAAAATACTTTCATTTTTAAACGAATAAACTTTGTAATTATCCTACCCTTGGTATATATATTCATCTCATTCTTTTCTCGATTTACTGAAGTTTCACTTCTATCGTGTATGAATCGCACACACACCTTTTTTCATTTGCTACTGCAAAGACGTTATACATATCGCTCTAACTCCCACTATGCTAAAGAATCTAATATGTACAATAATTTTTTTTCATATACGATCGCTAATATTTTTGTTTAATATACTATTTTAATAACAACAACCTCATAATAAAATAAGGTAGGTACTGTAAGGTACCTAATCAAATCTAAAAAACTTAATTATCTGTTTTGGATAATTCGAATTATACATACAGATACAGGGTGCTATAGGGTGTGGGTGTAACCTTTTTGTATGAAAAATTAACCCGGGGTAAGACCGCGGGTATTTGCTAGTTACATTTTATTTTAGACTGCTGCCCCATGGGTATATATAATAATTATAGCAATATCCCCAGATGTGTCTCATCCGCGAATAGAACGTGTGCGACGTACTACACGCGCGTGCTCGTAATGAGCCACGAGGTGGAGAGGGGGACAAGCGGGTAGTTAGACAATTTTACAACTGCGCCGCTCCGTTTTTTGGGAGAGCCTGTCGCTAGGTGTAGAGGCAAAGACTAGTAAATACGTAGACGTGTAACTAGGTACAAAACAAACAGTCTCTTTTTAATTTGTTTTTTTTTTAGTGAAATAGCATTCATATTTAACTCGTGCATTTTTATTAAAGATTTAATGTCTTAAATATTTTTATATGTTTTGAAGTTATGTGTATAATCTGTAAACGTTATTTAATCAATGACATATAATTTAAAAATATACTGCACTTATTCATTTAATAATAATTTAAAGAAATTAAGTGAAAGTGTCCTATCTACGTATTATTTAATCTTTGATGGATTCTGTAGGTGTGCGCGAATTTGCATATGTCGAAATAATTTAGGGGTAGAGAGAGCTCGTTCGCTTCTATTTTAGCTCCTAATGTAGGCTTGACGTAAAATTTAATATATTGAACGCACTCATTGAGTCGACAGAATTATTTTTGGAGAAAATTTAATCAGGCGGAAGTAGAAAATCTATAATTAGGCTTTTAACAATTTTATTTTTAATTGCCTATGTTTAGAATCGATTTGAAAATATTTTTTTTTCTAATTACTTATTGGTATTTGTTGGAGCGCTATTTTTTAGAGGCATCAGGCTCGAAGTTTTTTTCAAAAACCAATTTTTATTACCAATAGTTTGTTATCGAGAAGAAGTTGATAATTTTTTTTTCATAAATCATGTCAAATTTCTTTAAAATACATGCACTGAAACAAGAATAATAGAAATATAAATATATAGATATAAATATCAGAATATATACAATTATATCAGAACAAATCCAAAATCTAACACAAATCGTGTTTATTCGTGGGATACGTTTCTAAAGCCTTGCAGGAACCTTTAAAGTGGTAGTTGTAACAAGCCCACCCTTGAAGGTTTTTGATTCCATGATTGTTTAGACTTTAAAAATAGAATCTAAGTATTAAATGAAATAATATAGTTTTAAATTAAGTCCGTCTATGCCTGTTAAAATATGATATCATATAAAAGTTAATGCCAACTTTTTGTTTCGTATTTTAAGTGTAATACAGATTTCCTAAACAAGTGTTAAAAGTGAATTCTAACTCAGGTGAAGTGTAAATATAATACTAATATCGATAAAGCATCAAATGATTTATATTATCGATATAAAAATAATATTATAACACATCCATAACTCGACTCGTGGTAATCCACGCACAAGTGTACACATCGATCCTACACACTTGTAATAAAAATTATATGCCCCAATTTACTGCCAGGGGGGGGGGGGTCTAAAAATTTGACCCCCCCTGCCCGCCGAAATACAAAACTGCCCCCCCTACTGATTGTGGGATCGGATCTCACTAGAGCTGTGAAAAATGCGCGGGAACAAGCGGGACAGAGATATAGGAAGCCGGTGATACTTTTTTTATCATTGTCTCTTTCTAACGAACTATGTGAGCGGCGTACTTTGGGTAATTATTAATTTTATTCGCGGGCTTTTTTGTTTCGTTCTCGCTCGATGTGCCTGTGTGTGTGGGTGTGTTTTAATCAGAAAGTGGTGTGTTTATGTAGATATACTTTTTTCTGTTATGTTCTGATTTTGTCATATCATATTTGTTGAGAGGTTTATAATAAAGCCTTTGTGTTTTATTTAATGACATATTAATTAAGATTCTGATGTATTATTTTATGATCGTCCGTAGACCGTAATATATAATACGACAGGCAAGCATAGTGAAGCATAGCTGTTTTCATCCAAATATTTATCGAAACTCGACTCTTGCGCATAGTCAGAATCTATGAGATTTCTGAAAGACATACGACAAGAAATAATAACAAGAAACTCGCCAATCATAAAAGAAATTATATAAAAAAAAATTTGCTTATAATTCCCGCTACAACATTCAATAACTTGTCTCGACGCGTTTCGCCACTTCACGTGGCATCATCAGGATACGCGCGGCCGCTTCGGCTTCGCTTCGAAGGCCAATCAAAGCCTGTACAATAACGTCAGTACTAGTAGCATTAATACCCATATTTCTATTACTGTTATATGTATACTATGAAAAAGTACATTAGAAAATTTTCTGAAAACAAATGAATCAATTATTAATATATTCGACGTGATTCATTTCGCGGGTGTTTAATAGAAATATAGACGTTAGTTTTAGTATAGAGAAATTTAATGTGTTGATTTTGTACTTAAATTTAAGGAAAAATATATATATTTTTTAATTTGTATAAAACATTATTTATACAAGGCAAGTAATGTCTTTTAAAATAATTACCATTATGTCAAAATAAATACAATGTCAATCCTAGATGCTAATTAACAAGTATTATTAACACTAGATTTACTAGCCTATTTCTACCAAAACCAAAAATGTATATATTTGTTACAAATATATAATGTGAAAGTGAGTTTGTTTGTTACCTTTTCACGCAACCGATCATCATGAAACTTTGTATACATGTTTTTGGAGGTTCTAGAAGTAACATAGGATACTTTTTATTTAAAAAATAAATATTTTTACTATATTTGTTGGCGATCCACCTTTTGATTTTTATAAATTAAATTAAGTTTTATAAAAATACAACTGTCAATGTCAAGTGGATTTTTCTTATTTGCAACAAACACACTTTCACATTTATATTAGTAAGGGATAATATAAAATTCATAAAACTAATTCTTCTGTTATAAATTAAAGAAGATTAGAAGAATTAAAGAAAATGTTACACGCAGTAGGAATTTTAATTTGATCTTGCAAGACCAGTCATTTTGACTGCTCTGGTAAATCTAGTGTTAAATTAGATCAAGTTGTTTCTTGTTTCTAAAAAAACGTAAAGACTACAAAGCTATGTAGCAATGTTTTTTTTATGTTAAGATGTAAAAAGAAAACTATGAAAGTTAGCAATATTCCGGATATTACCCTATAATATTTTAACAAGTGCTCCAAGGGTGAGGACACCCCTTATGGATTTTTTATCATATTTCATCCCCTATTTTTAGAGTTCATCCGTCAATAAATGCTGGAAGTTTTACTTTCAAAAGCTTAAAGAATTTTACTACGGTAAGGATTTATATAGTGGGTTCAATTTATTTATTATACATTATTTAAAAATAGATTTTGAGGCTTAGTTAAAGTTCTTTTGAAATTTTGTCCGTAATTATCTTCATATATTATCTTTCTATACTTATTTTTGTTTTTGTCTATACGAATATCATTATAGTACTTTAATTCATGGATAGATGGCGTAACTGTTGTTCACCGCATCAGGAGATTTAGCCACAATCACAACATCCCTACTAATATTATAAATGTGAATGGGAGTTTGTTTGTTACGTTTTCACGCAACAACTACTTAACCGATCATCATAAAACTTTGTACACATATTTTTGGAGGTACAATTGACTATAGTTAGTATGATCTCTGATACTTATTTAATGACAAATTCAAGCGAAGCCGCGGGTAAAAGCTAGTATATAATAAAAATAAACGGATTCAATTCAAACAAGCATTTAGTTCCATTATCGTCGTAAACAGTCCTAGTTTTTATAAGGTCTTGTCCTACCCGTGTTTCTAACTCCGATAACATAGTAATCAATTCACTTAACAACTATAATTATATATTATGAACCTACATACTAACATAGACTGACATTTATTTAAAAAAAAAAATGTTTTTGCTAATAAAAATATAGTTTAAAGACGATTTGAGATAAATTTATTCATAATAATAATTATATCCAAGTGTATCCAACCAGTTAAATTTGGAATTAACAACATCAATTAATTTAAAAGACATTTTGCGGCTTACATCTTTGGTTACAACGAAAAAGAAACGCGGCAGTAAGGCTATGAGGTAGTACTGAAGACAGAGCTTGAAGTAACAGGTAATGAATGAAAATAGAATTTAATAATTACGTCAAAAGAATATTATTCGACGAGCGACGTTCTGGAAAAATCGATATACACCCTAAGATTCCACGATAGCCGCCTACGCTACGCCGTAGCATCGTAACAGGCGTAGTAACTACGAGTCAAAGACCTTCCCCTAATTTCTTTTATACAAATCTACGTTCAATTATCAATAGTAAAAGCTAAATGGCAGATAAAATAAACCAAGTAGCTTTATAATTAATTTTTGCAAAGATTTTTACGTAATGTCATAATAAATTTTATGAAAAATTCAATGTTCAAAATTCTTAATTTGTTATGATATGGGTTAATTAAATTTGTTCTTACATACAAATTATAAACATGCTACTTTTCAATATTAATTTTCTTTTTTTTTTTGGTAAAATAGCTTTATTTTATAATCCAACTTCATGTTATGAAAAAAAAAATATTTCCTCAATAGTTTTTGAGATACTCAATACAACAAATAACGAAGCATCTACACAAACAAACTATGCATAATAACAACTTTAAATCGCTTCTGTTGTGAAATTGTGATTTTATAAATACTACGTTAACATCTAATATTATATCGAATGCTAGTATGTAGTTCTTTATATACTTTGAAAGTCATGCCAGTTATTTTTTTTAATTAAAAAAATATTTCGTAAATATTATAATATTTATTGTTGAAGTGAGTAGAAGGCGCCGTCGTCGTTGCTGCATATTGTTGTATTGATAAATACAGTTATATTTTGACAAGTCCAAGTGTTCCAATAGGAACCTACGGATGACGTCAGAAAATAGAATAGAAAAATAGAAATAACATTTTATATTTAACACTAGGTTTACGGGACGCGTCAATTTGACGCATTTTGACTTTTATCAGAAAATTACCAAAAATGGTTTAAATTTTTATTTTATCTTTTTGTATAACTTTTATTCATTGATCGAGGGAAATATATATTGAAGTCTATTTTCTATAAAAGTGTTGAATTACTGAACTTGTGTATGCGGTATACTTATTTCTACGATATGCGTCAAATCGACGCGTTTTAGTAGAAGTAGGTATATAGAAAACGTTCGTAAACCTAGTGTTAAAAATGCATGCATTCTTTGTGTATTAACACTAGGTTTACCAAGGGGTCATTTTAACCCTCTCGTGTAACTTGTTAATTTTCTTTAAGACAACTCTTGCCATAATTTATATTATAGGAAATATAACTGTACAGTTAATATATTATAACTGTTGGTTTCCGAAAAATGAATATAATAATAATACTATTGTAAACCTAATATTAATGACCCCATTAGTGTTTTGAAAATATTTCTAACAAGTGAAAAGATATTGTAAATTGTATGTTGTTAATATAGATATACAAATATAGTGCTTACTTACTACAAACAATTTTAGTCAGTAGTATCCACAAAATAAAATAAAAACCATTCGACTTTTATTCAAGTTTAATACAATAAAAATAAAACACACCGAGTTATCTATCATTCATTCGGATCACTTTTTTATGGAATAAAAAAAAACTAAAACACAAACTTTCATTTTCAATATTTTCCCGCGGCTAAAAATGAAATAAAAGTCAAACGGTGAACATGTATTTTTTTAAACTGAGAACACGTTTCTATTTAGAGAAACGTTTCGTTATATATATATATATATATATATATATGTATATATATATAAATAAGTTGCAATTTCCGTTGTAATTTTATAACTCAAGAACGAGCTCACCTATCCAAACCAAATGTTTAGGCTTTGTTCGGACTATTTAGTAGATGGTTTATGTGAAGTTTGCACAAAATCGGTAGAGCGGTTCTTCATTTATCACATTTTTTGTAACAAATGAGTTCAATAAATTGCGGATTGTGCTGTCAAATTGAAACTATTTTCAGTGTTGACAGTAATTGAAACTTTTTATGTCATTCATGTTGTTTGATGCATGAATTTGATGTTCCAATTATTTTTTTAAAATATTTCACTTTATACGTAGCGAAGCACGTACCGGACCGCTAGTATATTATATCGATGAGATTTCGGATAGGCGTACTACGAGAATAAATCACAAGAAACTCGCCAATATAATGTTAGTATAAGTAGACAGGTATATTTTTTGTTTAATTTACAGTATCTTTAACAATATTGGATAAACAAAAACTGGATAAATGAATGAGAAACCTCTATAAGCGAGAATAATGCTTAAGTCCCGTTATTTTTAACCCCAAATACCTCTATGAGCAAGAGTGAGATACCTCTGTCAGAGAGAGTCATTTCACATCTAGACCTCTATGAGCAAGAGTGAGAAACCTCTGTCAGAGAGAGTCATTTCATATCTAGACCTCCATGAGCAAGAGTGAGATACCTCTGTCAGAGAGAGTCATTTCACATCTAGACCTCCATGAGCAAGAGTGAGATACCTCTGTCAGAGAGAGTCATTTCACATCTAGACCTCCATGAGCAAGAGTGAGATACCTCTGTCAGAGAGAGTCATTTCACATCTAGACCTCCATGAGCAAGAGTGAGATACCTCTGTCAGAGAGAGTCATTTCACATCTAGACCTCTATGAGCAAGAGTGAAAAACCTCTGTCAGAGAGAGTCATTTCATATCTAGACCTCTATGAGCGAGAGTTTCTTACTCTAGACCTCTGCAAGCGAGAATATTTACAATAATATTTCAATGGAAATCTCAGAATTACAATCGGGTCCCTTGAATTCTCTCTTATCCAAATTCGATTATAATGTAAATAAATATTAATGTATTTATTAACATTATAATTTATTTGTATTTTTTATAAGTATCATTATGTTTTTGTTATCTTAATTTTTATTCAGGTAACAGTAACTGTCAATTGACCTCAAGAATTAGGTTGTTTTTATACTAACTTTCTTTACTAACTCTATTTCATTAGAAATTTTTTTTTTACTAATGCTGAGCTTGTATGGTAAATTAGAATATGGTGCATAAAAATTTAAAACAATTATTTCCACTTTGTATGGGTTTTAGACTTGAAAGTGGTGGTATTACCCATCTAATAAATAGTATAATAATGTTTGTGGGGTATTTATTGGGTAAATACTAACATAGAATCAAATACTAACCTTTTGCTATATAAATAAAACAATTGAATTTAAATTGCCGCCATAAGTCTGCCTACCATTATTTAAATTTAGAATTTTAAGATGTTGTCACAGACTAAACACGTCATAGTATGAGTTAACTTCATTGTACAGTCTATAATGATATTTCATATTACACGTTAGATGAATATCTTACTGATAATAAAGCTTGGACATAACCAATGTCATTTTATGTTTACCCTTAGGTATATAATAGTTTGACAATGCTCATATACAGCAGCTATTCTTCTACGTCATAGTAGATTTATTATATATTATTATGACATTAGTATGTAAGTGTACAATGCCAGTATACAGCAGCTAAATCAAATTGATAATTATTTAATTAATAAATTTATTTCATTTATAATTGTATTTGTATTGACGAGTAAAAGCGTTCTATTGAAGCCCAATTACTAAAAGTAAATAAATAATTTAAAAAATATATATTCACGATTTTATTTAAGTAATTGAAAATATATTTTTTGGATTACTATCATGATTATTTTAATTCTCATTCTAAGTTTAAATTATAAGTTGTGTTTCTTTAAAAAAAAATAATTAACGAGCCGGCCATTGATTTTTTATATCAATTATAACATGACCAATTGAAAAAGTTACTTAATTTAAACATTTTCTAAATAAATCCTATTAAATTTAAATAGGTAGTAATATAATTAAAAATGCTATCCAACATTTGATCACTAAACAGAATATTCTATTGTGAATTTATTTTCTAAACATAAAAAGAATCCCCATGAACGGTGGCTGAAGATGTTGACGTCAGAACTTAATCGTCTTCACTACGCACCGTTCTAAATATCAAGTATATCTATTTATACGCGAGAACAGACATGTAAATAGAAGTTTATTAAGTAACTAACTCGTCTAATGATGAAATAAAAAAGCGACATAAGACATTTTATAATGTACGCATCTGGAGCGATACAATAAAATATACGTACGAATAGTGAGCACGTATATGTCATTATCACAAACTCCAGTAGCATATATGTGTATGCTTGCTTATATGAAGGCGGAGGCTGAAAAAGGGGCTGATTAAAAAGGAGGACATGCGCAGCAGAATAATTTTAAAAAACTAGCTAGGGTGTATTCCGTTAATTTTTAAGTATTGATCAAAAAGTGCTTACACACACATGAGAGGTGCGGGTGTGGGTGAGTGCGTGTGGGGTGATTTTTCGGGTGGTTTTCGGGAGTCATGGGTGGTTGTATTAGATTTTTGCATGGAAATGTATGTGTAGATAATTTAGCTATGTCGTGACAGTGTTTTTTCCCTTTTTAGAGCGACGCTTTCGAGAGAAATTAATGCGTTATTGGAGATCGTGTTTTGTGATTAATTTCGCAATTTAATAGTTTGACTACCTATTGATGTATGGTATATGTAAAATAACTTGTTCAGTTTTAATACACAACAGATACTGATGTTTTGATTTGGGAAATAAATTACCAAAATACTGACTATTTTATTTAATTATATGTTTCAATTTTTAAATATAATAAATATTACCTTTATGGTGCTTATAATTTTGATTAATTTAACACAACTAAGTAAGGTTGCAACCACGAGAACTGCAAAGCATCCGATCTTCAGATTAAACGAGATATTGATGATTAAAAATCTCGTATCATCTACTTTTGTACTAGTATGTGATTATAAAATATATATTATAAAAACCAAATAACCACGTACATGTCGATATCTAAAGCAAAATCAATTGCAGTCAGACAGGGGGTCAAAACAACCCCTATCTTTAAGGGACACCCCAAAGAAGGTTACCAGTGTAAAGGTCACTAAGAAACATCGGCTTAATCCTCTAAGAATGTGTTGAACAAGACTGCACATCTGACCCTTCCCCTATGGCGTAAAAATGCTACTTGACCCAAAACTTGTGACCCAACTTTTTGGGACGAAATAACACACGCACTTTTTTACAACCAATAGTTTTATGTAATTCTTTTATTTAACTTTCCACTCCGGAAATATAGTTATATTAGAAGACACATTTCATTATACTTTCAAGCTAATCCTGTAATGCGTATATTACCACTTTCGCATCTTATGTCCCAATGGAAACTTAAGACCCAATTAACACTAATAGTTCCGTGTACATAGAATTGGAACTTCATCAGTAAGCTAGCTAGCTAGCTAATGGTAGGCATTCGTAGTTTAAAACAATTTGGGATGCAAAATGGAATGTTTTGGGTCACAAACTTTTCTTGGGGACAATAATTTAGGACGTGTCAATACTAAAAATCGCGCATCGCATGACTTGTTCATTTGTTGGGGTAGAAAAAAATGGGTTAATGGTATAAATACAATTGAGGAATTGTTTTTATTTGCGTGATTTTAGATAATAAATTAAAAATAGACGGACGAATAAAATTCGTATGGTTACGGTTTATTTAATACTCGTAGGAGAAAATATGATTGCGTAAGTTCGTGTTAGATTCTAATACCAATCACATCCATCAACAAATATAGTTAATTACTTATTTGTTTATTTGATAATGGTGTGCAAAGTAGATCAGAGCTGAAAAGAAGATAATGAGAGAAAAAGAAGAGAAAAAGAACGGGATATACTATATTTAGTAGAACTAAGCTATGATACAAAACTGGGTCTTTTTATATGAAAATAAAATTTTAATTTTTTTTATTGATTTTTGTAATAATAAAAATAATGTCTAATTTATATATGTGTATGTTCATTATGTATTTAGTTTACTTTAGAAATGTATTTTATTTATCTAAATTGCATTGCCCGATACTAACACTGCTTCTTCTATGATAATTGGTTATCAGGAAGAGATTACTTTTAGTGATAAGATCGCCAATTGCTCTAAATCTGCTTCCTATTGTTGTTGTATTGTTATTATTATGTTTTTAAAGCAATAAAGTATTTATTATTATTACTATTATCTAATATGTAATACATTCAAATATATCGTTAATAATTATTTTGTAAGATGAAAAATGAGGTTGAAGAAGTCTCTAGTTTCTTTGTCGATTATCTCTTTATTATTAAATGATAGAAATATATGAAATTAAAAAAAAAACAATGTAATAAATATAGAATGTACATTATTATAAAATATTTGAAACAATAATGTAAACATTGTCGGTAAAAAGAAATAAAACAATTGTGTAATACTTAATTCATAATAATCTTTGTTTTAACCTTTGTAGCAATTTCGTAGTAGGCTACTACGGCGTAGTATATTATTATTCAGGGAATGAATTTTGTTTTACAATAATACGAGGAAAATAATAAAATTATTTTTAGAAAATAAACACACTCGCGTAAAGTTCAAAGATATTTATTGCTTTACATATATTGGACTATATACAGTAATATATACATACTTATTACGTGCGGGAAGGTTCTATAGAAGGTAGTTTAGAATCCTCAAGTTGTTCCTGTTTCTTAGAAAGGCATCTAAGTATATATTTTATTTATTATTATTAATACGGGGAGGCGTTTTAGTTTATATATTATATATAAAAGTTATAACAATTTAAGAGATATTTGAATTAAATCAGTTATTTTATGAAGAAAGTTTCAGATGTTATTATGGCAAAATATGTCAGTTGTCTCCCCTTAAAGCTCAAGATAACAGGCTAAAAGCGGGAGTTGTTCAACTATTTGAATAAAACGGGTATGATAGCGGCGGTTACGGGTATTGGAGGGAAACCCGTCAGAATCAGTACAAACTAAGCAGGAACAAACATACTCCCGCATGTGGGAATAATTTAAAATACGCAAAAATACGGCCACTTCTCTTCTAACCAGCCCCCCCTCCCCCCTATTTCATCCCCAAAGCCTCCTCTCTCGTCCTACTGATTTAGCTGCGTATTTTTCGTTATGCGTGGCAGGTGGTTCCACCATCACCCATTTTAGGGTGTTCGTTAAAAAGCGACCCTGTTCGCAGTATTATAAAAGTTGAGCCTACGTATAAGTAGTGAAGGGATGGGGTGAAACAGTCGCCTCCCCGTCACCCCTCGCTTTTTTGGGGAGGCTACCTAGTTAGACAGTTAAAAGTATGCGGTATTAACAGAAAGGAAATGAATGTACAAGTAGGCATGAGTAGATTTTTGGAAGCAGCGCCGTTCGCGACTCGGTTTAGATAATGAAAAATTTTCTCTCCGTGTTGTGTTTTGTCGTTTTCGAACTCAGTTTTTTTTTTATTATCAAGCCTTTTGTGCTTTGCTATCGATTTCATATTACAGATTTCATTTTACGCCGATTCAATTGTTTGTATTATTTTTTAAGGGTGCGCTATTTGTTCTAAGAATTTTTTTTCAATTGTTTTTTCATTTTGTTTTCAGTATCACAAATGTATGGATGTCTGTTATTCAATCATATATAAGTATTACGTCTATGTTAATTATGTATTTAGTTTACTTATATTTATCTAAATTGCATTGCCCGATACTAACACTGCTTCTTCTATGACAATTGGTTATCTGGAAGAAATTACTTTCAGTGATAAGATCGCCAATTGTTCTAAATCTGTTTCTTATGAGTTAATTTTTATTTTTATTTGTCATTATTATTATTATTTAAAGCAATAAAGTATTTATTACTAGCTGTTGCTCCCGACTTCGTTCGCGTAGTAATGAAGATATAAAGTACTATGAAGTTTAGTGATGTTTCATATTTCAACGACGACTGCCTTTTATGGCAAAGACAATTATCACCACAGACAATATAGAGGTTTACGTCTAGTTTTCTCTTTTAGTTAAACTATGTACTAAAAAATTAGACTATGAAGTTTTTTTTTAAATAACCCAGCCATGATCGTATTTTGAATTTTTACTTTTAACTCCTATTAGTATTATGCTAACTAAACAATTAAATAAAAATAAGTATCACGCCCAGAACTGCACAGACATAGCAAGAACCAGACCCGGAACAAATACCTAATTTATAAAAAACATATTAATAAATATTAAATAAACCAAATACTGTTACAAACAGATTTATAATGAAACTTGTATTGAAGAGTAAGCCAGTCGTATTAGGTCGAGAGTATATCTCAAAGATGGTCTATTATACCAGTGAATTAGATTCTTGATAGACCACATTAGCGAAAGAAAAGCGGTGAGTAGTTAGGCTATAAAACAAATGAGCGATATAACATGTTAAAACACGTGAACTAATATCATTAGTGATCACTCACCTCCACTATGCCAGCTTCAGGAGACGCACGTGTTGGCGCGTAATATACGACTCTAGTACAAAGACATTGGTCTACCACTAGACTTCGGAGTTTAATAAATATTAACACATAATTTGTTGTTTCAGGCATTACTTTGCGGAAATCCATATTAAAGGAAATTATTTAAAATTATTTTGCTTATAATTCCCGCTACAACATTCAATAACTTGTCTCGACGCGTTTCGCCACTTCACGCGGCATCATCAGGATACGTGCGGTCGCTTCGGCTTCGCTTCGACCGCACGTATCCTGATGATGCCACGTGAAGTGGCGAAACGCGTCGAGACAAGTTATTGTAAGTTGGTGGAGGTTATTTTCCTTCATCGACCTAATGTAGCGGGAATTATAAGCAAAATAATTTTAAATAATTTCCTTTAATATCGATATTCGCAAAGTAACGCCTGAAACAATTAATTATATGTACATTGATTGTTCGCATCTACTTTTTTCTTTAGCTTTTTAAAGGAGGTGTAAAACATCGTACTACTAACTAAGTAACGTCTCTGTCTACCTCCTTTTTGTAAAAACGCCTGATAATTTGTAAAAGCAATATTTTTTATTGACGTTATCATTAAGTCAGGCGTTATGTGAGTTTATAGCTAGATTTATTTAGTTAATAAATTGCATTACGTGTCATTACAATTCGCACGAACAAAGGTTAGTAGTTAGCTGGTATTTAGTTCATCTATGTACCGTTGTTAGTAGTACTATTAGAAAAAATATAATTTTCAGCAATGTTAATGCTTGAAACATGTAACAATTGGTTGTGATCCGAACAAGTTTCATGACCTAAATAATGATGTGTCTTGATGGACTCGCGCATTTGTATCACACAAACATTGGAATAAAACAATTTATTACAAAATGTAAACAGGAAGAGGCGTATTTTCATTTAGAATACGAATTCTCAATTTGGCGTGCCCCCTCCCCCTCCCGGGCACCCAATGCCCCCCCGCGGGACATAGACGAAAATACCCGGTTATGATTAATTCCAAATGCGCCGAGCATTGATCAAGAAAAGCGGGTTTTATACTTGAAACTACCCATCTCGTCGGGGCGAGTGCCACCCCTGTCAGAGCGGGACTAAACCCTGCACAGCCTCTCCCCTCTCGCTCTAAAACAAAGATGCTAAAACTTCTTTCGCTAGTATGAAGATTTTAATTTCATATTTTTGACGAAACAGTTCTAATTTGAATCTCCTTCCTAAGCAATAATCAACCTTCACACGTTGACAATATGGTTTGGTATCGTCTGCGAATTTTCAGCACTTGCTTCCGTTTTCTAATGTCGTATTAGTTTTCGAAGTGAAAAGATACAGTCCCAAGACAAAGCGCCTTGTTACAGCAATAGCGACCTAGTGGCGTCTTCATTAGAGTCGTCTACTCTATAAATGATTGTCTAAGAAATAATTCTTCGTTGGAAATTAGTAGAATGAGGCGAAGGGGTTCACACGCTGGGTGGTTTTAAAAGAAGAGGCAAAAAGGTGGGGATAGAAAGATGCGCAAAGACTTAGTTCGCGAGGGGGACAGGCAGGGTTTGTTCGGGGTGGTTGGTGCTTTATAAAATATATAATTCTATACTTACAATACTTGTAAATACTGGCACAACGCGGAAGTAGAACGAACGCCAAGATTTGACAGTTAGTGACGTCACTTCCTTCGACTAATTTGAAACAATAATTACATTTGGCAACACGTTTCGGGTTATTTAGTTGCTTAAACTAAATGTTATATTTGGTTGTTTTAGACGCGTGTTTATAACTTTCTATTCTATTTCATGAGTACGGTAATTTTCATGATTATTTATTGACGAATTACTGTGTAAGCTTTTTTTTAAATATGTTGACCATTGTTATGAGTTTCAGGAGGAAGACCACACCAATATAGAACAAGATCAAGATCGAATATATATATATTAGGTTTTTAAAAATAATATACATTACATTACAATATATATTAATTTTATTATATATCTTAGTGTTAACATAAATGAAATCCGTTATGCGCAAAAGAGGACAAAAAATTAACTTGCAATTTTTTTTTCATATAAAATTTTTTTTCAGCGTCAAGAGGTATCGGTCGCACTAATTTCTTACATTCCCTGATATTTAGTCGCGGAATAGGATGTATTATAAAGCGGTAGTTCTTTAAAATAAAACTTAGAGGTTGTTTTGGCAACGTGAGGTGTTCGCTTCTATTTACAGAAAAACAAAAAAAAAGCATTTCAATATTTCAGTATTATATAAACCATTCATTAAATTAATGCCTACCTACAAAATTACATTACGATTATATATTATAAAAAGGACTACTATTATATAAACTAAATGAAACTTTAATTATAGGATAGGACGGCATGCTCAAGGTGATAAAGGGATAGATAACTACACTTCTAATAAAATTACAAAAATATAATAGATATAAGGAAGAGGTGAAAAAAATCACATAAATAAAAAACAAAATTAAAACACTAGTTAGTTAAAGATAGTTAGTATCGAGATGTTAAAAAGAGATGCGAAAAATAACCATTTTTTTTTGATTTACATTACAAAAATACTACACCAGCTCAAGGCTAAGGTAAGCTATTTCTACTATACTACACTTTAGCGTTTTTATCTTAATTAAATTTGAATTAAGGATATATATTGTTAAATTTGGAACGATTTTTTTATGACACAAAAAACAAAAAAAAAAACTTCTCTTATTGAGGGATTTTGTAGAGAATAAATTTTCTCCTATGACAATTGGTTGTATGGAAGAAATTACTTGTAGTGTGTCGCCAATTGCTCTAAATTTGTTTCTTATTTGTTAAATTGTATTAGTATTATTATAAGACCTAGGAAAAAAAAATGTAGAATTTAAATTAAACAAAAGAATAGCGATAGTAAACCGCGTGTTTGTCACCTACCTACATTTTAAATATATATATATATAATGTGTAATAAATAATATATAAATATATATATGCGATGAAGCTACTTGTGTTTTTATCCACTCATTTCGCGAGCGTCTTAGTAAAAAGTTGTTACTCCACTAGCGCCTACGAAGCTGTAGGCCTCCTCGCGAATTAGGGTTGCCACTTTGTTCTATTATTTATTTTTTAAAATGTATTATTTTACTTGCAGTTTCTTGTTAGAACGCCAGTCTGGTACGTCTGAAGAAGTCTAGGTTTTGATCTCGGTCAAAATAAAAAACCTTTTCTCAATGCTTTCTGAAATACTCAATACAACAACGAAGAATCTACACAAACGAACTATGAACAATAACAACTTTAAATCGCTTTGTAAAATTTCAATTTTGTATATCTTACCATGTTAATTATAATTTATTCATTTATTTATACTTAGCCTATTACAATAATATAACATTTAAGATAGCTTTATATAAACAATGAAAGAAGTAGAAAAAAAGAAAGTAAAAAATTATATAAACACTATAAAGTATTAAACAATATTTAAAGAAACATAACAACAAAACACTGCGGCTAACTTAATGCTAAACATAATGTACTCCGTACTTGTTAAAACTGTAATGACGGTAGTCCAAAATATTAACAAGTTTGGCACTCGTCAAACGGGTTTGCTGTTTCAGTTTGACGAGCGAGATAGTAGTTTAAAATAGTTTTTATATATTGTAGGTAATAATAAAAATATAAACCTCCTTTATTATTAAAAAAAGAACGGTTAAATAACCTTAATACTGCTAAATGAAAAAAAGCTAGTCAAAATTACATGATAAGACAATTCCATAGTTATCTCATGAGACATAGTTGCAAAAAAAAACCACTAAATCAAATAAGTTCATTAGCCTAATTTAGACAACCCTGTACCGACTATCCTGCACGCTCCTAAGACGGCGGGGGGCTTTAAAATGCTCCCACCCAGTTTCTTATGCTTCCCCCTAGCCCCACCCTCACCCCCCGAGGGGTGCACGCGGAAATATGAAGGGAGCACTCATTTATCAATACAGAGCAACTCTGTTTCTTTCCTTGCTATAAGAATTGATTATTACGAAGTATTGACGATAAATTATTTTTTATTAATTATTTATGATGATATGCAGATTCATTTGTCAAGACATCTTTCCTTGACGGAATTAACGAATAACTGTATACACACGCACACGTCACGCTTCAAACGCATTCGAGTGGTCTCACCTTTAGTTTATAAAACAAAAAACAATCTCCCAATACACTATACAGCAGCTATTCTTCTACGTCATAGTAGATTTATTATATATTATTATGACATTAGTATGTAAGTGGACAATGCCAGTATATAGCAGCTAAATATAATTGATAATTATTAAATTTATTTCATTTATATTTGTATTGAGCGTTCTATTGGAGCCCTTTTACTAAAAGTAAAAAAAAAACACCATTTATTTTATTATCCACTTTTGTTAATAATATATAAACTATTGCGATACTAAAACTAAATATATAATAAATAATAATGATAATTAATTAATTTTAAAATTTTAACTTGACGCTGCTTTCTATAGTTTTGCAGCAAGCACAATAGTTAAACTAATTAATTTTTAGGATAATCATTAATTTTAATAATTTTTTTAATGGATACGTCTAGTTTTACAAACACTCTCAGTTTAATTAGAGTAAGCAGGGGTAAGTTTATCTCCACGGCTAATAAACTTTCGCTTCAATCACAAACATGTAAAGTAGCATGAAACTCCTTGTCTCTAAACATTAAAATACACACGGAAAGTTCTTCCAAGTACACATATATATAAATATAATATAATGTAGGCAGTTCACGAATACCAACATTTTAGGTTAAAATATAAGAACTTTGCATAACGAAATGTTAGAGGGAGCTCTCTTCACCCCTCCGGACCCCCCAAACGGAGATACCGTTTTTAGTATTTTAGTAAGTTCGGGGGAGATGGGGTGATTACACCCCCACTAGGAGTATGGGGGTCGGGAGTCCCCCGGCGAAGATGTTGTGATGTTTCTTAGTTTTATATTACTGGTTTAGTACCGAGCCTGTGTTATTTTATTATTTGTGTTAGTGACTTTTATTGAGGGTGTGTGTCTGTGTGTGTGGGTGTTTGTAGGTGTGCGTGCGGAGGATGACGTGCCCCGCTTAGTTCCGCGGTTGTTTCTATGCAGATGTTGGTGTTTTTTTTATGAATCTCGTTCTGTGAGAGGCTCCGTTTTTTATTTTTACTGATCTTATTACGTTTTTAGGTGTTCGATTTTGGGGAGTTGTAAGTTGGACCGTTACGACGTGGGTTATATAATAGGTTTAAGTATCGGGTTGGATGGTGTGCGGGTTACTTCTAACACCCGATGGATTTTTCTTAATACGAATTCAATGTTTACTGATTTGTAGATTGTTATTTACTATTAAACTAATCTATACTAATATAATAAAGAGGAAACATTTGTTTGTTTGTATGTATTGAATAGGCTCCGAAACTACTGGACCGATTTGAAAAATTCTTTCACCATTAGAATCCTACATTATGCCTGATGAACATAGGCTATAGAATATTTTCAAAAACGTTCATTAAATTTCATAGTACTTTATATCTTCATTACTACGCGAACGAAGTCGGGGGCAACAGCTAGTCTATATATATAAATTCTTTTGTTTTTTATAACGCACATCTGATTGACATAATAATTAACATTATATACAGAATGATTCAGTCTAATTTTAAGCTTTTAAACCTACAAATCACCCGAGGTATTATAATAAATAAATAATAATTTGTTTATGATTAGTAAGGTGACCCGGTCGCGTTTTGTAATCAGTTTAACATATCCGGATATAATAAAGGTTGACTTGTAAACCCGGACAATTCGCAGTCTCTTTCAACCGGATCAAGAGAGGGGACTATAGCTCGCAGACATATCTACAACTCTCTTTAACATGACATCTATTATATGTGATTTGCTAGTATATTAGTCTATTACATTGATAGTATATAAGTTATATTATATAATAATATCAATACTAATATTATAAAGAGGAAAGATTTGAATGTATGTTTGTGACGAATTGGCTCAAAAACTAATGGACCGATTTCAAAAATTCTTTCACCATTTGAATACTACATTATCACTGATCAATATAGGCTGTATAATTATTGTATTTGTATAATATGTAGACTGTATATATAAAGAATGAGTGATCACGAAATTTCGAAAACAGCTTGACGTACAAAGATGAACTTTGGCAGGGAGGTAGTTTTATAGTTAGTAGATAGCTAAGAACGGATTTTGCGACAGATGTGTGATAGGCATTGTCTGTTGACTGAAATATGAAACATCATTAAACTTCATAGTACTTTGTATCTTCATTACTACGCGAACGAAGTCGCTGCCAATAGCTAGTATATAATATACTAGCTTTTGCCAGCGGCTGCGCTCGCGTTAAGAAGTATTATTATTAATTAGGTTTAGTTTGTGTGGCTTTACTTTTGTTTAACGTGTGTTAAGTAGTTATCACCATTCCTGTCGTGGGTCATAATTGAAAACTTGCTCCAGTTATTAACCACATATCTATCAATTTTTAATTTCAGTTCAATCAGTCGAAAATCTAATAAGATTTGATCAAAATCCTTTCTTAGCGGATGCCTACGTCATAACATCTACCTGCATGCCAAATTTCAGCCCGATCCGTCCAGTGGTTTGGGCTGTGCGTTGATAGATCACTAAGTCAGTCACCTTTGAGTTTTATATATATAGATTATTTGATAGTTGTTTAAATTTAAAAAAATACATATCGTCAGCTTCTAATAACATAGTTTGGTCTACAAAATCGCTATTTTACAACAGAGCGATTTAAAATTGTTATTGTGAATAGTTTATTTTTGTAGGTTCTTTGTCATGATTGTTACGAACTCTTTTTTATTCATGTTTTTTACTTTTTATAAAGAACATAATTGTCATTTTTTGATATATCTGTCTGTTACTTCAACGCAATAAAAAAGCACGTACCCGAAACGAAAAAGTGTTTAACTGAAAAACAGACCGTCTATAATCACGACACCGGCTCTAGACTGCATACATCACAATGATATTGAGCATCTCAGAAACCATTTATAAATATGTCTGTAAATATGCATTCATATTTGTGCGACCAAAAAAATCTACTAGTAATTAAAGGAAATTATTTAAAATTATTTTGCTTATAATTCCCGCTACAACATTCAATAACTTGTCTCGACGCGTTGCGCCACTTCACGTGGCATCATCAGGATACGTGAAGTGGCGAAACGCGTCGAGACAAGTTATTGAATGTTGTAGCGGGAATTATAAGCAAAATAATTTTAAATAATTTCCTTTAATATGGATTTCCGCAAAGTAACGCCTGAAACAACCAATTCTACTAGTAATTGTATAACAAACAAAGTGAAAACAATACCTGTTTCAATTACCACTTATTAGTTCGGATTAATTATTACACAAACGTTCATTAACACAAACATGTGGGTTTAGTGGATTTACGGTTAACCGCTGCGTGTTCGGGGTAATAGTTTCACCCTTACAGATTAAGAGGTGACACTTTTCCCGCAAGACGGTTTAGAATTATGTTACCATTAAAGTTGTAATTGATTTCCTATAGCTATGTATTTATTTTCAGAATTGCTTATACCTACAATATTTTTAATGTTTTTTTTTGATAGCCCAGCATATGACCACACTCCGCCTGATGTTAAGCTAGAGTGCGGTCCATGAGTGGAGACAATTGTTACCACAGACAGTCGACTCCACTATGCTGGCTTGAGGAGATGAATGTGCTCTGTCCAAATTGACATACACACTCCTCTCGTTATCCCGGCTACTTCCAAGCTGATCCCGAAACGCGACTAGGTCACTTCACGGATGTTCCGCTTGAAAGTAGTGGTACTTCCCCAGGACGGCATACTGGGCTAATGCCATCATCAGTCTACCTACCACTCTTGAAATTGATGAAGCTAAAGATAAAGCTTGTCACGTAAAATGCCTTTATAAGAACCTAGTGTGACTGAAATGTTTGTGCGTATGTTGGTGTGAGTAAGCATAGGTTTATTTACATTAATTATAGGGTTTTGTTTAATTTAAAGCTAAACTAGAATTGTACCTACTAATTATATTGTACAGACTATGATTGACGAGTTTCTTCTGAACTCTTCTCCTTATATGCTTTTCTGAAATCTTAGTAGATTCTGACTATGACTTTAGGACCAATGGGAAATAAAAATTTTGGTTTAAAAAAAGCAGTCATCGTTAGTATATCGGTTTTATTTTATATATCCTTAATAATATAAAAGAAGTTGTACTTTCTTAGGAAGGTATTTTTTGTTTAATATAATTTCGATAGTTTTGCAGTCTCCCACAGCTAAAATTGCTGCTAAGTTTTCGAAAAGTTGGATTAAATTAATTAAAATAATTGCTATAGTTAGCTGTATAAAGTTTTGGATGTTAGTTAAAATGGTGGTAAATATTCTTAGAGACAATTAGACTCTTATTAGTAGCTCTGAAAATCAAGAAATAGTGAAAAAATTGTATATAAATAGATTTCAGTGGATAAATAAACATAGAGGGAAAACTGTTGAATATTTTACTTTAAAAAAACTGAGCTATGTGTTGACCTTGAACTAAAGCTGAAAAAGAGAGCTAAAAATGTAGAATTTTTTATTGCAGCCAAAATCCAATTTTTCAGTTTCATAAACCGTCAAAACACGTTTACAGTGAAAAAAAAGAACCACCTTTTTTAAAATGTTTTGTTAGTCACTTTTTTCGACGGGCAAATAGTAAAAGTGAAAGTGGTGTGGCCGGGGAAAAAAATACGTCACTATTTCTGTGCTGGATGTTATAAAAAAAGAAAAAAGAAAAAAAAACCGAGTATTTACGAATGGCCGCCGAGAGTGAGAGTTCTATTTTCAAATTGCTTGCGCGCCATTCAACGTATTCCTTTTATGAAATTTCGACACATGTTCCAGACTGACTTGTGATAATTATTTATTTATTAGTATAAAAAAAACAGATCGCAGCAATTAACGGAACTACATTACTACGGCATTACTTGACTTAAAAAAAATACACTATTATATCACACAATACATAATTATTTACGAGATAAAATATATATTTACCTACAAAAAAGTCATCTATTGCTGAACATCCTAATATATATACAGTAATGCCCCGCTTTACGCGAGGGATACGTTCCGGAAAAAATCGCGTTAACTGAAATTCCCGCGACCATAGAGAAGTTGATGACTACATTATGTTTATACGCACTCTTTTGCGTAATTTAATAATACATTTGAATTTTGCGTTACAGCGAAACGCGCATAACGGGGTCGCGTAAAGCGGGGTATTACTGTATATCAAAGTATTAATATAACAATGAAACCAATCGCAAAACTAAAGTTAAATTTCGATACACGTCGTAGCGTCTACGGTATAGTTCGTAGAAACAGGCATCGTAATTCATATTAACACAACTAGTAAAGGCGTGTTCATACGAGCATCCTCATTGGACCGGAAGTGTCTAGTTGCATATATTTTCTCTAAAATATTATGAGAAAATTTTTGACCTTTACTTTTTGATTTGACTAAACTCAACCTTCGTCATTGAACTAGGTATATATAAATTAATTTAAATAAAAATTCATCAAAATTATTAAACATTTTACACTTTTGACGACTACCAATATAAGACATTCGCGATTATAACTCCAACATAGTTGTTACTTTAAAAAAAAACTATATAACGCCACTCCACTGCCCTCGTTGCTCGTTTTCTTTTTTTACATGTTTCCTTTCATTGGCCGATTCATTCTATTTTTGAATATTTTTTTCAGCTTTCTCGCTCCACATTCAGCGGAATGCATTTTTATAAATGGAACGTGTTTTGAAAGGTAAACAACTTGTTGAATTTTTTTTCAGGCCGTTCTGTTACACACCTTTTTAACGTTTATTTCATTCTCATACGGGACAAGTTTTTCACGAATATCATTTAACTTACTGTAATGACTCTTTACACTTTGTTTTCAGGGTTAGCTTAAAGCTAAAGCTACCGTTGTTACATTAAAAAGTTTATTTTTATTAATTGAAAGGCTTTAAATATATTATTTGACAATTTTATCGTACATAATAAGGCCTTCAGTGACATATAGCCTAGTGCAGTGATTTTTGACCAGTATGCCGTCAAATTTTAGAAATTCAAGCTGAAATTTCTTATTAACACTATTCTTATTATTAATCCCTTAATAAACGTACTGTTGTTTTTGTAGTGCATATTATTTTGTTTTACATTTAAAACTATTTTAAACAGTATAAGTAAACAAGTTTTAAACTTATATTTTTCTGTTTGCCGCCAAATTTTGATATACTACTAATATTAGCATTATATTGTTTCCGAAATCTCAGTAGAGACTGGCTCTATGCAAAATAAATATTTTTGATTTTAAAATTAGAAAATCAGCTATATGTAAAGTATAATTTACTATAAACATTTTATTATAAAACAAAATATCTCTTAATTCTATTATTTATTTAATTCACTTATAACCTTTCTTGATAGATATGTATGTATTTAATACTATGTAAATAATATGTATGTATATATTATTATTTATTATTTTATGTAATGTATGTATTGTGTATATTTAGTTATTATTTTTCTTCACATTGCACCGAATATCACCGCTCACATCGACAAAGGTTAGCTGGTAGATAATGTCGAATAGATAATGCATTAAGCTCGTCTATGTATAAAAAAAAATCGGTTGTCTGTAAAGTCGGTTTACTGACGATAGTTGAACGTGACAACGTCTTAAGAAAATACTGATGGAATGGTAGCATTTTTCAAAAGAAAATTTTAATTTCATTTGTTTAATAGATTTGTATGTATATAGAGAAGGAGGTAATTGGAAATCACAATGAAATTGATCAAGATCACTTCAAGCCTTACATGGAACGCCTCAGAGCGAGGTAACGCCGCATGAGTCATGTTTTTTCGTGCGTGCAGCCGGCTCAATCGAATTATAAGACGTTGTCACGTCAATATTACTGTTTTCTTGCAATAAAGAATTTTTTTATTTATTTTATAATTACTGTTTTAAAAGAGACTAATTATTTATTGAATTGTTTTATTTCTGCAATCAAAACGATCGTAGTTAAATATAACCGCAACAAAATGCTCGTTTATTTAAAAATGGATAAGCCTATTATTTTAATTATAAAAATTAAAAATATAATAAAAAAGCACGGAACAAAGGAGTGAGTGGCTGAGAGTAGTGAGACTTAACCACAAACGAAATATATAATGCATGAGTGCATTTATTTGAAATGACTGACAAAAAACACGCTGACCATTCACGGTATATTCTCGAACGAAATACGATCTGAATACGATTCAATTGTTTTGTCAAGTTTTCTTAATCTGGTAGTTTGCAGTTTGAATCCCGGGAAAAGAGGTAGGTACTTATTTTAAAAAATATATATAATAAATATTAATTCAAATAAAATATATCGTTAACATAACCGGAACTAATATTTAGGAAATTTTCTTTGTTTTTTTTTTCAAGAAATAGCTCAAAATTGTCAATAGTTTCTGAAATACTCAATACAACAACGAAGAATCTACACAAACAAACTATGCACAATGACAACTTTAAATCAACGTAAATTGAAACGACGTAAGTCGAGACATATTTTTTCATATGTTTACATGTAAAATCAAAGATAACAGGCCTTAAAAAACGCAATAACTCCTTGATCCATTGGTTTGTTGTAACTGGAGGACTACCTGTACTCTTTAGTTTAACATTAGACCGAGTATTGTCTCATGCGAGATTACTACGATTATCAAATTTGAAATAAGAACAAAGAAAAGAGATGAATACATATAAAAACAAAATAATATGCACGTATATTTTTGTATACAAGAATACCGCTCCCAATATAGGCTGTATTTATTCAAATGAGGTTCGTTATACTATACATAATTGTACATAGAAAAAAGTAAATAATGTTCAAAAAAGCCACATTTTATTATGACGCGTTCGGCGCTCGAATGGACATTTTCAACCTATCTATGTGGTTTTTTTAATATTTATACGGTGTGTTTTTATTTATATTTTTATTTTGTTTTTTTTTTAATGTATATATACACCTTTAAATTAGTCTTCTATTTAGGGTCTTTTAACTTGGTAGGATCTACAAAATCGCAATTTTACAGAAGCTATTTAAAGTTGCCATTGTACATAGTTTGTTTGTGTAGATTCTTCGTTGTTCTATTGAGAATCCCAGAAACATTTTTTTTATTTCTATCATTTAAAATGTATCTAATAAATATTAGTTACGACCTGGAATCGAAGCCGGGTACAATTTTAAAAATGGAATTAGATAATAAAAAAAAAACTAAACATTCGCGTACACGCCGTATAATAAGTAATGTCGAAATAATGTCCGTGTGTGTATGTGTGTGTGTGTGTTAGCCCATGTATGCGTTTACATGCCTTTTGCATGTGTGCGTGATTGCAATATCCGTGCATGTGTGTATTGGGGTCAGCTGTACAATGGTCAGCAAAAGTGAAATACATATTAAAGGAAATTATTTAAAATTATTTTACTTATAATTCCCGCTACATTAGGTCGATGAAGGAAAATAACCTCCACCACTGAAATACATATTTTAATTTAATTAATATATAATAATAGATTTATTATTTATTTTTTTAATACAAATTATATAATAGTTATTGATTATACATAATTAATATCTATGATGCTTTCAACTGATTAAGCTAGAAGTTTTCAAAATATGGGTTGCTAGTGAATATTAAGTGGCTTCTGAAATGTAATAAATATGTTTGTGTTAATAAAACAGACCTTCATTCATATTGGAAACTAGCTGTTGCCCGCGGCTTCGCTCCCGTTAAGAAGTATTATTATTAATTAGGTATAGTTTTTGCGGCTTTATTTTTGTTTACCGTGTGTAAAAACGTCTTCAACATAGTAACTCCAATCTTTAATTTCAGTTCAATCAGTCGAAAATCTAATAAGATTTATACAAACTTTCATCCCCTATTTTATCCCTTTAGGGGTGAAATTTATCAAAATCCTTTCTTAGCGGATGCCTACGTCATAACATCTACCTGCATGCCAAATTTCAGCCCGATCCGTCCAGTGGTTTGGGCTGTGCGTTGATAGATCACTAAGTCAGTCAGTCAGTCAGTCACCTTTGAGTTTTATATATATAGACTTGTATTTGCATTTTTAAATTCCAATTAGAACAAATAAGTCGGTATTAACACTAGGTTTACGGGACGCGTCAATTTGACGCATTTTGACTTTTATCAGATAATTACCAAAAACTGTTTAAATTTTTATTTTATCTCTTTGTATGACTTTTATTCATTGATCGAATCGATCATATATTGAAGTCTATTTTCTTTAAAAGTGTTTAATTACTGAACTTGTATATGTGGTATACCTATCTCTACGATATGCGTCAAATTGACGCGTTTTAGTAGAAGTAGGTATATAGAAAATGTCCGTAAACCTAGTGTTAAGTAGTTCCGAGATTCGCTACTAGGGAATCTCTGAGTATTACCAATAATTATACCTTTAATTTTTTAAGACAACCAAGAATTGGGAACCAATATTGAAATTTTTTGTCAGATAACTTTGAGAACCACTGCAATAATATATTTATTTTTGAGTTTTTTTTATAAAAATGTCTAATATTTAGATATATTTTTTAAATTGTTTATTGTACAATTTTTTTTATCTTGATTAAGCTATTGTAAATGACAATAATTTTTTAAAAATATTTTTTAACATTAATACGTTCCCATGACATGAGAAAGGCCCTTATTGTTTATTGAATAAGTGGCACAACGGACAAATATTTGAAAATGATCGTTGAACAAGATGAATTGAGTCATGACCTAAAATAAAAGGTCGTATGCGTCAACCTAACATTGTGAAATCGAGTTATTACTTTGACATACATAATATAGCGCTCAATAAATAGATGTAGCAGTACTCTCGGATTTTATATATATATATATAATAATATTGTGCCATGTGATGAGAGCCTAATACAATTCAAAAATAAATAGTAAACTTATTTGAAATTAAAATGCTTCTATTCAATAGACGAGTACTTCAATGATTCGAAATTTGATTGATGAGTTTCTTGTGGTTTTCTCGTCATACGCTTTTCCGAAGTCATGGTAGAGTGTAACGATGAAAAACAATAATTTAATGTACTATAGAAAAATAATACCAAGTTTAAAAATGTTAAATAAATCTTCATTTACACGCACTTGCTTGTGTGGTTTAAATTTAGAATGGAATTTTTAGAAAAGAATGGTTTTAATTAAAATTTAAAAAACACTTTTCTAGCTGACTACACGTCGTTGCCAAAAATTCAATGGCTACTATACACACGTAATAACAATCAGTAGGTGTAGAGTACATCAATGTGGCGGGACCATATTTTTATAATTTGTTTTTGACATGAGGATTTACGTGTGCATTAAAATTTCGTAGACATCTGTCATTAATAGAAAAAGAAGAAAGAAGGACTATACTCTTATGAATTACAAAGAAATTATTTTATTGAAGTACAACAGCGGTTCTCAAACTTTTTTGGCGAAGGAAAAAGCCTCAATATAATTTAAAAAACTGATTTATATGTTTTTATGAATAATCATATTGCAATGTAATTTTACGTAATATTTAGTTGGAATATTTAGATGTAACCTTATAATCTCCCTTTAGTAGGTATTTTTTGCAGTATTTTAGCCCTAGGATTCCGCGGAACACACTTTGAGAAGCATAGAGTAACCTTAATGTAACGACCCTCAATATAACGATTTCCTCGATTTTTCAAATCCCCTAGAACTGCCCGTAAGAGCTATTCCTTTACATTACGAATAAATTTGTTAAAAATCTTTGTTAAAAAGAAAGTATTATTTACCTCGTTCGCTATAACAGGGAAAGCAGATTAGTACCTACAAAAAGCTGAGATTAATAATTTTTTTTAACCCTTAAAACGAATCGTAGACCAACCTAACCTCTGTATAACAAACCTCATTGTAACAAATTACTTGATATAACGAATTATTTTCTGATTCCCTTTAGTATCGTTATATCAAGGTTGCAATGTATAACTCAACATTTTTTTCAAGTTAAAAAAAGTATATTATATAAATAAAAAATATATCGCTTTTTATAGAATTATTGGTCAATTTATTTTAAAATTGAGTAACACATATAAAACTTGTATAACCGGGTTCTGAGCCCACATACAATTTTATATAATGCAATTTTATTATATAACTTATCGAAAGCTGTATACGGTGTACCCTTTGACTTTTGCACTTACTATATTACTACGTAGACAAATATAAAAATTTTTTTTTTAATTGTGATTCAAATAAAAATAAAGAGGTTTACAGTAATTTAAAAGCAAAGTAGTAAGGTGTATGATGCTTAATTTACAGTTAAGCAAGAACAGGCTATTATTGGGACGTTTCTAATGATTTCTTGTCACATGCCTTCCTGAAATCTTAGTAGATTCTAACTATACGCAAGAGCCTAAAGGGCCAATGTAAGATAAAGATTTATATAAAAATAATTAAAAAGAAAATTACATTGTATTTATTACATACAACAAGGCAGATTACAAAAAAAAAAACAAAAACATTTTTTATTCCGACGAAAAAAAAAACCTAAACATTCTACGAAAAGATCTCGCGATGTTAAAAATTTGCAATTGACCTAAATATTGCAGATGGCGGGCGAATGCACGCAGTTTTTCGCCACTCGGTTGATGTGTGAGTGTGTGTTTATTATACGCGCGTATGCGTGTGTGTTTTTGTAGCGTTTGCAAAACAAAAACATAATTATTTAATATTATTTCTAATTAGATACTAATGATATACCTACTATAGCGTTTGTGTTAATTATTTTACATGAATTATTTGTCCTATAAAATAATATTTATGTTAAAACTGAAAAAAAAAAGTTTAATATAAATAAAAAATAAATAAAAAGTTCAGCTTTTGCAGACCATACAATAATGACAAGGAATATTGAATTGTGGCCATGTACGGATGTGTGAGTGTGTCGAATACATTTTTGAATGCTGCATTTTTATTGGACGATTTTTTTTGTTAGTGTGTGCGTGCGATAGTTGTGTTTATGTGTGTGTTATTACTAATTGTGATATCTACTTCATTTAAATTTCGAACGAAAGTGCATCGCTATTCGAAAGTTGCTTTGTTTAGTTTTTAATTATTATTTTAAATTTGCCGCGCTATAGTCTCTGGTCATGTCGCGATTGTATATTCTCATTTTGACACAACGACACGTTAATGTAGGAATTTATAAAAGTTAACTGGTTTAGTTTTATTTGTATCAAAAAATTGTCTTGTATAGATATAATAACCAAATCGATTTTTTTAAACATCAATTAGTACGACCAATGAGGGTAGATATAAAAATGACTAAAAATGACAGTCGCTCCCACTATGTCGTATTAGTAAAACAAGTGTGTAAGGTGTAGTGGGCTTATCACGAATTTTAGTCTGGCTTTCGAACCGAGCTCGCTTCAAGCTATTTGTATGGAAATTTCAGCAGCGCCACCGCGTGCGGATTTGGAACTACAACATTTTAGATACTTTTTGTTAATTTTCGAACGTCTCGATCTTTCGTTCATTTGATAGATTGCTGGTGCTCGTTAGTCGTTAGTAAAAATTCATGATCCCGATTGCTAACGGATCCGTTTTACTTGTGACAGCTCGATTCGAAAGCCAGACTAAATTCGTGATAAGCCCACAGATAGCACTAACTCTGCTCAGTCTAATAACATAAAGTAATAATTAATAAAAATGGTTATAGTTGGTTTTAATCATTAGCGACAAAATGACTCGATAACCCATCCTTACAGCCGGACATTACGTTCTCTTTTTTAAATTTGGCACATAGACCAAAAATCCTCCCGGCAACATATGCAGTTGTACAAACGACTTTAAGTTCTAGTGTTAAGTGTCATAATTTCATACTTTTTTTTTGTATAACAAATTTTGAGGTTAGTTTACATATAATAAGTACAATCAACTACAAAAGTGTATACTCAAGTATTGTTTGTTTGTGTACTTTATTGCTGTGGGAATAAAGTTGATTTTATTTAATGAACTATTATTTTAATTATATCTGTAGCAGACCGATATAAGATAAATATACGAACGGCCGAATATTGCGTCATTAGCGATGGTTTTTTTTCTCTCTTTTTTGCACGCGTTCGAATTTTAAACGCAAATTCGGGCCTCCTGATTGGTTATTTGCTGTTTTTAATTAGTTTTCCATAGATAATGGATTTACGTCCGCGTCGGCCATGTTTAAAATGTTTTTAAATATTAATTTGGTGCGGCTTTTATTGCAAGTCGTATCATACCAAATTATTTATTCATACTAATATTATAGAGTAGTAGATAGTCAGATTGATGATGGTCTGATTATTCCAGTAATGAAGTCTTGGGGTAGTGAATACCACCTCTTTCAAGCTACATACCCGTGAAGTGAACCTAGTCAGGTGTCAGTAACAGTTTAGAAGTAAACGGAATAACGAGAAGCCGACATAGTGGAGCGACGGTTGTCTCCGCTTATGGACCACACGAGCTTAACTTTAGTTTAAGTACTTTTAAGATACCATATAAAACTACATACAATCACATAACAATAGTCAAAGACATTGTTATGTATGTTGAAAGGAAGTCCATTCATAGCGAGTCTTTCGCGGCATTACGTCGGCACGCGCATGTGTGGGTAATCCTTTCTTGACCTAGAGACGTTGGACATAGAGCAAGTAGACGCGTGTCGAAAATAGACGAGACACTCGGTTTGAAAGTTTTCTTTGTTCATAAAAATAGTTTTATTGTGTTAAATTAATAAATTTCTTATAACAGTTCTTGTATTTGTTTTAAATTGATTACAATTATTTTGTGCAGCATTTACGCTTTTTAATGTTCCATATTTCCAAATTCAAATTTAAAATACTTATAACTTATATGATTCACTTGTTTTCGTTTTTTGTTTTCTTTTGTTTTCCTAATATATAGATTTCAAAGCTCGCTAACCTGGCTACCCATAGAACCTCGGTTCAATTATTATAATAAATAGGGATATTATAATAAAGGTAGGGATTTATTTCAAGTCTAGGCCTTATATGTTTGGGTTGTCTTTGTCTTACGTGGTATTATCTCCAGTATGAGGTCAGTCCATTGTGTGGATAATATAATTTAGTATTGCAATTTCAAAAACGCTTGTCGCTTATTGGAGAATGGATCAATTTGTTTCTAATATGCTTCACGCACGCACACACGTATGTTGAACACACACTATCAATTCTAAACTAGTTCTAAGCCAGTGTGGGTGTTTGTCCTTCCTTGACCTAGACACGTTGTTATCCGCGGCTAGGTCAGGGAAGTACACTATTACAGTGTGCGTTATCTCGCTGTGTTAGTTTGAAATTAGAACTTCATTCGCATTTAATCGTTATAATTTTAGTTCTAAATTTGAATTTTGTAATAAATACGTTATAAACGCGTTCAATTAATAGGTTTTGGAAAGTCCATTAATTCGTGTAGTTTTTTAATTTAATTTTAGAATGGATTCCAATTAGAATCAGAATATGATATTTTATTATAATGTAAAATACATTATCGATATTAAATTACGTTACGGAATGATTATCAAAAATAAAATTGGCATCATTTTTTTAAACAAAAGTCATGACCCTATAAATGCAATTGGTTAGGTTCTAATATATATACATACTATACATACCTATATACATATTTTACCAATACAAAACTGCATGGGGTCAATGCCCTCCCAAACATACGAGCAAAGCAAGGTCACACACACTAGTGAATAATCCACACATCCGTAACAACGGCCGTGAAATTAGAAATAGTAGTGTTGGGATATAGTCGATAAAACTATTTGTCGATAAACGTATAGTGTGCAGCAATACTTATGTTAATAGTTTAAAATATTCGCGGCGAAAATGAATTCAAATTTGGAACGTATTTTCTTGTTCGCATTAATTTTTGTGAGTGAAATAATATGATACCGAAAATTAGATGACAAATCGTTTTTTAAAGCGAATTTTAATCAATGAATATATTAGCTATTATAAATCCATTGTCATTAGTCAATTTGCATTTTTAAAAAGTTAATTAATTATACATTCTGCCTTTCTTATTTGTTGACACTAAAAGTGGCCAAAGACGATTGACGAACTCGACAAATAGCGTTAAATTTAAAAATCAAATTTACGTCATAATCTCTTAGTAGATTTTAGATTTAAAATTACTCAGAATAGTTTATATCCTCGGTCAATAAACGGACAATGTAATGCATAATTATTGTTTTAAATCAGACTACAATTTTCTGAGATTAGACGAGTATCTATTTAATATATTAGTACCTATATATATATATATAGAAATGAATCAATATGATAACAATAAATAATAATAATATATAAAAATGACAGACGGAAATAAAAATAAATATAGAAAAATTCTAAACAGCTGAAACTATAGTAAAAAATTAATTTTTTTTTTTTTAAATAAAAAGTATCCTATGTTACTTCTAGTACCTCCAAAAATATGTGTGCAAAGTTTCATGATGATCGGTTAAGTAGTTGTTGCGTGAAAACGTAACAAACAAACTCACATTCACATTTATAATGTAGTAGGGATTATTAATTATTACTAAGCGATCTCTTCCAGGCAACCAACTTTTAGATGTGGAGCAATGCAGAAGAGAAATAGCGGGAGTTATAAATAGATACACATATAGATAAACATATAAACTATACACAATACACACCATGTTACATAGATACATACATAAGATAATAATGACAATAATATATATATATGATATAATCCCTGGTTCAGAGCCTTTCCCTATAAATTTGTTAACCCAGACTATGTCTCCAATCGAATATTCTGGTGGAATAGTTTCTTTAACTGATGGCCTGAGTTCCTGGAATAACCTAACTCTGTCAAGATCTTCCTTGACGCTTGACTTAAGAAGATCAAACGTAGTGCGCATTTATCTTCCAAACAGTATTTCGCTTAGTTGGTATCATTACCTTAGTTGGCGAATCTTTTTTATTCACTGGATATGTTTGGCTGCTTTCATTGTCGCTAGATTCGCTAGACGTGTTGTGTCGTGCTAGGCGTCTCGTTCGTAACTATTTATGCATTGCTTTGCCGCTACTAATGCACACTTTTGAGAAGTGGTTGTTCTTCCCGCATAACCTACAGCGTTTGCCTCTGACTGGACATTCTTCTAAATTATCGTGATAGTCTCGATAGTTTCGTAGTTGACGTTTCTTCGATTTCAAAGTATCGTTACTTCTCGTTGTTCGTATAAAATGTTGCATTATTAATAAAATATAAATGCAGTTTTAACATGAAAAAGCTGTTTATTTTCAACCACAATGACATAAGTGACAATTGTATTTTAATTATGCAACAACTTTATGTATCAGTTTATTGTTAATTATAAATTATTAAGACCATTAATCGAAATATAAACTATCCTATATCTCAAGTTAGACCAAATTACACATAAAATGCCAGCTTTCATCGAAATCGGTTGACTTGGTGAAGAGTTCACTGGGAACATACATATGACACTGGATTTTTATATATTAAGATATATATATATATATATATATATATATGTATGTATACATAAATAACAATAGGTAAAGTGTTGATGTTATTTTATGAATTTGTTTTCTTTGAATCCCCCTTCCCCCTCCAAACACCTTCCACCCCGTTCCCCCTATTTGTATTAGCGATCATCGACCGGTCAATGGCTGCATATGAATGAATAAGCGAGTTTTAAAAAAATTACACGTATTTGTGAGAATATACCGCGTTTTCTTTTTTCCTGGAAATTGCATTTAAATTGTTTGATTTTAATATCTAATTATTTGCATTATAACTTTGTACGGTATTTTTTAAATTATACTTATGACGATGAGTGTACCGTCTATAGTCTGATGATTGTGATAATTTTTAGTCTATGCATATATGAAAAAATATATTTAAGGCTTGGATACCTACATTAGACTCTACAACAAATAAATTTTATTTAATTTGTGTATTTGCTCTTCAGAATTTCGGATGTAAATAACTTTTTACAACGCTTACTAATAAAAATTTTAAAATTGGAATCAAGAATTCGAATTATAAAATGTCAAAATGACAGTTCAAAATTATTGCCAGATTAAATATTATAAAATGGTCAATTATAGTTCTAATTTTTTAGCTGTTTTATTATATTATTTAAATATTAGTGCAGGAATTTAAGCAGTATCAAAAATGTTGTAAACAGTTAATTTTAACTAAATAATAAGTGAGTTTTTTTATTCCATTAACTTAAAGTTTCATTTCTTTAAATGTCAATTTATTGTTTAATTATTAACAATTTTAATAGCACTGGGTTAACACTCCGACAGATATCAAGCTTGAGTGAAGTCTAATAAAAACTATCGATATCACATTGTAACTGTATTAGCACGTCACTATCACCTCCCGAGTCGTTGCACCATTGGTCCAGTGACTAATTTCAGTTTCAGCGCTATTTACTTTAAACGCTATTTAAGTTTATTTATTTTTATAATCATAGGCTGAAAATTACGATTTTACTGCAGATATTAAATTTGTGTTATCTCGTAAGAAAAGAATTAGATATTTTATAGTTATTTTTATGTAATAGTTACTTCATACTTCACATATATATACATATATGTTATTAATTTGACATTTATTGTAACCAATGTGTAATATGATTTATAAATTGTTATTCACTTTTTTTCTGAGTTAAAATTCAGTTTTTTTTTATTATTATTACTTTATGTACAGGCTATGATTGACGAGTTTCTTGTGGTATATTTCTCATCATACCTCTTTCTGAAGTCATTGTAGAGTCTAATGATGAGCAAGTGCACGCCTTTAGTGCCTATGCTAATAAACGATTTTCATTTCATTTCATTTCATTTCAAAACTAAAACTGATAATATCTAGACCTGAAACAAATTATTTTTACAGAGCTACCTAAAAAGCAGCGCGATCTGATCACGGTGTTAGAGAGGGCATATTTCAAAATTGAAAATTGATTGAAAAAAATCGTCCAAAATTAACTTCGTTTCAGACACAATAAAACCCTGTCTAATCTAAAAATTAAAAAAAAAACTGCCCCTGTCTAGTCCGCAAGACTTCGACAGCTGAAGTTAAGAATGCATTTCCGAATGAATTCAAGCTATTATAGTTCTTATTTCGTACAGCCAAAACACTTTAATTGCATGCTTAGAACCCTCGTACATTATCTTAAAACAACTTTATTATTGCTCAAAATCCAACATTATTTTTAGAATCGTAAAGTTTCATTTAGATTACGCCTGTACTGCCAAATTAATTCGGCGGTCTAAACATCGTGTCTGTGGACGCTGTTAGCGAAATTCGTGCAATAGTCTATGGAGTTAGGATCGAATTTGGCTCGTCTAGAAAAGCGTATCTTAGGTCGTTTGCGATTCGTAGAGAACCGCCAAAATGCATCGGAAGGTCAACGAACTCCCCGCACCAAGGGCATTCCGTTTTTAAAAGCTAGCGCGCCAATAGACGTAAGGATCTAAATAGGAGGCCATTTTGAATGTCATTTTTTCGCGGGGTTTTTAATTGGAATAACGTTTTTTTCATTTTGGCTTCTTTAGCGGACATTTTTAAAACAATAGAATGGTTTTTCGAATTATTTTTGTGTAATAAGAGGGAAAACTATATGAACTTTTAAGATTTCTACTTAAATTAAATTCAATAAATTAGTTGACAGTTTTAAATTTCAATTGTTTTCAATAAACAATGGTCGTAAAAGACAAATGAATAAATATTACTTAAATAAAAGTATTTTTTTGACATGAAGGTTTACGTGTGAATTAAAATTTTATAATTTGTTAATTAATACTGGAAGCCATTAATAAAAGAAGAAGGAGATTACTTAGTAAAGTATAGGAGCTGTCAAAGTGACAGATGTTTTATGATATAATCAAACTGTCATTTTGACAGCTCATACTAATGCTAAGTTTATGAATCTTGACAGTTAAAGACAGGCCCCGGATTCGATTCTCTGTTGAAGCGAATATTTGTTTTGTACTTGAAGTTGGTACAAACAAGAATTAAGGTCCTAATTCAAACCTCTATTATATTAAGCAGTCATGGCAACTCTAAACATTCCTTGACTCCTCCTCCTCTGATTGACGAGTTTCTGGTGGTCTTCTTCTCGTCATACGCCTTTCCGAAGTCATGGTAGACTCTAACGATAAGCAAGCGAATTTTCATTAATCCATTCAATGACACGAGATAAAGCAGCGGACTTTGATAAGAAACTGCACGAAGACAATGGTTTAATGAAACTAATAATGAAAAGTAGTTTCAAAATATTGTATAGATTATCATTAAGGGCTTGTTAAAAGGAACAGACAGACGGAAGTACGCTCTCTGGGCTTATATTATAGTAATTGCGTATTTCGGCGAATTATAATTTGCATCGTGACCTTACAATTTTGAGTGCATTGTGCTGCTGCTTCGATGCATTTCAGGGTTATGTGAGGTTAGCTATTTTTGTTTAATTTATTTTATATATTATTCTAATATATAAAGTTACACTATCTCAAGATTATTGTGCTTTATATAGACGGTTTATTATAATACGTGCAGAGTGATGAACAATGAAAGAAACTCCTAAACGCAGTGTGTTATAGGTAAGTAAATAATTTTTAAACTTATATTTTCTGTGTGCCGCCAAATTATGAAATCATTAGAAGTGTGCCGCAAAAAAAAGGTTGAGAATCACTGCTCTAGAGGATAGCAAAATTCATTAGTACAGCGAAGTTCCAACTATTATTTATTTATTTAAAACTTAGTACAACAGTACAGGCGGGCTTAATGCTAGGTAACATTTTCTACCAGCCAACCTATAAATATTTATAAAGAAAAAAAAATGTGAAGGGAGGGATACATAAATAACATATATAAAAAACATAACAACAGTAACATAATTTACATAGATACATATACACATACATACAAAGTCATACATCTATATGTATAAAAATAAGTGGCAATTTTCGTTGTAATTTTATATCTCAAGAACGGGCTCACCTATCCAAACCAAATGTTTAGGCTTTGTTCGGACTATTTAGTAGATGGTTTATGTGAAGTTTGCACAAAATCGGTAGAGCGGTTCTTCATTTATCACATTTTTTGTAACAAATTAATTCAATAAATGGCGGATCGTGCTGTCAAATTGAAACTATTTTCAGTGTTGACAGTTATTGAAACTTTTTATGTCATTCATGCTGTTCGATGCATGAATTTGATGTTCCAATTAATTTTTTTTAAATTTCACTTTATACGTAACGAAGCAGGTACCGGACCGCTAGTACGATATAAGTGTGATGTCTAGAATATCGTGAGTTCTTGTATAGGTGTTTTCTTTGCTCACTGACCCCATTCTAACTTACTAACTAAACTTTGTTATAAAAAAAGTTATTTAAATTGGGTAGTAAGAACAAACCCACATGAATTTCAATAATATGAAAGCGATGACGTCAAAACTGTCTGAAACATTTTATTTCAGTTCTTCAGGTTGGCAGTGGGCTGACAGGGAAATGTATTACAATGTAATTGTTTTGTTACAAAATAAATATATATTTTGTTAAATTTATATATGTGTCATTCTAATTATTTCAGCATTACCTGACACTAACACTGTTTCTTCTTTAACAAGTTATCAGGAAGAAATTATTTTTTAGTAATAAGATTACCAATTATTCTAAGTTATGTTTTGTTTGTGCTAAATTACTTATAATACTTACTCTTAAAGCAATAAAGGATTTAAAAACTTAAGGCTTTGAGTATAAACACCAAAACCTTTTAACACTGGGCCATGAACGTCATCATTGCGAGGGGAAGGGACGAAGGGTTCAGAGAAGAGGGGGTTATTTCGAAAGTTGCACAAAATGCATTGCCCTGACCTCAATACACAGACTGCACTTTGGCGATATATTCTTGCAAGGCGGTTCCGATTTATGTTTTATAACATTAACACTAGAACTACGAGCCGGTCAATATGACCTATTTTTACCAACCGGTCAAAATGACCGGACGACTTGTGCTTGCAAAAGTATTAAATATAATTCAATAAATTGATTGTAGAATTGAAAATAATAGAATCGTTTACAAAAAATAACGAGTAGGGTTGTATATAAAAGTCTTGTGAAGAATTTTTGAAACCGGTCATATTGGCCGGTTAGTAGTTCTAGTGTTAACATCTTTGTGATAAAACGACTAGATGATGGCGTCTGGTCAAAAGAATGCAATGAACTTCATTGATTATTTTAATGTTAAATTTGTAGTCAAATGACTGCTTCCTTCTTTTTACTGTAAAATACGAATTATTAAATTAATTATGACTATTTGTCTTTCTCAGTTTCTCCGACAATTAGTCGACTGAAAGAAGTTGTTAGTTTTTGCATTGAATCACCAATTCTCTACATAATAGTTTACTTTAGCTTGTGATTCTAATTTTAAATCTGTGTCTATACTAATATAATAAAGAGGAAACATTTGATTGTTTGTATGTATTGAATAGGCTCCGAAACTACTGGACCGATTTGAAAAATTATTTTACCATTCGAATCCTACATTATTCCTAATGAACATAGGCTATAGAATATTTTCAAAAACATTAAGGATCCGTATGAAAACTTCAATAATATAACCCAAAGCGTGGAAAAGAATCACTATATTGCGTACGCTGAGGAAATTATTGACAATAGAGCAAAGTGATGTACTACAGTTTTATAGAGGACATCAATATCTACAATAAAATCAGCAATACCATATGTCTAACTATTACAGTTACGTCACAATAACTACTTTTTCATGTTAAAATTTAAACTTCATAGTACTTTATATCTTCATTACTACGCGAACGAAGTCGCTGGAAATAGCTGGTACTTAATAATTAAAACAAAAAAAAGTTTTAATATAAGTGAAACAGATTGTAGAGTGTAACGATGAGCAAGCGCACGCCTTTCGTGCCTCTGCTAATCAATTATGATAAAAATAGTATAATTATAATATACTAGTATAATTACACTAGTTTACAAGGTTTTTGTCCTTCAAATGAAACGTTTTTTTTTTCTTAACAACTTATGGGTAGTTTGAAAATAAGATGTAGGTAATAAGAACTTGATTTATAGACGTGATAGAAATAAAATAAATATATGTTTGCGTTTAGTTGTTACTACTAAATGCAACGATATGGAATACATTGAAAGGACATAACTTTTATTTTAATTTGTAAACTAGTGTTATTAATATTACTATTGACATTGGCATTTTATTCGTAACTTACCTACATTTATTATTTTTAATTATTGTCATTTGTAATTTTATTTTATTTTGTTTTTATTTTTTGCACACTGCTATTTACTTCCTCATTTACTACTCTAAGGTTGGTTGGCTGGTAGAGATCACTGCTTAGTGATAAGGTTGCCTTTTGTTTTTCTTTTCTTTTTTATATGTATTATTTTGTGTAATAAAGTATTATTATTATTATTAATGGATGGACTAATTATACACAGCCTACATATGCCTTAAAAGGATTTTCACAAAACGATTGATTTGTTATTTCTACTGTGATAAGTCAATGACGTAGCACGAAAATAAATAAATACCTTTGCAACAACCTTGATTACAATCCCTACTAATATTATAAATGTGAATGTGAGTTTGTTTGTTACGTTTACACGCAACAACTACTAAACCGATCATCATGAAACTTTGTACGCATATTTTTGGAGATACTAGAAGTAACATAGGATACTTTTTATTTAACAAAAAATATTATTTTTTACTATAGTTTCCAACTGACTATAGTTTCAGCTGTTTGGAATTTTTCTATATGTATTTTTATATAATGAAAAGCTAGTGAGGATATAAAAATAAAGGAGAAGTATAATATTAAAAAAGAGGTGACCACCAAAGTGTTTGTCAGCTTGTAATCTAATAAGAACAAAACAAACACGATAGTAAACCGTATAAAAGGTTTTTAAATCAGGTATACTTTTTTAAATAGTAGTTTAAGTTAATGACAAGGAGGAAAAGAGTTGCGCACACGCAGCGTTTGTTCATGTCAATCGAGACAGCCTTGACGGTACAGTTTTCAAAATTATAACTACCTACGCATAACGCAAACACGCAGATAATATCTCTTCATTATTACTTATTGTTTTGAATGTATTTATTTTGTTCGCCCATATTAAGGCTTCTATTTTCGCGTGTAGACGAAGGTCCTGAATTTGATTCATGGTAGTATTTCAAAACAATTAGGAGATATTGAAGATGATTTATATAAGACAGTAGTTTTACAGGAGAAACGCAAAACTATTTTGCGATTAATAAAAAATTACATAAATTAGTTAAATTTAAATGTACCTGGCTACTAATTACTAACATTATATTCTACAGGCTTTGATTGGCGAGTTTCTTGTAATTTCTTCTTGGCTTATGCCTTTCTGAAATCTTAGTAGACTCTGAGCTCAAAGGGTTTACGTGAAATAAGGATTTGTGCAAGTGATAAATCTGAAATATGGACTTATTGAAATGAAATGAAATTAAAATCGTTTATTAGCATAAGCACTCATTTTATGTTTACCCTTAGGTATACAATAGCATGACAATGCCCCTGTACAGCAGCTATTCTTCTACATCATAGTAGACATTAGTATGTAAGTGGACAATGCCAGTATACAGCAGCTAAATCAAATTGATAATTATTAAATTAATTTAATTTATATTTGTATTGACGAGTAAAAGCGCTCTATTGGAGCCCATTTACTAAAGGTAAATAAATAAAAAATAAAAATAATACTAAAGGCATGCGTTTGCTCATCATTAGACTCTACAATGGCTTCGGAAAGGCGTATGACAAGAAGAAGACCACAAGAAACTCGTTAATCATAGCCTGAAACAATTGAAGGATTTGTCGATATAATAGGCTCTTTAAATCTATTTTATTGGTTCCCAGTAAACATCAGAGGCCACTGTTTGTTTCCGTAATCAAACACCTTTATAAAAAGGTCAGCCAGTAATGTAATTTTAGCCTTGCATATAAAAAATAAAGAAACGACTCTAAAACAACTCGGTTAAGACTTAATTAGCATGCGAAAAAACTGTATAACGAAGTTTGTGAGCTATTACTTTAATGTTCAAGCTAATGTAGTCATTATTTTCAATGCGTTTAAGGCTTTAGGGGTAAAACGTATGCAATATATAATGCATCAGTGTTGTCCTCTCGAGGTTATTTCAACGTTTTGTGATGTTTTTTTTTTAAAGAAAAATTATTCATAATAATTATTTAACTCACATTCATATATTCAGGGCCACATATAAAAGAGATAGGTAGTACATTTGGAAGACTTGCAGGTTAATTACAGCTTCTATTAAAGTTGTCACTAGGAAAATAATAAATCTAGTAGTCAAAATTTAAAAGTGATTTTATCTTAACCGATTATAATTTTAATTTTAAGTGTTTATCAAAATCTGAACCAAAAATATTTATTTCGTACAGGCTCTTTAGGCTTTTGCGCATAGTCAGGAACTTACAGAGATTTCAGAAATGCATATAACGAGAAGAAAACACAAGAAGCTCTACAATCATAGTTTATAGTATAATGTAGTATAATATTGTACTAATTTATATTTATAATTTCAGGAATGCATTTTTCAATAAGGAGTAATTTTTTGAATACTTTTTGAGGCTTTTAAAATAGTATGGTTTAGAAATGGTATTTCAAGAACTGAACTCAGGAAGAAAACGAAACCGAGAGGTCTATTTCGTCTTCAAATACTTTCAACTAGTCCTCCGTATGAGACATTTCTGAGAGATGAAGCGCGTTAACCAAATTCAGCGCAAATTCATTGTAATACTAATATTATCTATGATGAACCTTTTGTAACTTTTATCTAACGTCTGAAACTATGTAAATATGTAGGTTTTTTTTAAAACCTATATTTAGCTGCATGTTGTATTGAGCTATTTAAATAAATATACTAAACAATTAATATATTATAATTATGTAATCAATTTTTAACACTAGAACTACCAACTGGTCAATATGACCGACTTCAAAAATTATTCACAAGACTTTTATGTAAAACCTTACTCATTATTTTTTGTAAACGATTCTATTTTTTATAATTCTACTATAAATTCATTGAATTATATTTAATACTTTGCAAGCACAAGGTCATTTTGACCGGTCGGTAGTTCTAGTTTTAGAGAAACTGATGTGAAATAATAAAGTGGATTAAAAAGGATTAAAAATATAATTATCACAATGCATTGTGTCAACAGAAAGACAAGAAGAAACAAGAAAGATGACACTGACAGACTAAACGTCAAAACCTCAAATCTTCTTAAATAAGTATTTTCGGCTTGTTGAATTGACCGCCACAAGTACTCCCCTCTCGGTGAATTCAGAAGAATTTATATCCGGAAAGCGTATTCTGCGGCCATTGATATGTTGTTACTGTCTTGAAAATACTTAACACATGATGTTGTCTTGATGAACAAAAGCATGCTACGTTTTGATGTTCTGGATGAAAGAAAGTAGCATTTTGAGTTGAATGATGTTTTGCATTAACTGACTTAAGTACACGAACATGTTCTCTAAGTTTGAAAGCGAAGGTTTCCATGTCCGTGGCAGAGTCTTCTGGCCAGCTAGTGAAGCGATTAATAATATTTAATAACATGTATAATGATTGGATGGTGGAAGAGGTCCAACAATATCCATAAATACATGAGAAAATTTGCAAGGCACAGGATCTTAACTGCCGATTCCGCTTCTTATGTGTTTTGATACTTTTCATTGGCCATGTTGTGAAGAGTTGATTCTGTTAGGCATTGTAGTGGCATTAAGCGCCCTGTAATCACTGTATATTAGATGACGACCGAGGGATCTTAGAATGTCTACATATACCGAGCTCAAAATTTGCCGTTAGCTTCATAACTTCACAAATTAGTGTATTTTCTGGTTGCGTTGTTCGAAAGTCGTTGGGTCACCACTTTTGGCGAAACTTAAGTGTAATAAAATTGCTGATTAAAATTGATTAAAATATATAATTATCACAATGCATTGTGGCGATAAAAAGACAAGAAGAAACAAGAAAGATGACACTGACAGACTAAACGTCAAAACCTCAAATCTTCTTAAATAAGTATTTTCGGCTTGTTGAATTGACCGCCAATCTTCTTAAATAAGTATTTTCAGCTTGCAGAGGAAATCGGTACATTGTAATAGTTTGTTTTATTATTGTATTTATATTTATGCAATAAATATTCGTTTTAATCGGGATTTGATGCCAAGACCTCTGCGTCATGTACAAAGAGTTCATTGACCGTCAGTGTTACCTTTTACAGTATTTGTCCAAAAATATATTATAAAATTTATTAAGAATTACTATCATTAAGCAATTATAAAAAATGCTAAAATGATATATATAATACTAGCTTTTACCCGCGGCTTCGCTCGTATTTAAGTCATTCAATAAGTGTCAGAGATAAAAATCAGAAATAAAAAGTATCTTATGTTACTTCTAGCACTTCCAAAAATATCTGTACAAAGATTCATGATGATCGGTTAAGTAGTTGTTGCGTGAAAACGTAACAAACAAACTCATATTTATATTTATAATATTAGTAGGGATAAGAAGCTGACAATCTCGGTTTTCTTTTAAATATATGGCATTTAAGATCAAGTAGGTATACCACTGGGCGTAGTTAAGCCTGAATTTGTAAGTCCTTTCTACACAGTGCTATTCCAAACCCTAACAGTATTGAAAATTATATCCGACATGATTTAGTTTGAAGAAAAAGCGTACTATTGTTCTGTTTTACATGATTTTAGCTTAAAGTGACAAACCATAAGCTGTTTAAATTGACAACGTAATACTTCATGACTAAATATCGTCACTTGTTTCAATTCTATAGTTAACATGATTGTAATGAAATATTAAAATTAATAATTTTGTCTTATAACTCATTTCGTAGCTAATCCACAATTTTTTATAGTAGCTTGACATAGGAGCCTGATATTAAGCTAGAATGAAGTCCTAGTGAAGTGAAGACAATTGACTGCGTGCAAAAATCACTCCCACTATGCCGACTTGGGTAATCGAATGTGCTCAAGGTTGACAGTCATTTCATATTTCTTATTAGATTATCTAGTCATATCCCTACTTAATATTATAAATGTGAATGTGAGTTTGTTTGTTACGTTTTCACGCAACAACTACTTAACCGATCATCATGAAACTTTGTACACATATTTTTGGAGGTACTAGAAGTAACATAAAATACTTTTTATTTTTAAAAAAATATTATTTTTTTTACTATAGTTTCCAATTGACTATAGTTTCAGCTGTTTGGAATTTTTCTATATTTATTTTTATTTTCGTATGTCATTTTTATATATGCAGTATAAAACTATTTGAATTTTTTAGGCTAGGTGTCATTTTTGTGGTTAGATGCCACTTTATTATTTTAGATCTTACTCATACTTATTTAATGACTTAAATGAGAGCGAAGCCGCGAGTAAAAACTAGTATAAATATAAAATTGAACCTTGAAATACATTTAAAAAATATTAAAAAAAAAAAAATTGAAATTGAAATAAATTTTAGACAAGTAATATGAAAATAATTCAAAAATGGAATATGCGTAAGATTCAAATTTCAAATGGTGAATTGATGTGGCGGTCGCGCGCACACACTTTGTAGGCTTGAAAAACGAACACAAAAACGCAAGATGGCCGACTTTCTCGTGCCAGCAGTATTTTGTGACTTGCTGACGTCACTGGACGATGTCCTTCGACGGTTAGGCTAATTTATAATTAAACGTATTTAAAATTATAAAACTTAATATTTTTATTTTAGTTACCTTAATAAATGTTATAAAGAAATAAAACGCGGAATTAGAGAAACAATAAAAAAAGAAATAAAAAAAACTTACCAATTAAAGCAGCAAACCAAAATAAAACACAATCGTCCAAAAAAAAAAAGTAAATAATTAAAATTGAAATATATTTTTAATAAATAAACACACACGGCACTAACACACAAGAGTCCATTTAATTTTGAAATTTTTAATAAATTTAATTATATTTAAAAAAAAAAGAAATACTATGACATTTTTGTTGTAATCTGAAATTAAATAATTTTTAAACTTTATCCACTCGAATTTAAACACAAAAAGCTCGCGGGAAAGAGAAATAAAAAAACTAATAACTAGAATCTAATTAGACTGAAATAGCCAAACAGAAAATAATTAAATTGAATTTAAAAAAGCTAAAGCAAACGCGAGGAAGTTAAATTTCCATATTAGTAGAATTCAAAATTGTTGATTTCTCTTCCCGCGAGCGTTATGTGCCAAAAAATCTAACCTAACCTAACCCTCTCGAGCGGACGACTGGCTGGCGCGCAGGGGCCGCATTGCCAAATATTTTTTTTGCATCTCGGCCGAATTATGCACTTGTATGCGTCTTGTAGACCCTTTACTGTGTTAGTACGACACGTGTGTGTATACGAAATTTTTATACAAGTCACATGTGTGAGTGATACGTGACGCACACTAACTGGTGAGCGTCGAAATTCTTTCATTAGTGTGCGTGTGGAGCCCTTTACATAGTTATTTAAAAATTCAGCATGTTATGTAAACAGGCGATTTTTTTTTGGGTGGCTAAATATTTAGGTGTTGGACGGGAGAGGTCGTCGACCCGGCCGTTTCGGGAAGTCTGACTAATTTGTTAGTAAAGGATCGTTTTTGACGGGTGCGCCTGCGCATGTAATCTGAGAGTTCTGGTTTGGGGGTCCACGATCATTGCCCGTGTTTAGTTTGGGCTTCTTGAAAGTGTTCTTTAAATATTTGAAATGGCTTATTATAACCGGCAAATGAGTTGCTTTTTAAATTTAGAATTTACGAGAAATATAGTTTTATATCTTTGTAATTACTAAAACTAAGACACTATTATTCTAAAAATGACACACACACACACACACACACACACACACACACACACACACACACACACACACACACACACACACACACACACACACATATGTATATATATATTATTAACCTAGAACATCTAAAAGTCAAACTATTTAAGCGCATGACCTAAGTCTAGAATTGTATTCATAGAAAAAATACATACAGCGCGTTTCATTTTGTAGTTATAATACAAAAACACATCTTCACGCTGTAAGATAGTTACATACTCTCAGAGTGGGAGAAAGCCTATTCAATTAGATATATATATATATATATATACTAGCAATTGCCCGCGACTACGTCTGCGTAATAATGAAGATATAAAGTACTATGAAGTTTAATGATGTTTCATATTTCAGTCAACAGAAAATGCCTATCACACATCCGTCGCAAAATGCGTTCTTAGCTATCTACTATACTGAATATATATATATATATATATATATATATATATATATATATATATATATATATATATATATATATATATTCAGGACATATACTACACAGACGCAATAAAAACTAGATTCCAAATAAATTTCAGTTTTTTAGAACGGTTTATTGGTATTGAATTTATATGTCCCAATAAATGTTTTTTTTATATAACCTTAGACAACTCTATATTATCATTATTATTATTCAACGACTGATGATGAAATTAATGCTCAAGTCTCGAAATATTAGCTCCAAGTTAAGCCTTAAATCTAAAAGAAAACTTATCCAAAATACCTAAAACTATTAATTTAATTCAACCTTCAAATTCCCTGTGCGCTTAAAGCAGGCCAACTATAAAAAATCACGAGACCAAAATAGAAAAAATAAACATCCTTTGAAACTATTCAGTGAACCTGACCTACAGACGTAGCTTAATAGTGAACCTGGCTAGCTATATACAGGATGTTTCAATATATATTTTCTTTATATAAATCAATATTTAACTTTTGCAACTTTGTATTCAATTAATTTTTAAATCCCTTTAAAAATACAGATATCTGCCAATGTCTAATCGCATTTCAGGATTAACTTGTTAGCCTTACCAAGTTTATTACCAGAGATAACTACTTGCAATTATTTGTAAATGAAATAATCACAGAAAAACAACAGGCTGTTCTAATTTAGGGAATGAAATTAATTTTGTTATTAATACATTTTAGAATAAGTTTAATGATCAAATTCAACAATCTTTATTTCACATAGGTCATGATCTACGGAGATTTCGGAAATCACAAGAAACTCGCCAATGAAATGAAATGAAATGAAAATCGTTTATTAGCATAGGCACTAAAAGCGTGCGCTTGCTCATCGTTAGACTCTACCGTGACTTCGAGAAGAATATCACAAGAAACTCGTGAATCATAGCCTGTACATAAAATAATAATAATAAAAAAAACTGAATTTTAATTCTGAAAAAAAAAGTAAATAACAATTTATAAATCAGATTGCACAGTGGTTACAATAAATGTCAAATTAATAACATATATGTATATAAAAATATTTAAAAAAATAAAATTAAAAATATATAACTACCTACCTATACAACATTAAATACAGTAAATACAATTATAATGGTAGTATTAGTAGGTATATTCTTGTTTAGCTTTAAATTAAATTTTAATAGTAATATTGTATTGTTAACAAGAATCATGCTGTACATTCTAACATATTAAACTATATAGTTTTTAGTATGCGTGGGTATTAGATGTCGATAGCATAGGTTGTCGGCCCCTCGCCCTTGCTGTTAGGAGAAGGACGCGTCGACGACAGACGCGCACACAAGCGAGCACACTATATGCGCATACGCAACCTTCTGTGCGACAGAATAATAAAAATGTTTAGAAACGAGTTTTGGCTAAATTATACTCGCTCGATCAACTTTTGTCCTACCAAGTCTATTTAAAAATAATATTCTATTAAGATTCTAATAATGTAAAAGACGTATGCAAGATGGGGCATAAAAACCTCCCACATTTCAAAAGGCTGGTTAAAGAAAACTATTTATTTATTTCTAAAGCCTACCTACATTTATTTAATTACATTAGAACTACATATTATAAAAAGGACTACTATTATATAAACTAAATGAAATTTTAATCATAGGATAGGACGGCATGCTCAAGGTGATAAAGGGATAGATACTACACTTCTAATAAAATTACAAAAATACATAAAAATAAAAAACAAGAACCAAATAGATGTAAGGAAGAGGAGAGAAAAAAAAGAATCACAAATATAAAAAACAAAATTAAAATTCTGGTTAGTTAGTTTGTTGAAGATAGTTAGTATCAAGATTATTCCTGTATTTTGGCTTGTTGTAGGAAAAAGTATCTATGTGAAAGCAACTATATGAGATATGAAAAAAAATATTTGTCAGAAAGATTATGTACATTCACATATATATACTTAAAATATTTTGCTGAGTCTTTCTATACCGTGTTGTAAATGTTATTTGAAATTGTTAAATTAAAAAGCGTTTTAATTTTCATAGGATCTTTAATCTAAGATTACCTTTCATCTAAAAGCACGTAGTTTAAGTCGTAATTGAGATACCGGCTCTTCACGTAGTAAAGTTAGTTTCTTACCAAATCATAGTAAAAATAAATAATATGCATATAACTAAAATCCTGTAATATGAGGATTTATTTTATTGATAGCCCAGCATATGATCACACTCCACCTGATGTTAAGCTAGAGTGCGCTCCATGAGCATAGACAACTGTTACCACAGTCAGTCGACTCCACTATGCCGGCTTGAGGAGACGAATGTGCTCTGTCCAAATCAACAGCGCACACTCCTCTCGTTATCCCGGCTACTAGGTCACTTCACGGGTGTTCCGCTTGAAAGTGGTGGTACTTCCCCAGGACGACATATTGGGCTAATGCCATCATCAGTCTGCCTACCAGCCTTAAAAGGATTAAGACAAGGTATCAATTCTGAGAATTTAATATATCTAACTAAATCAAAACAGCGGATACTACAATGTTTAACACAAAGATTATTTTAGGAGAGTTTAGTGCACTACCGTTGGTTCATTGTCACTGTATCCTTGAAAAACGTTGAGGATTCAAAAACTGAAAATCATTATATAATAAAAACTAGCTGTTGCCCGCGGCTTCGCTCCCGTTAAGAAGTATTATTATTAATTAGGTATAGTTTTTGCGGCTTTATTTTTGTTTACCGTGTGTAAAAACGTCTTTATCATAGTAGCTCCAATCTTTAGTTTCAGTTCAATCAGTCGAAAATCTAATAAGATTTATACAAACTTTCATCCCCTATTTTATCCCCTTAGGGGTGGAATTGATCAAAATCCTTTCTTAGCGGATGCCTACGTCATAACATCTATCTGCATGCCAAATTTCAGCCCGATCCGTCCAGTGGTTTGGGCTGTGCGTTGATAGATCACTAGGTCAGTCAGTCAGTCAGTCACCTTTGAGTTTTATATATATAGATAGAAGATAACTTTCGTAATGTCGTTTTTGACTAGTTTTTGAATAGTCGAACCTAGATTTAATTTAGAGCTAGAATTTAAGGGACCCGAATATAAAGGTTTCTCACTTACGAAGGTTTAGGAGTAGTCACTCTCACTTATAGAGGTTAATAAAAGTCGAGGAACATGGCGTTTAAGTCGACTGGCGAATTTTGAGATTCTCACCGAAATATTATTGTAAATATTCTCGCTTTTAGAGAAACTTAAGTGTAATAATATTGCTGATTAAAATTGATTAAAAATACAATTATCACAATGCAATTGTGGCAATCAAAAAATCTGAAGAAAACAAGAAAGATGACACTGACAGACTGAACGTCAAGACTTCAAATCTTCTTAAATAATTATTTTCGGCTTGTAGAGTCGACCGCCACACTCTTATACAGGTAGAGTAAGAAACTCTCACTCTTGGAGGTCTAGATGTGAAATGACTCTCTCTAACAGAGTTTTCTCACTCTAACTCATAGAATTATTTGAAGTTAAGAGTGACGATACTTGAGCATTATTCTTGTTTGTAAAGTTTTCTCGCTTATCCGGTTATCGCTTATCCAGGTTCGACTGTATTTACCTGTCTATTCTTAGTAGTTTTTCATATGTATTGGATCTCTTTAAAGTCATAGCAAGTAGAAAAGGTGTATTTTCATAGTATATACTTAACAGAGAAGCCTCGTTAAGGCTTTTGTAAATTACTGAAACAAAATTATTTATTTTAAAACCGTGTTCTTTTATTTTCTAATTGGATTCTTGTTTGTATATATTTAATTTAAAAATAATAATTTTATAATAGAATAACACAAAAAAAAACTAATATTATTTTTATTTTACTTAAGGTCAAAAAACCCCTGAAACCCTGAAAAGTCAAGATCCTGTTAAAAGAATAACTTTAATGAAGTTTCAGTAAACGTCAAACAATTTTTTTGATTGATTATCCCAAAACACTTGTATAATGCTACCAAATTGAAAATGACACAACATTCCTTTGGTTAATAGTCATTAATATTGCTGTCTCGCTCACACTTATGGAATGTGAAACGTATTAGAATTGATTTCTTAAAGGAGTATACTAAGTCAACATGAACTATACACAGTCGTCGTTATCTAAACTGAGTTCTAGCTTAGTGATATAACCATACAAACAATCGAATAAAAACCAAACGACTTCTGAAATTATTCACCTTATATGCACAGTATAGTTTTGTTGAATAATGAAATTCAGAGTTCAATATTCTTCAAATAATCGGAGGGAGGTCAAAAAACTCAAGATCGAGGGCATTAACTCAATCACTCACTCACTCAGTACCTAAATAGGTTACTGCTTAACATATTTCGCATAAGAGTCGATTACTACTCTAAGCTTAGTCTCGCTATCCATGGAGTCACAAATAACCCACATTTAAGATAGAAGCGCATTCTCTTAGGTCGGTATAGTGGAAGCAAATGCAAAAAACACTTGTCCTCGTTCAAGGACCGCACTCAAAATCAGGTAGAGAGTAGTTCCTACTAGCATCTTCTGCTTCTCAACTAGCTGATAGAAACTGTATTTGTCAAAGACGCCACTGAAATAATTGTTTTTTTAACCCATAACCCAAATTAGTTGAATGAGTAACACAAAATGTTCTAGACCTGCGACAACATTTGGCCTCAGTTCACCTTGAAAAGTCTAGTTCAATGACCTAGACATGTTCCTAGAATACTGCCAAACTGTTCGTGAATTAAAAACACGGTATTTTTAGTCTTTGACACAACGACACAAATTTATATGAATTTATTGCTTTTGGAATTTGTTGAATACAGTGATAAAATTCAAAAAGTAAGCTTATTCCTTTTGTTATGAATTCTAAACGTTGTTTATTAACCCATTACTTCCCAAGCGTCGAAAACAATGGAATTTTTTGGTGAAATCTCTAAATTAAGTTCATAATACGTTAAGAAAAAATAATATCACAAAAAAAAAATTAAAAAAAAATTCTTTAACGCTGAGTCAGCCTGTCCTATAAACTATGACAATGGGGATATAAATTATATTTTGTTTTTATTTTTATTTATATTATATATGTTTGGTAGAAGTCTAAGAATCAGTTTTATGTACTTTGAAGTGGGTTACTGTTTTCTTTTACGATGTATATAAAATCGGAAAATAATGCTTTTTTTGAGGCAACAAAAATGATCAATTTGAAAAAATTACATTAAAATTACGTAAATATTTTTCTCAGTGGAAAAAAAAATCATCAGAAAAATAGTATAAAAATACAAATTTAATAGGTTAAAAAAAATTGAATATAGTGTCTTAAAAATAGGACAGTGAGAACTGAGAAGTAATGGGTTAACATGTAGTGATTACAATAAAAGCAAAAGGCAGTCACAATGGCTCTATTTTATCAGGTTGTTGTTATGGGTTATTCAAGGTTATGTATGTATGTACTTACTACACATTGGGACAGGTCACGCATTCATAGATTTTGGCTAACATGACGTCATACTGTAAAAAACAAAGGCTTGTTTAAAAACTAATTAGTATTTTTGTGCTAAAATGTTTTTGCTTTGTATCACAAATAAATTTAAACACACACACACACACACACACACAAATACAATTATTTTTGTTGGTACTCAAGACAATATAAATTTTTCATAGAAATAAATATTTGCTTAGATCTGGCATCGAAGTTTAGACTGTATAATAAAAGGACGCATTAAAATCAGACTTGATAGTATTTGGAAATAAATACCCAATGAATAAATAACTCATACTAAAAATTACACACTCATATGACGCATTAAAACACTGCAATAATATTACAAACAAAAAAAACTAACGAACTTTAGACAAAACAAACCTAACCTAGCTCAATAACGACCTAGGATAACCTAACCAATTTAAAATAACCTTGGCTGCTAGCCTAGGTCGTTGACATAAGCTCTAATGATTCCTAAACACACGTTTGTTTGTGCGCGTGAGTGTTTCTTTTGTTTTTGCTTAAACCGTTTCAACTTTTTCATTATAAATGAGTCAAATAATAGAAAATTGCTAATAGCTCCCACTATGCTGTCTTATTATATTTTTAATTACAAATTATATGTATATATGTATAACATGTCCTAATCCAAGAGTAGGACTCCTTGTACTACAAGCAACAGGACAAGTCAGACCCAGAACATGTTTTGAGTCACGTGGCCAAACAGCAAGCAAGTCACGCTATGACGGCTAATCAATACAAAAATAATGATTAATGTATAACAACAATATAAAGGAATAAATAATTGTTTTTTTTATATGTAGAGGTTTTTTTTTCAGGTTTATACAGCTACATTATTTCTCTGTAATTATAACGAACCTGCATCTGAAATATCTACTAAAATGAAAGTTTAAATTAGCGCAAAAATTAAGATATATGTGAAATAAAATTGCGTAATATTGGTTTATTAATGAATTTAGTCTGCCCACACTAAATTTGACAAAATATAGAAAAAAAAGAGAGAATATTATTGTATATTACATTTTAAATAATTATAATTTTGTGTGATGTTTTTTTTTTATAGTAGGTACGTTATAGGTAACGAACGGACGTCCATGAACCTGGTACATTTACAAAACTAATGAAAAATGTAGACGTTATTGTGTATTTCAATTGTATTTACAAAAATCATAAACAATTGCATAGTTATTCAATTTATTAAATTCCTACTAATATTATAAATGTGAATGTGAGTTTGTTTGTTACGTTTTCACGCAACAACTACTTAAACGATCATCATGAAACTTTGTACACATATTTTTGGAGGTACTAAAAGTAACATAAGATACTTTTTATTTAATAATTTAATATTGAGTATAGTTATATTGAAATGATCTCTGATACTTACTTAATGGTCTAAATGCGAGCGAAGTCGCGGGTAAAAGCTTGTTAATTTTTTTTTATGCCAACTATATAATTTTAATAGTAGATGTGCAAATAAGTTTCCGCCGTTTAACAACAGATGGCCTCACCATAGGTTATGATGAAATTGTCAGATGTAAACCATAATATCGTAAACATATGTAAAAATGTGTGTTTTTTCAATTTATCTGAATAAAAAATCTTTTGTCCCTCTCGCACAATTATCATAAACGCCACTCAAACTTGACTGAATAATTTCAAAATTAGAATTGCGATAGGCGTATATGTAAGACTAGCTGTTAGCCCCGTTCGATCGCGTAGTAATGAAGATATAAAGTACTATGAAGTTTAATGATGTTTCATATTTCAAGCCTGCCTTTTATGGCAATTTTTGGCAATCTTGAGTTACATTATTGTAGTTTTAATAAAGATCCTTATTTTTTTTCCTGTAATTTATATAGCCTATATTAATTGATCAGTGATAATGTAGCATTAGTTTTTGAGCCAATTCGTTAGTAACATACAAAAATACAAATCTTTTATCTTTATAATATTAGTATACATGTATATACCACTCTGGATATATTGTACAAAAATTCTCTCCCACGTACACGAATAATGTTTACAAAATAACAAACGTCAATTCAAACGGACTGTAGTACGGTCAACGTCCTTCTTTCAATTCGTATTTTCAATGACACAGTTTTTTTCTTCCTAACATAAATCAAGGCACAGTGTTTGCGTTTATTGTTTCCCTTTTAGTGCGTTCTTTTTACTTTTACTAATATGCTTATTGAGTTAAAACTATTACGTTCTTACTTATGCATTCATCACACGGCCACTTGGCCTTAAAAATATACATATACAAAAAAAATATTCCAAACGATTTAACGATTGTTTCTGTACTTTATTGCTTGCTGGTTGAAGAAAACAGAAAAATATGTTGTTTTTTTATAGTTGCATCGCAATCTAGCTTATATTAATTTAAAAAGGTAGGCCTACGAGCTTAACTACGCATTTGCTACGATTGTCTATCACTACAAGTTTACTAGCTACGAAGAAGCTACGAGACTTTATTCTAGCTACGAAATCAGTAGATATTTGTAGTAAGGTCTTTTTTGAAAATAATTAAATAGTTTAAAAACCTAAAAAAAACTCGCGCGCTAGCTTTATCTCTTTTACTCCACTACACAGGATATATAAAAGAATTTATAAATCCTGACGGTCCTAATAAGGATAATGGAAAACGGTTATTAAATTATTGCATTGTCATCGATCCTTAATACGTATGCAAAGATTCAAATTAATCAGACTTCTGGAAATTGGTGAAAATTATGCTCAAAGATTCCGTTACATACATACATACATACAACCCAAGCTAATAAAAGCGTGTTAATAATAATGAATTTTGTAATATCTTGACTCCAAACTAGGTTGTTCTGTGTTGTACCAAGGCAAGACCTACACAAACCAGATCTAAACACGTTTTTTATGATTTCTATAATACTAAATATTAAGGTCAACATGTATGTATTTTTATAACACTTCAGTTCAGTGTTTTATGTGAAAAATAGTCAAGTAACAATTAAAAAGGACATCCCTACTAATATTATAAATGTGAATGTGAGTTTGTTTGTTACGTTTTCACGCAACAATTACTTAACCGATCATCATGAAACTTTGTACACATATTTTTGGAGGTACTAGAAATAACATAGGATACTCTTTATTAAAAAAAATTTTTTTTTGCTGTAGTTTCCAATTGATTATAGTTTCAGCTGTTTGGAATGATCTCTGATTTTTGTTTAACGACTTAAATGCGAGCGAAGCCGCGGGTAACAGCTAGTCTCTTATAAATGAGTGCATACAAACCGATTGCGTTTCTGTACATTTGGCAAATACATTTTTTCTAAATATGCGAGGCTCACCCACGCGTATGCAAGTTCGGCGACCTAAAACACCCATCGCTGATTGGCTACAATTTTTGATAGCAAAACGCTTGTGTTTGTGTGCGTTCGCGCATCTTTCTGTGCGCAAATCCCAAATCAAAGATCTTACAACCCACACTTTTTTACGATGCTCGGAGCTGTGAGCTGTGTTTATGGTTTTATTACAACTACTAGCATTTACCCGCGGCTTTGCTCGCATTTAAGTCATTAAATAAGTATTAGAGATCATTTCAATAGACGTTAATCAATATGATTTCCAACGGTTGAAACTATAGTCAGTTGGAAACTATAACAATTTTTTTAAAATAAAAAGTATACTATGTTACTTCTAGTATCTCCAAAAATATGTGTACAAAGTTTCATGATGTTCGGTTAAGTAGTTGTTGTGTGAAAACGTAACAAACAAACTCAAATTCACATTTATAATATTAGTAGGGATTTTTGGAGGTACTAAAAGTAACATAGGATACTTTTATTTTTAAAAAAGTTGATTTTTTACTATAGTTTCCAACTGACTATAGTTTCAGCTGTTTGGAATCATATTGAGGCATTTCTGTTGAAATGATCTCTGATACTTATTTAATGACTTAATTGCGAGCGAAGCCGCGGGTAGAAGCTAGTATAAAATAATATAAATTTACGCTAGGACCAATGTATATCTGTACATACTTCTCTCCCTTATTTTTAGTTATAATTGTTTTTAAATGTGACCGAAACAGACAGGGGGTGAATATTGACCCCCATATAATTAAACTCGTTTCTAATAATAGGGTAAGCAGCGCGTTTAAAAGTAACTTCCTGCATTTCTTCTCTAATTCCCGAGAAAGTAGCTAAACTTGTTATTTACAATAAAAATAGTCGTTGCAGACGATTTATTCTTATTATTGCATTGAAAGCAACTAAGTCACAAGCACCCTAGTCAAAACAAGTCAAGTCACCGAAATGTGGAACGCTAAATATACAATACTGTACATCAGCGGTTCTCAAACTTTTTTGGCGAAGGAAAAAGCCTTAATATAATTATAAAAAACTGATTTATATGTATTTATGAATAATCATATTACGTAATATTTAGATGTAACCTTATAATCTCCCTTTGGTAGGTATTGTTTGTAGTATTTTAGCCCTACGGTTCCGCGGAACACACTTTGAGAATGGCTGCTGTACATTATAGGAGAAAATATGGAAATTGAAACCACTAGTTGTCGCTGCTGTATTATTATCAAGAAATCAAAATCATTTTTTTTATTACGCATAAGCCTTTTAGGCTCTTGCTCATAGAATCTACGAGATTTCAGAAACGCATATAAATGACGAGAAGAAATCACAATAAACTCGTCAATCATTAATTGTACAATATAATGTTAGTAGATGAAATTCTTGCTTAGCTATAACTATATACATACCACAAAATATCATGAAACATTCTAATCCCTTACTAATACAAATGTGAATGTGAGTTTGTTTGTTACGTTTTCACGCAATAACTACTTAACCGATCATCATGAAACTTTGTACACATATTTTTGGAGGTTCTAGAAGTAACATAGGATACTTTTTATTAAAAACCAAATTATTTATTACTATAGTTGTTGGCGATCGCATTCTCATTTTGATTTTTATAAATTATATTAAGTTTTATAAAAAAATACGACTGTCAATGTTAAGCAGTCCTAATAAATCTGAAAAGCGAAAAGTGGATTTTTTTTGCACGGACTCAAACATATAATATATTGCGAAATAGCAGCAATAATAGTTTCCAATTGACTATAGCTAGTACTATCTCTGATACTTATTTAATGACTTAAATGCGAGCGAAGCCGGGGGTAAAAGCTAGTATTAAATATATAACACCTTAAAGCCTCAATAAACATCCATATAAACTATAAACGAAACAATCCAAAACATAAACGCGTCCCTTTCCACAATTCCCAAGGCATTAAAACGAACGCGGAACATGCCAGACACCTCTAACTATTACACTACATAACTAGCAACACACACGCGTGGGAGGGAGACCGAATAAGTATTTATATGGAGTTAGAGCGAGAGAGGAACAATAACATAAGACGCCGTTGAAGGTCGTCTCGGCCACTGGGTCAAACGTCTAGGAGTTGTCTAGCACCCACACTAGTATAAGGGAATGTAGTGTCAACAAAACTAGTTAGATTCTACTATGTATTTCTTTTATATATTACTATACCATGTTTTAAACACATAAAGAAAAGTTGATTCAACTGTTTTTATAAAATTAGTAAAAGTTATGGAAACAATATCAATTTATTTATTTATTTATTCAATATCAATGTTAGGATCTATGTGGTTAGTCGTTTTTGATACATTAAGCTTTTCAGACTAGTTTTGTGTCACTACACAGGATCTACGAAATAGTAATTTTACAACAGAGCGATTTAAAGTTGTTATTGTACATTGTTTGTTTGTGTAGATTCTTCGTTGTTGTATTGAGTATCTCAGAAACTAATTTCATGAGATGGAGAATTATATTTTGAAGCAATTTCATCAAAATAAGGAACATTTTCTTCTTCATAAATATGTATGTATTTAAGTATATATTATTATTTATCATGTATTGTGTATATTTAGTTATTATTTTTCTTCACATTGCACCGAATATCACCGCTCACACCGACAAAGATTAGCTGGTAGATAATGCCGACGGCATTAAGCTCGCCTATGTGGAATTTTTTTTTGCTATATAGAATTTATTTATTTATTTATTGCCGAAATATTAGTTCCTTCTGTATTAATAGTACCCAATGGTATATTGAGATTTTAGTGACAAAATATGCATAATAATAATAATAATAAAATTAATTGATAACATATGATATTAGATAAAAATTTAACTTTAACCTAATAGTGTTTCCCACATAATTGAAATGAAATGAAAATCGTTTATTAGCATAGGCACTAAAGGCGTGCGCTTGCTCATCGTTAGATTCTACCGTGACTTTGGAAAGGCGTATGACGAGAAGAATATCACAAGAAACTCGTAAATTTAAAAAAAAAATTGATCACTGATCAACTACAGTCATTCTTAATTATTTTTCTACTAAGATTGTATCTAATTTAAATACATTTTTATACAACAAAATTTTATTAACTAGATAAAATAAAAAATCCTAGTAGATTTATTTGCAGACCGTACAAACTACATATTTAATGGCACATGTCTACGTCCCAACTAGCCTTAGGAATGGGACGCCTGACCGGTCCCACGCACACATACACTAGCTATGTTACATTGTATGTACACATGTGTTCTGTTCATGTGTGAATAGTTATCACGACATAGATTAAAGATTTCACAGAGGAGTGACGTTGAATAATTTTTATTAACTAACTAGCTTTTACCAGCGGCTTCGCTCGCATTTAAGTCATTAAATAAGTGTCAGAACATTTCAATAGAAATGAATCAATATAATTTCAAACAGCTGAAACTATAGTCAGTTATATAAATATAAAGTATCCTATGTTACTTCTAGTATCTCCAAACATATGTGTACAAAGTTTCATGATGATCGGTTAAGTAGTTGTTGCGTGAAAACGTAACAAACAAACTCACATTCACATTTGTAATATTAGTAGGGATATATTTTTTATTATTGCATTGCTGTATTTGCTTCTTTTTTTTAATTTTAATTGTAATATTATTGGATGTTTTACAATTATTTTATTTATTAATAAAAACTTAATTATCTTAAACCTAGCTGTCCTATTTTATAATTAAAATTACATTTGCTTTGTACTTAGAAGGTCTTTTTTATGATAGTTCACGTGGTTGTTGCTATACGTACAAACCAGTTTGGTCCTCGCCTAATCTAGTCAACATGTACTTTGTTATACCAAAACAAGATACGAACACTGACTTTGCCATTGATGACGTAATGTCCCGTATATTTGATATTGAGGAGGTTTGTAGATATCAATTGAGCATTTGGTTGAATGCCCGCACCGAACAAGGTCATTGATGCTAGCCCGAGTTTAGAAGTACTACTTGCAAAAACATCGGCATACATTTTTATTAAATACTAGCAGTTGCCCGCGACTACGTCTGCATAATAATAAAGATGTAAAGTACTATGAATGAACGTAATATTTCTTTAAAAAAAAACAAAAAGCAGACATCACATTTGACCGCCAAAATTAGGCATAGACATCGAATTGTCTGAACTTAAAATGTAATATTTCTTAAAAAAAACAATTGAAAATATTCTATAGCCTATGTTCATCAGGGATAATGTAGGATTCTAATGGTAAAAGAATTTTTCATATCGGTCCAATAGTTTCGGAGCCTATTCAATGCATACAAACAAACAATCAAATGTTTCCTCTTTATTATATTAGTATAGAAAAGTTATTGTTAAGTTATTATTTATTTAAATGATTTTGAAGTGTTATGGTGGAAAGAGCGCAGGTCTATAATGAATTGCCGATTAATATAACTAATATTAGAAATATTATCAAATTTAAATATGAATTTAAAAAACATATAATGGGTCTGAGTGCCTTGTGATGGTGTTGTCAATATTCTAGTATAATAAGATATATTTAGTCTATGTACGTTTTTAAATCTCAAATAAGTGAATTTGTGTAATTTTTTTTTTGAAGAAATAAATGTCTTAAATCTTAAATAATTTAGAACAGTGATTCTCAACCACAATTCTAAAAGTGTTCCCCAAACTTTAGATATATAATAATGTTAATATTACATCTTATTTGTGTGAATTCGAAAATTCCGTATAAACCAACATTAAAATTAAAAAACGATCAAGATTGTTTGTTAAATGTAGAAGACGATATGAGAGTAGCATTGTCATTTTTACGACCAAATATAAATGAAATTATCAAAAAACATCAAGCTCAAATTTCGCATTAAAAGTATTCTTATTATTAACTTGTAATTAATCCCTTAATAAACGTACTGTTATTTTTGTAGTACATATTATTTAATTTCGCATTAAAAGTATTCTTATTATTAACTTGTAATTAATTCCTTAATAAACGTACTGTTATTTTTGTAGTACATATTATTTAATTTCGCATATTTAAAATTATTATCATAAACTATTATACGCAGTGTGTTATAGGTAAGTAAATAATTTTTAAACTTATCTTTTTCTTTGTGTGTCGCCAAATTTTGAAATCGTTAAAAGTGTGGCGCAACAAAAAAGATTGAGCATCACTGGTGTAGAAGTATATATTGAAGAAATATAGTAAGCATAAATTAGTTGGTATCAAATTCTGGACACATTTCTTCCAGACTACCATATACTATGGTTTCATATGTAATCAATAAAAATTGAATCGATACTCTACTTCAAAGTGCTGCTAGAGCTAAAGTGCTGCAATAAATACCTACCAAAGGGAGATTATAAGGTTACATTTAAATATTCCACTAAATATTACGTAATATTACATTGCAATATGATTATTCATAAATACAAATAAATCATTTTTTTATAATTATATTAAGGCTTTTCCTTCGCCAAAAAAGTTTGAGAACCACTGCTCTACTTTATACTATATATTTAAAAAGTTTTATATCTTACTGGTGAATTCATTACATACGACCTTTTGAATCTACAATTTAAACTGTTTATGAAATAAACAAATGAAATTAAGTATTTTTTAATATAAATAAATTATTATTCATTTAGTTTGCTGACCGTATATATTTAATAGAATCGCCGTTGCACCGCGTCAATACTTATCACTGCGGATGCATTTAAGAACGTATTTCTCCATATTCTTCACCTCAGATGCTCCTCATCATGACAAATATTGGTTTCTCCAGTTCTAGAGATATCAACATCAAAAACAATAGATATACAAGTTATAATATTCTATCTAGGTACTTAACCAACCGCTTTTCAAGACAGTGTGGACGGCATAATAAAAAAACAGCTATTATTAATACTTTTAAAAAACCTTTATTGCATATCCCTACTAATATTATAAATGTGAATGTGAGTTTGTTCGTTACGTTTTCACGCAACAACTACTTAACCGATCATCATGAAACTTTGTACACATATGTTTGGAGATACCAAAAGTAACATAGGATAACTTTTTATTTTAAAAAAATAATTATTTTTTACTATAATTTCCAAATGACTATAATTTCAGCTGTTTGAAATCATATTCATTAATTTCTATTGAAATGATATCTGATACTTATTTAATGTCTTAAATGCGAGCGAAGCCGCGGATAAAAGCTAGTGATATTATAAATATAAGGATGTCAAAAATAATTAATTATTTGTCAATCCGACACCCTAGGTAATCTGTAGGTATTGCAATCGTACATATACAAAACCCAAAGTAAGAGCAATTAACGATCTTATCACTGAAAGTAATTTCTTCCAGATAACCAATTGTTAAAGAAGAAACAGATAATTAAAAATAATAAACGATACGAGACTTATTAGTAAACGTTTTTACCACAACACTCTGTACAATCGCGTTCAAATAACATTAAAAATGTATTACAAACTCAACATAAATCTCTCATGTAGGTACCTACATAACCAATGCGCCGAAAATTAAACAGCTTTCCATTGTACCAGATAAATTTATTTTTTCCCCCCCAACTCAACCCACTGTGTGTTCACGGCCTAAAAAAACGAAAAAGAACACTAATACATACAAATCCATCATACAAACAGCAAAATACAACACATGTTTATATGCGCACACATTAACATTATTACGTATTAACATACACTTTGTGTCTATGTGTGCGTGACGATTTACACACACACTTACAAAAATTCGGTATTCGTATAGTCAAAATTATTTTATTTGTGTTAGTAGTTTCGCATTTTAAATCTATAATAATTCGATAATGTTATAAGTTACGACGCGCGTTCCAAACTTAAATTTCGCACGGATAAAGTCTAAATTCGTGTGATCAGTTATAATGATTGAGTTGCATTTGTTTTGTGTGTGTGCGAGTGCGGATCTGGTGTTTTGTTCCTTTTTTAAATTTCACCATTTAGTTCAATCTACTTATTGGGCGCGCGGCTGTGTGCGTGTGCCGTGTACGTACACGTGTGAGCTGTGCGTGTGTGGGTGCGAAAGTGCGTAGAAAAATGGCCGACTTCAATTAAAATTTTTAAATTAACATTGAATATTAATAGTGCATAAACAAAACGTGATGCAATTTTATACTTTTAACTTTATAGAATATTTAACGTACTATATTCATATATGTTATTAATATAACATTTATTATTGTAACTACCATGCAATCTGATTTATGAATTTATTATTTTATGTACAGGCTATATGATTGACGAGTTTCTTGTGGTATTCTTCTCGTCATACGCCTTTCCGAAGTCGCGGTTGAGTCTAACGATCAGCAAGTGCACGCCTTTAGTACCTACCTATATATACTAATGAACGATTTTCATTTCATTTCATATTTTACAATACAGACACCCACACTATGCCGGCTTCGTGTTATAATAAAACTTCGTAATGGTAATAAATAACAAAACCCAAAACCCACAATAATAATAAATTTTACGTGCAATATTAAAAATAAAACAAATCCTATTTCGGTGTTGCCGCTCTAAAAAAAGACCCAAATAAACTTTTTAAAACCCTCGCAAGTGTTCTTTGGGGCAAAGGAACTAGTTTTTGGGATACAATAATATATATTACTATATTGTACAATTAATATCGACTGAGTTATATATTGCTGATTTTAATTTCATTATTGAAGTGAAACTTCTTTAGAATCGTTGTGATTTCAAACCGGATGCAACGGAAATACGACAGGTTCTGACGTTTCGCGCGCGAATTTCAAAATTTGTTTTTGCGATATCTCGACAACCGATGACGTCAGCGCGACCGCGTAAAGGGTTATTATTATTATTATTATTTAAAATAAATACTAAACCCAAACTAGTGTAGTGCTATGTCAGACAGAGAATTCGAATTTGAATCCTAATTGATATTGAATATTATTTTTAAAAAATACACATTTATTTTGATAAACATATAAAGAAACGACATTTCATATTTGCCATGCTTCGCAGCGCCATAGTCTCTGGTCGTGTCGCGATTGTCTATGGACGTCTTGACACAACGCCGCGTTAATTACTTGAAATATCGTTTCTTTAATTTCAGGTAAGTAATTTTTTATGTTATACACAATCGTGTAATGTTAGTATAGTTAAATATTAATAAAAATACACTTTAATTTCAGTTATTGAAACATTTGGTTTTATTTACAACGAAGAAAACAGTGTCTGCTAAAAAACTGCGCCTAGTGTCTTGTATACATATAAAAAATCTAGCGATTGTAATCGGCCAGTAAAATGCGTGCTCCCAAAGTAACCCCGAAACTGCGTCCAAAACTATAAAAGCACTGGGTATAAAAAGACGCGAGGTCATCGGCCTAGGCCCGCCCGAAATTCGAAAGTATTAAAACTTTTTTTAAATGGCTGCCTCGAGTTTGTTACCGGTCTGTAACATTACCCTATGCGTAGGTATATACAACATTTGGTGATTGCGAAACACTACATCTATATCTATACTAATATATAAAGAGGAAACATTTGATTGTTTGTTTGTATGTACTGAGTAGGCTCCGAAACTAATGGACCGATTTGAAGAATTCTTTCACCATTCGAATCCTACATTATCCCTGATGAACATAGGCGATAGAATATTTTCGAAAACCACTTGACGTACAAAGATGAAATTTGGCAGGGAGGTAGTTTTATAGTTAGTAGATAGCTAAGAACGGATTTTGCGACAGATGTGTGATAGGCATTTTCTGTTGACTGAAATATGAAACTTATGAAAAAATTACAAAAACTATTTCATGGAAAATCTTTGAAACAACCTGTATATAAAAAAATAAACAAAATAATATTAAAACAGATGGCGGTTTCTCAAACCTACCTATAATTATAAAATTATTATTATTATTATATTTTATATTATTTTGTTGTATATATTAATATATTTTTATAATAAAGTAAGTTATATTTAGAATGTAAGACGAATGTGCAGCGCCAAGACAAACCAACGCTGGTTTTTGGCGCCAAGGCGACATATTGTAAAAAAATTATTTAATAATAAACGTTTTATTTATTTAACAAAAGCCTGCAGTACCTTTAGTGAAATAACTCGAACAAAACATTCCTTTTAGCCAAAAATTGCTAACATCTGTTGCAAGTCTATTCCGTAGAACGAGTTGCATTTCACCCGGCACACACACACACACAAACACGCAGTTGCACCTGTATTAAGGGGAGATCTGGACACAAAAACTTGACCCTTTCTAATTAAAAGAAAGCCTCGGCTCGCAATCGATAACTCTCGTATTTGAATCTAACTAAAACCCCGGCTTCTATGTAATATATATATATATAATATATATATATATATATAGTTATTTAAAAAAGTAATGTTAGCAATTAAAAGTTTGTAATAGTAAGTGATGGGTCCCACGTGACAGGCATTGACTAGTGTGGGAGCATCGAAAACCATATTTGTTATTATTCCTGAATAATAAATAAATAATAAATAAAATAAAATACATGTCCCGTAAGTCAAGGACCAAAGAAATACTGGCAATAAAGACGGTAATTTTCTATCCGTAACACTAAATTTATTGTCCTCGATTAAATGTAATATTGTTATACCTTTTTGGAATCTGTGTGAAGTGTAGAAGTTTTTAAAACAATGTTCCAAAAGGCTACCAACCCTACTGTTTTAGCAGTAGATTAGCTGTTTTCACATTGATGCCCCCGTTTTCTGTTTCATTCCTAATTTTTACTGTTTTTCAATTAGTGTTCAGCGCCACCTATTACACTATGCAAATATTTTTTGAATAACCACTGTGTAATAAAACGACACCAGATTGCAATATCTACTCTTGTTATTTAAAGCCACAGAAAGACACATGAAGAAATTTAATTGAAAATGATTCTAAAATGTGTAGAGTTCGCGCTGGAGTTCTTCTTGTACATTATTCTGCAATACCAACGTAACAAGTTAAGTGTTGCTAGTGTTAAATATAGATGTACACGGTGATACCAGCACTTAATAAAGTAGATACATACATATTTACTTCATATTATAGTTATCAAATAATTTAAAACACATTTGAGAGAAAACATAGAATTAACGGAAGGGTCACAGTCCCTAACTTTTTACTCTAAGGGTTTTTAAAAAGGGGGGGGGGTCAAACCTACCCCTTTACCCCTCTATTTAGGTATGGGGAGATGTAGGGGGGACGTGGTCGCCTGAACAAATACGTGAAAGTGCCCCGAGGTCGCTAATTTCATTCGCATATAGAAAAAGGTTGTGCTACTTTGTTTTATGCATATATATTTGTACATATAGGACTTGACAATTATATTTTGATTACTATAACCTTTATTTTGATTAATATTTTAATTAATTAATTCATATTCGAAAATAATTCTTATTAATTGACACTTGGTATGTTATCTGGAGTCAAAGTGTGTCAATTTCATATGTGACATATGTCTCGTATAAATTTGACAGCTTTTGATTGACGCTAGTTTATTACAAAGTCCCGGTTTCGATTTTCAAAACAAATATTTAAAATTACATGCTTTTTTAGGATTTATTCGTAATTATAAAATTATACACATAATAATTAGTTAAATTTTCGGCTCAAAACGTCCATTTAAAGGTACATAATTATAAAATCAAAAACCTTTATTTCGTGTAAACCCCTTATTAGGCTCTTGCGCATAGTTAGAACCTACAAAATTTCAGAAAGGCATATAACGAGAAGAAATCACAAGAAACTCTACAATATAATGTTAGTATATAACCTTTAACACTTATTCTGGTCTAGGTTTTATTTTAACCTATCCATACTACAGGATATCCAAGTTTAGAGTCAAAACATTTGTTATGTGTGTGGTGTTATATTATAGTTTGCATTAATAATGTATAGTATAATTTATTAGTCTATATGTGATAATGATTGTTTATTAAGCTAATTAGTTAAGTTTCTTTAATAACTCATTAATGTTTTATAATAGGCTTCACTGTTATTGCCATTAGCTTTAAGTCATTAACGAAGTGGACTTTGTAAATCATTAATAAGTGGACTTTACAACTCATTTACAAAAAGGGTATATAAACGGCCCACAAGATTCAATAGAGACATTCGATATGTAACTCTTGACCAGAGAACGCTGGTAGTTTTAAGCAATAAATAAATCTTTACATCAAAAAGTGAAGTTTCGCTCTCGCCATCTAACACATTGTATGTGTATAAGAGATCTTTAATCTGAAATGTTGTTCTGAAGTATCGTTGTTTCATGGGGGTTGGCATAAAGTCATATAATAAGCTGCCCGATGATATTAGTAGCCTCCCTCTTTATCAGTTCAAGAAAATCATAAAAAGCAAACTTATTCAAAAATCATATTACACGTTAGATGAATATCTTACTGATAAAAAAAGCTTGGACATAACCAATGTCATTTTATGTTTACCCTTAAGTATATAATAGGATGACAATGCCCCTATACAGCAGCTATTCTTCTACATCATAGCAGATTAGTATGTAAGTGGACAATGCCAGTATACAGCAGCTAAATCAAATTGATAATTATTAAATTAATAAATTTATTTCATTTATATTTATATTTGTATTGACGAGTAAAGGCGCTCTATTGGAACCCAATTAAAAGTAAATAAAAATAATAATAAAAAAAACTAGTATTGTACTTCCGAAGAACGTTTGCAAACAACTTCTAATTCTGGTCAAACTCACTACTAATACTAACCCAATATAGTAAATACACACTTGAATAGATAATTATACACCCTAAGACTACTATTAAAAAAAAGTTGACCTTTTAAAAAGTTAACCACCAAAATAGGTTTAAATTTAAAACCTAGTATCCACGACGAAAATACACTTTTTCTGCTCTACATACTTTGTTGAGGTAACCCCTTTTTTAAAACAATGTTACATAAAGTGAAAATAAATATATTTTAGAACTATTCAGAAACGACACTCAAGCACGGAAATGTCACTCAGTCGTACGAAACAAAATAAACCAATCACTCGCTTGATTGTTAACGTGATTTTTGACCAATAATAGAAATCCATTGCAATTGTCTACTGTCACCTAGCTTACACGCATTTATACGAAATCCCCAAACACGACTAGTGACCTATTACGTCTGCGTAATAATTAAGATATAAAGTACTATGAATTTTAATGATGTTTCATATTTCAGTAAACAGAAAATGCCTATCACACATCTGTCGCAAAATCCGTTCTTAGCTATCTACTAACTATAAAACTACCTCCCTGCCGAATTTCATCTTTGTACGTCAAGCGGTTTTCGAGATTTTTATATATAGTATAAATATATTATTGCATATTTTAACATGAAAAAGCAGTTATTGCGACATAACTGTAATAGTTAGACATATGGTATCGCACACTTTTTTGTAGATATTGGTGTCCTCTATAAAACTATATTACATAACTTTGCTCTATTGTCAATAATTTCCGCAGCATACGCAATATAATGTTTTGTTTTTTTACACTTTGGGTTACATTATTAAAGTTTTCATATGGATCCCAAACGTTTTTAAAAATATTCTATAGCCTATGTTCATCAGGGATAATGTAGAATTCTAATGGTGAAAGAATTTTTCAAATCGGTCCAGTAGTTTCTGAGCCTATTCAATACATACAAACAATCAAATGTTTCCTCTTTATTATATTTATTATATTAATATATATATAGATTAATAACGAGTCCTATGGGTAATATATATTTTCTTTTAAAAAACCCATTATAATTTCGAATCGATATCTAAAACAAAATAAAATCTACATCGCGCGAAATTCCACGAGGAATTAGAATGGGCTGTAATTTGTATAGAAACTAATAAATTTACAAATAATATAGCATGGGTTTTTTGCAAGGTTAGTTTCTGTTCGTACGTAAAAATTAGTCCTCTTTATCGATCTTCATACGAAATAAATATTATACTTAGTTTGATTTCTACAAATTAATCCTAAAATTTATATTCAAATGTCACGTGTATACAGTAATACCCCGCTTTACGCGACCCCGTTATGCGCAGTTTTGCTATTCAAATTTCGCGCTCAATTGCCCCGCATTACGCGAAAGTGTGCGTATATACATAATGTAGTCATCAACTTTTTTTTCAGTTTTCGCGATTTTTTCCGGAACGTATCCCTCGCGTAAAGCGGGCCATTACAAATATGGCTATTGTCTTACACATTTTATCAATAGTTCGGTTTTGTTTACACAATTTTACAGTACACTGACGGCAACATATAGTAGATTTGCTGAGCATCACACACTGATCACAAAAAAAAGGTTCGGTGTATTTAAAAAAAATATATACTTTCTTTAAAAAGCCAATCGAAACTAACCTTAATAGCCCGGCAGCTAACTTTATCCCCTCGGAAAAACTGTGCGAATCCCTTTTTCGGAATGATATCCGTTTTAGGGTTTTAAATGTATATATAATTATACATGTGCCGTAGTGTTGTGGTCCGATGTTGTTTTTGTAATATATTAACGTTACAATTTCTATTTATTTTTATTAATAACAATTTAAAAACATCTGACAATAGTAAAACATTATTTTTGAATAGTCTTTTATGCACCAAAAGTGCAAAGTTACGTTGGTACTAATTATAAGTTAACATCTTCCGTCTTTCTAAAATTATAATAAATTATTTCAAAACACATGTGAGTGTGTGTGAGTATTCAAGATTAGAACAACACAAACATGTAGAGACCAAACCAGTGGGCTTATCACGAATTTTAGTCTGGCTTTCGAACCGAGTTCGCTTCAAGCGATTTGTATGGAAATTTGAGCAGCGCCACCGCGTGCGGATTTGGAACTACAATATTTTAGATACGTTTTGTTAATTTTCGAACGTCTCGATCTTTCGTTCAATTGATAGATTGCTGGTGTTCGTTAGTCGTTAGTAAAAATTCATGATCCCGATTGCTAACGGATCCGTTTTACTTGTGACAGCTCGATTCGAAAGCCAGACTAAATTCGTGATAAGAGCACTGATTATTTACTTTGATAAAATATTTTCATTGGGAATTGAAGTCGGGATTTTCATGTTATAGATAGATAGGTATTACGGGGACCGTCGAATTAATGGAAGAAAGGCGCTCATTAAACAACCAAATTAACCAATTAAAAAGTGCTCAGAACATCAGTATTGGACACAATAAAAATATACAACATAACATAGTCAATGCTCGGACATATTTAAAATACAAACTTTTCCGTGCCCGCGACCCGGGGGGTGGTTTTTACCCCCAGTTTTAAAAGTGCCCACATTTCGGTAGTTAAATCCACCCCTCCGCAAAAAAGCCTCCCTTGTGGGGGGGTAAAAAATGCGTAGTTTTAGCTAATCTGCATGGCCCGGGTATAGAGAGAATTTAAACAGAGGGATTTCGTAAAAATGAGCCCGGGTGGTGGGACACGTGTGCGATATATAAATCTATTTATGTTTAAATACGCTCATGTAGAGTGTTTATAGAAATTATTTTCCTGTACTGTTTCCGTGTTTGAATGTATTTCGCAATTAAAGCTATAGGTATATGATAAACCTTTACGTAATGGCGAAATACAAGAAGAAGAAGCGAGAGAAACTTATCTTGTCCAGTGGGCTTATCACGAATTTTAGTCTGGCTTTCAAACAAATCGCTTAAAGCGAACTCGGTTCGAAAGCCAGACTAAAATTCGTGATAAACCCGCAGGTCCTTAAGTCGAGATAGAAGCAACCGCGAACATTGGTCTGTAGTAACATTAGTCGAAATATCATCTGATGGTGATATGCTAAGATAATATAAAAAAATACTGATAGAAAAATCTAAATCTAACATAATTGAGCTATTTTAATAGATTTCGAAACCCTTGCAGCTATTGTGGTTGCGACGAGACCGTCTTTTAAATTACTATTTTAAAAATATATATAATTTAATTCTAATAATTTAAATGTGTGATTTAGAATTCAATATGTTGTAAATATATATTATTGTATAAAATTGTATTTATTTAGATTAAGAGCTTTTTGGACATAACCAATGTCATTTTATGTTTACCCTTAGATATACAATAGAATAACAATGCCCCTATACAGCAGCTATTCTTCTACGTCATAGTAGATTTATTATATATTATTATGACATTAGTATGTAAGTGGACAATGCCAGTATACAGCAGCTAAATCAAATTGATAATTATTAATTTGATTTCATTTATATTTATATTTGTATTTGTATTGACGAGTAAATGCGCTCTATTGGAGCCCATTTACTAAAAATAAATAAATAAAAAAATAAAAGTGTATATATGTTAAGGTATAAGGAATACTTGTATGATATTTAAAATAACTTCAAAAATTAACCGATAGATGGCGTAATTCACGCGTTAAGATGAAATTTTATTATTATTATTAAACAAAACAGCACAGACAGGTACACGTTGCTAATGGAATCAATTTAAGCATGCCTCTATTTATATATGTAACATCCCACTTAATATCGGTTGCTATGACAACGATCCTATTATTGCACTCAATTTTTCCGCTTTTTCCGCCGTAATCAAATGAGGTGACAGGCGGGTGTGAGTATGTTGTGGGGTGAGGGGGTAGGGACCCCACGCATGTACCCAATTATCCGCACTGAATCAATAGGTGGAGATGAAGGTAGTTGATGACACCCCGATGATAATCACGCTTTTTGTCTGCTCATTTTATTATTATATTTATTACTATATGATATATTTGTTTTATGTGTTCATGCCGACCTCTGTAGGTAGAGATTTGAGTCGAAACTAGTTAGCTCAACCAGTTAATAAGTTAGCTGGTAGAAAATGCCTTTAGGCATTAAGTTCGCCGATTTGTGACTTTACAAATAAAGAAGATAAGATAGAACTTAGAATTTTATTATTATTATTAATTGTAACATTAATTTACGAATGGCTTTTTGTTCCAAGTCTGGGTTGTTCTATGTTTGTGTTGTCCTATCCAGATGCGTGTGCATGTATTTACTTGCACACAGTTTCGTGTTCTTCTTTTTCTTCTTGTATTAATGGCCTCAGTAATGTAATGAAGATAATTGTGCCAATGTCGAATATTCGAGCAACAGTCCAATAAGAATTATAAAAAATTTAATACATACGTATTATTATTCCAGAACGGAATTTCTATTTAAAGGCCAGTTTCGTGTTGAATTATTGGCTTCTCACATGAAAAAGATGCGAGCGATAACGATATAGTATATGTTGTTTTAATTAAATTAGATATATATTTTATTAACATGTATCCCTAATAATATTATAAACGTGAATGTGAGTTTGTTTGTTACGTTTTCACGCAACAACTACTTAACCGATCATCATGAAACTTTGTACACATATTTTTGGAGGTACTACAAGTAACATAGGATACTTTTTATTAAAAATAAATAAATTATTTTTTACTATAGTTTCCAACTGACTATAGTTTCCTGTTTGGAATCATATTGATTCATTTCTATTGGAATGATCTCTGATACTTATTTAATGATTTAAAGGCGAGCTAAGCCGCGGGTAAAAGCTAGTCTCTTATAAATGAGACCACATTTTAGGGGTATAACTGTAACTTTAGTGTAGTAGTTGCTTCAAGCTGTAACTCCAACAGAGTGTGGTCTTCGAGCTGCAAAAACCTAGCAATATATTATAATCACATGTTTATTATTATTAATAATGCTGAAATGTTCTGTTCCTCACATCAAGGTTGAATTTTTTACTGAAAAAAATTTACTCGTTACAAAAGGTCTAATTTATTAATTGTTTAAATCAAAGAAAAATAAAGATAAAGTGAAATTATAATTGGAAAATAGGCTTTTCCCTCTTCATAAATTATTTATTGAGTATTTCTTTCAAGAAATCTGCAAAAACGTTTAAAAATAATATTTCAGTTTAGGACAGTGCCATCTAGTGAAATTTTCCGGAACTAAATAGTATGGAGAATTTCACTCTGCTTTTCCCGAATTTTCTTATTTACAAGTGAAATAAAAATAATGTATCGCCATCTATGTATATTTTGAAGAACTATTTAGTTTCTATTTTCTCTTGTAATGTCAAAATGAAAATGTGTTGGCGGGAACTATTCAAATTTAAATATAATGCATTTAGAATGACAAATAAAACAGAAGAGAAAAGGACGATTTCATTTGTTTCACGTTAAAATAAAACAAGAAGAAATTTCAATTTTAAATTTATCATTTATTTTAAAATAATATTAACAGAATTATAATTTATTTCATAAACTATATTTAATAAACATAGCGTATATAATATATATGTATGTATGTATATAACATTTGAAAAATTAACAATTTAAAAATTATTTATACAAATTACGTATTACTTTTTTTTAGCTCCGAAATGCCTTTTTTTCTATGACTAAACTAAAAACACAAATTCCATTTACCTATTGGGATTTATACCACTACACTACTATTGTGGTCAATGCTTATAACTTGTATTGGCACCCAAATGCATTTTTAGTGCATATATAGTTAACTACACAAAAAAAATACACTTTATGGCACGTAATTTCTTCGTTTAGAAAGCGGACGGTACTAAAAACCTAAGTAAGTTCAAAGGATTCAATGGGCTTATCACGAATTTTAGTCTGGCTTTCGAACCAAATTTCGAATGGAAATTTGAGCAGCGCCACCGCGTGCGGATTAATAACTACAATATTTTAGATACTTTTTATTAATTTTCGAACGTCTCGATCTTTCGTTCATTTGATAGATTGCTGGTGCTCGTTAGTCGTTAGTAAAAATTCATGATCCCGATTGCTAACGGATCCGTTTTACTTGTGACAGCTCGATTCGAAAGCCAGACTAAATTCGTGATAAGCCCACAAATCCTGTAAGCCAACATTAGTGATCAAATCAAAGCCTAATTTTCCTATCCAAGTCCCTGGATAATATCACCTATGGAATGCATTCATTGTTGCGCAATTAGTTAAATAAATTTATTAAGCTAAACCGGGACAAATGGACTTATAATATGCTATTTCAGGAAGCAGGGGGGCTACTCAGGCATATCCGAAATTTCGTGATACGGCCGTCACTTCTATAGTTTTTATATAGTTATGTGAATTTTGACACATAAGCCCGTAAAAAGTCCGTAAAATAAGCATCCGTCGTGACTTCGCTGTCAAATCAGTAATTTCGTGAATGATTACGTAAGTGTTCCTGAGTAGGAAACGTCCGTATTTTCGTCCGAAGTGAGCCTGAGTAGCCCCCCAGATACTTCTAGATTGAAGAGCAATAGTCGGTAAAGATTTGAAATTTTACCTTCATTTTTTGTATTAACAAAAAACATTATTTAATTTAACCATAAAATCAAAAATAATTATTAAAAAATAGGAATTTGTTTTGGTTATTGTATTTTTAAGTAATCCTTATCTTAACTCCCATGATTAGAATAAGTTTTGAGTCATATTAATTTCGTGTTATCTTTTTTAATTCATTGACCATTGTTTTAAAGCAATAAATAAACATACATTTTATAAGGAGAGAAGTGTGTTCTGTCAATTTTGATAGAACACATTAGTCTTCTTAAAGCATGTGGTTTATCTGCAGCAACAGTTGTCTTCGCTCAGGCATCACGGTCTAACTTGATTCCAGATGGAATGGCAGGTTACTATGAAAACACCAATGAAAAATTTATCTAATTATAAAAATCTATCATGAATTTTCTTATTAAGAAGATACTATTAAGGTAAGTGTTTTGCAAAATACGGTATTAAATTTATATTTCGGTCATCAATAAAAGTCACTACAAAACCGAGTTATCAGGCAGCAAGGTACAGTAATTACCGGTTTAAATCAAAAAATAACTATCTACAATTCATGTAATTAGCTACTGATCTCTTTCCCAATATTTTCCACTTCCTCGCTTATAGTAATCATTGGTAAAGGTTCACCAGAAGGCGATTGCTCATTTGTGAGCTTCTCAAATTTAGGAGAACCGCTTGGTTTGATAGCATCTTTGACCGATTCGTACACTTCTGTCCTTATTATTGGCAATGAAGCTCTCTTGCCCTTCAGTATTTCCTTATTCTTCGGTGATAAATCCACTTCTTGTATTACATCCATCACAATAACTGGTTCAGCTTTAGATGGTCCATTATTTTCCTCTATCCGTACAGGAAGGCTGTCAGCTCTGTTGAGAGTCTTCTTAGGGCTTTCAACCTCATCTGCGATCAAGACTGCCGCTCCGTTTTCTAGTTTCTTCTCCATTTTATCATGAAGTTGTTGTAAACTAACCTCTCTAGCCTGAACATCGGACAACAAGGGACCATCACTCGATCCTTCAATACAATACCCAGGACCTTGTAGGACATCATTACCAATTATTGAATCTTGTTTAAAAATCGCTGCTGTTATTACAGGCCTGTCTGGGTCGGTTGGTGTTCTGCTGATCAAGGGTTCCCTTGAATTATCATGAGTTAAGTTCTCTCCAACAGAAGGCTCCTTCGGGATTTCATAGCCAGCGTAGACTGGATAACCAAATGGCCCTTGTTCATACCCCATTTGGCTTCCATATGAATAGCTTGCGTTATGAGATCCAATAGACGACATGCTGAGATCAGATATCGAAAGACCTGTATTGGACAAAGCTAATGTCTTTTCCTTATCAAAGATGCTTGGGCTGTGGTCTTCTAAATCACTTTTAGTCATTTTAGTAGATCGCTCCAGGTCTTCTGGCACCCTGTGTATTAGCGCCTGATTGGTGGAAATTTGTGGGTCGTGTGGTGGTGAATTTTGTATCGACGTGTTGATTGGTCGATATGCTGCCGACTGCTGCACTTCCACCACGAAGATGCCATCGTTGTCTGGTGAGTACTTCATTTTTGTTTCACGTCCGTTCTTCGTTATATCCTGAAAGAAATCAATAGTGTGTTTTTCTCCATATTTATTAAGATTACAATAAAATAAAAGGTCGTAAGTAACATCTACGTCAAAACTTACATTCCGTTCTTCTGTTTCAACAATAAGATGATTGTTCTTTAAAGTCATTGTTATGATAGAGCCATTCGCAGGTGGCACCTCGTTGGAGCCTTCGCCGGGGTCAATGACATTTGCACCCTCCTCGCCTTCACTTGATTTCAACTGAAAAATTAATCACAAATTTCAGCTAAACTTGACCGTTGGTAATATGTGACAGTTGATTTTAAATGCGTTCTAATTTTAAAATTAAAAAACTAAACATAATATTAAAAAAAAAAATAGTAAACATATTTAGATATAAAATTTAGGAACTGTATAAATTTAAAATGCAAACCCTAGGATCCTCAGTTAAGACCTAACAATCGTGCGCAGGTTCAATGTCCGGTCGACGCCCGGCGCGAGGTTTTTGGGCAATTTTTTTTCCTCACATTGGAACCGCCCGGGCTTGCAATCGGGTTGCACTTTTTAGATGCGCCTACTTACGATGTACCTCTATCTAACGGCTGGCACATAGACGCCAATAGAGACTTATTTATTTTTATTTATTTTATATACATATTATTGGACATATACATGTATTATATATACATATATGTTATTAATTTGACATTTATTGTAACCACTGTGTAATCTGATTTATAAATTTTTATTTACTTTTTTTTTTCAGAGTAAAAATTCAGTTTTTTTATTATTATTATTTTATGTATTACTGTATTTTTTATTTGATTTGATTGTTATTTTGATTTAATTGATGAATGATTGTATTTTTGTTTCTTTTTTGCTTTAATTGTAAATAGTTTTGTAATGTAAGTGCATGCTGTGTCCACTATGCATAGGGCCTACAATTGGATTGTTATAATTCTTAGTACGATGTTATTTCCAAGTCTAATTGTAGAGCCCTGTTTGTGGACCCAATAAATAAATAAATAAATAAATAAATGTACAGGCTACGATTGACGAGTTTCTTGTGGTCTTCTTCTCGTCATAGGCGTCTAACGATGAGCAAGTGCACGCCTTTAGTAATAAACGATTTTCATTTCAATTCATTTTTCTTATACACAAAACTAAATGAGTCTTTATTTTTTTTTAAACATTAATACAATATTATTACAAATATTAATTTTAATATCAAATATAACAATTTAAACTGTATTTTATTATAATTAATACAAATTTTAAACAATATACTGTAACTGAAGAGTGTGCCCTGTTAATTTGGACAGAGCACATTCGTCTCCTCAAGCCGGCATAGTGGAGTCGACAGTTGTCTATGCTCATGGACCGCACTCTAGCTTAACATCAGGCGGAGTGCTAATATTAAAAAAAAAACTAAACAAGTTATATTTAAAAATGGAAACGTAAACCATCAGTATTTTAGGGTATATACGTGTACATATTCTCCATGGTTTTCTATGTTAGACCGCATTGAGTTTTGGTAAGTGCATTGCTCTATAGCCGAACACGTTTGACTAGATTTTTGGCCGCTCGTGAAGTGTTTTGTTCTCTTTTGTGTTGCTCCGGCGCAGCTGCATTGCAATAAAATATTTGACGAAGTCTCAACTATATCCCAGTATAATATAATTATATATATATATACTTATTTGCGTTTAGTCATCGTTTTCGCGACGAGAATTTAAAAATTACATTTCAAATTCCTTAGTCTAAAATGATTTTCATTAGCTTAAAAAGTATTAGATAGAAACTGGGGTAATTTTTGTTACATGTGGGTTTCCTTGTGTGTTAAAATTATGTCTTTTCTTATTGGGTTCTTGCTCGAATACTAGACTTTGACAGTATTGTCTTTAATAGATATCTGAGGCCATTAATAAGAGAAGAAGTGAGACTCCAGACCTAACTTTCAATATGTACTAATTATTTCCGTTTACACCAATAAGTTTAACATTTCTTTATATAACGTTCTTAAACAATAGAGACGCCATATATCCGTGAAATAAAAAAATAATATTCAAATAGTTGACATCACAGAACAATACTTGTCTCTTTCTAACGTGTGTATAAATGAAAAAGACACTAAAAATAGCTATTATGCGTTATTTTACATAACACACTGTTGCTACGCTAGTTTTTTATGTAGAAGGTCCGAGTTCAATTTCCGGACTAAAGTTATATTTGTCTAAATTAAATATATGTATCATTATCCTTAATAATAATAATAATAATAATAAATTATTTATTGCACAAAAATAACAAAATGCGAATTTAATGTCAGTTATCTTTTAAGAGATGTGAGCGGTGTTGTTGTAAATAGTGCAGAAAAATAAAAATGAATACAAAATAATACACAAATAATTTGGATTATTAATAAATACTTGCACTAATAAATCCCCCTATTATATAAATGTGAATGTGAGTTTGTTTGTTACGTTTCCACGCAACAACTACTTAACCGATCATCATGAAACTTTGCACACATATTTTTGGAGGTACTACAAGTAACATAGGATACTTTTTATTTAAAAAAAATATTATTTTTACTATATCAATTGACTATAGTTTCAGCTGTTTGGAATTTTTCTACTTTTATTTTTATTTCGTATTTCGAATTTTTGAAGTCAGGTGTCATTTTTGTGGTTAGATGCCAAGCAAGAAAATATAGTTATCATATTGATTCATTTCTATTGAAATGATCTCTGATACTTATTTAATGACTTAAATGCGAGCGAAGCCACGGGTAAAAGCTAGTATAGTATAATAATTAAATAAGATATTATTCAAAATGTACTAAATAATTGTGTTGTCAGAGGATCTTGTTCTTCTGTTTTTGGAGATTGTTTTTAAAACTGTTCAAAGTAGAGGTCTATCTCTTATACCATATGTTGTACTTATTTATGTAAGCAAATGGAAACCTATCGCAGTTGTCTGATTGTATCTCATTTCCTTCACATTTAAATTATTGCCGTACTTTTGTCCAAAAATCGTTAAAACTCACTTAGGAATGAGAACAAATCAGAGGATATAGCGATAGCGGATAGTATGCGCTTCGAACTTCTGAAAATCGCTAAATAACCCGCTAAGTCTTATAAAGTACGCTCCAACACGTCGTTGCAAAGTACCTACGCATTTCGTATACGATTAAGGGCATCTCAAGTGCATTAAAATTTAATGACAAGTGCCAGAAGCGACGGAGATTTCACCAAAAATTAATAGGAATTATTTACACAACGTCATCCAACGAGGTCCAACAGAAACTTACCTAAATCACGCATTACATTAATAAATAACCTTTATTTATTAATGTACTAGCTTTTACACACGGCTTCCCTCGCATTTAGGTCATTAAATAAGTATCAGAGATCATTTCAATAGAAATGAATCAATATGATTCCAAACAGCTGAAACTATAGTCAGTTGGAAACTATAGTAAAAAATTATTACTTTTTTAAAATAAAATATCCTATGTTACTTCTAGTACCTCCAAAAATATCTGTACAAAGTTTCATGATGATCGGTTAAGTAGTTGTTGCGTGAAAACGTAACAAACAAACTCACATTCATATTTATAATATTAGTAGGGATTACATTACACAATTTAAACTTCGTTTAAACACGATTCGATTTAACGACAAACTCCTACTTTTGGTTTACTATAATTCAATAATAGACTCTATATAGCATCACGTAACGACAACAATACGATTAAGCAATAAACAGTACTTTCCAAGTTGCAGAAATTAATAAGAACTGCAGCTGTGTACGTTCTTTATACTTTATTAGTAAATACGTATGCATTATTTTTATTCTCTCTATTTAACGTCGACTCTCTATAACGCCGTGAAATACATTAAGTGTCGCTATATAGAGTTTGCACTGTATATGAAAGATTGTCAGCTGTATTACCTTTTCAAATATCGAACATAATATTAAATCAAATAATCCCAGTATAATGCATATGAACTAGAGATGTTCCGACTAGTCGGCCACTAGTCGGTAAAGCCGACTATCCGGCCACTATCGTAGTCGTCGACTAGTCGGCGACTAATCGGCAAAAAGCGCCGACTATCCGGCTTCTTACTTTGTGTCTATTTCTCAATAAAATGTATGTGTTACTTCCTTGTAAAGAAAATATATTGATGACATTTATCAAACAAAATTAGTATCTTAATTAAAAAACAAATCCACATAATATTTAATGACATATATTGCAATTCTGCGTGATGATATTTGAAACTATCGTCAAACTAGTGAGCTGTAAAACTCAAAAAACTTTTTTTGTTATTTATATTTGTCCACATGTCAGTAATCGGCTAGTCGGCTAGTCGGCCAAAGTCATAATCGGCACATCTCTAATATGAACATTTAAGTATTTTTAGGCTAAAAACTCGGAATTCAGTCAAGTATTTTTTTATTACACTTAACTAGAGATATAATCAGTTATAAAATTGTCATAAACTCATTTTACGAGTCATAAAAAAGTGATATATAGTATATGTATATATATATATAATTACAACGATACATATATTATATTTACTTTTACCTTTTTTTTTATTTTCATTATTGTGTAACATCTATATTATGTATTTTTGTAATTTTATTAGAAGTGTAGTACCTATCTATCCCTTTATCACCTTGAGCATGCCGTCCTATCCTATAATTAAAATTTCATATAGTTTATATAATAGTAACTCCTTTTTATAATATGTAGTTCTAATGTAATTTTGTAGGTAGGCTTTATAAATAAATAAATAAAATATGTGATACTACTAACATTATTTTAAGACCTATGTTACTAACCATATTTTTGGCAAATAAATGAATTTGAATTTGAAATAATTTTATTTATTTTCTTTCTACTTCCTTACTACTACTTAATACCCTTTTTTGAATTTTAAATTAGATATTTTCATGCAATTTTATTAATAACTTTAATATAGCTAACGCTAGTCATAATTAACATTCCACCGCGCACGTGATCACAACTTTTGACATTGCATCCCAAACAAATGTGTCTAATATTTCTCCTGTTAAAATTCTACTAATATCAATATCATTAGATCAGTGGGCTTATCACGAATTTTAGTCTGGCTTTCGAACCGAGTTAGTTAGCTTCAAGCGATTTGTATGAAAATTTGAGCAGCGCCACCGCGTGCGGGTTTTGAACTACAATATTTTAGATACTTTTGTTAATTTTCGAACGTCTCGATCTTTCGTTCATTTGATAGATTGCTGGTGCTCGTGAGTCGTTAGTAAAAATTCATGATCCTGATTGCTAACGGATCCGTTTTACTTGTGACAGCTCGATTCTAAAGCCAGACTTAATTCGTGATAAGCCCACAGTAATCGGTAATGTAGTAAATCGAACAATTGATTACTTCATGTGACCGAAATGTACATTTACAAAATTAGTAGAAACAAAAAAAAAAACAAAAGAATTTAAATAAATCCTCAATTTCCCGCGAAACTGTTTTCTTATGTTGAACGGACTAAATGGTTACGTTTCGTCTCCTAATCGCCCACTTAACCGCGTACATCGCCGTAATGGTACGCTATTAGCATTAAGTTATAATGAAATCATTATTATATCTTATTGCACACTAGGAGAGACTCAAAAATAGAACCAAAGTTATGAAATCACTACGCTCACAAAAAAAAAACAGTGTATGTGTAAAAAAAATAACGTCGCTTAATTTTATTTTTCCAACAAATGTTCAAGAATTTTTTAAAATATTATTAATAATAATAATGTTGCTTTAAAAAACAATAATAATCCTAATACAATTTAACACATAATTTAAAGCAATTAGCGATCTTATCACTAAAAATAATTTCTTCCAGATAACCAATTATCATAGGAGAAGCAGTGTTAGTATCGGGCAATACAATTTAGATAAATATAAGTAAACTAAATAGATAAAGAACATTCAAATATATACAAATATTATTCAGAAGGAGTAAACGTACAAAAAAAAATTAACATATGAATAAGTACCTAAAATAATCAGTATACAATTTTAAAAATAAATAAATTCGATTTACGAGTGAAAATAAAAACTAAAAATAAAGGCGAGCACTCACGGAGGCGATTAAAAACCTGAAGTACAGTTAGCTTGTTGTTTCGTAAGAAGACAAAAGTATTGAATGTGGGTGTCTACTGTTAAAGTCTATAACGACATTTATTAATTTATGAATTTATATTACAATATATTTTATTTATTATTAACTAGCTTTTACCCGCGGCTTCGCTCGCATTTAAGTTATTAAATAGGTATCAGAGATCATTTCAATAGAAATGAATCAATATGATTCCAAAAAACTGAAACTATAGTCAGTTGGAAGCTATAGTAAAAAATAATTTATTTATTTTAATAAAAAGTATCCTATGTTACTTCTAGTACCTCCAAAAATATGTGTACAAAGCTTCATGAAGATCGGTTAAGTAGTTGTTGCGTGAAAACGTAACAAACAAACTCACATTCACATTTATAATATTAGTAGGGATGTAAATTGCATATATTTTACAAAATACATTTCCTTTTAATGGTCACATACTTTCCCGCTTTTTAAGTGTTAATAGTAGACCCACACATATTGTACATAACAATAGCTGCTGATCTTACGGTGTTTTGGGTTACGAACTCATTCCGAACAAAAGAAAACAATGAAGTCAACACATTGGCTTATTTCATCTTAAATTCTTCATGTTGCATTGACGATTCTTTGTAAAGCAAATTAATTTAGAAATAATATTAAACAAACATACACACAAAATTCTGACACGAACTAAAAAATCCTGCGTTATGATGAGTTTCTTATAGTTACAGTAATGCCCCGCTTTACGCGAGGGATACGTTCCAGAAAAAACTGAAATTCCCGTGACCATAGAGAAGTTGATGACTACATTATGTTTATGCGGGGCAATTGAGCGCGAAATTTGACTTTCGCGTTATAGTGAAACCGCGCATAACGGGATCGCGTAAAGCGGGGTATTACTATAGTTAGTTAGCCATTGTGAAATCTAACGATAAACAAGTGCATGTTTATGAGTATAGTGGCTATGATAATAAATTAATTTCATTCATTCATTCATTCATATGGGTATCAGAACCAGTTCAATACAAGCTCATACCCAAAACAAATGCCTATTCTTTATTATATTTGTCACAACTGTGATAGAGACAATTAAAATAGGTACCATTGTGTCACTTAACATTTTTTTAAACTTTATTTTGTGCTTTAACTATGAGTCAAATGTTTACGCATAAAAATGGATACAGATTGGACTTTGAATTGGAAAAAATCATTAGAAAGGGATAAATATATTCTTATAGTGTCGTAGTTGAGGCATGTGTGAAAGGGATGCAGATATCTCCTTTGCCGTTCACGACACCGCGATCGTTTCTCTTTTTACTGCTTATATACCTAATAAAAACTGTATCCATTTGAAAATCACTGTGTATACAATGAACCTATAAGGATTGTGTCCTGAAAGTTCTGAAAATCTTAAAATCATGATAACTACTAATATTTTTTGATATTGAATTTTTATTATTATTATTATTATTTTAGTACTATTTATTATTTGTATACAAATTTGATATAAAATTATTATGCCCGTTGGGTTGATTAATACCACTTAGTACCACATTTTTAGTCCCAAACGTAGCTGTCCCCTTACCAATGTACCCAGAAGCAGTCGTTTTAATCTTTTTAAAAAGATAATTTTCATCTTTAAACAATTCCTACCCCATACGAAAATACAGGCGCAATGATATATGTATATTTACACAAGCAAACGCAAACACACCTATTGCTAAATCTCAAGGTTGAACTCAAAGAGTCATTGCCTCATCGACAAATAAAAAGTATCCAATATGGCGCACTTTCAAATATGCATCTGCGCCTGCGCTTCTAATTAGCAGGTGTGCCATCGGATGACGCTGCGTGTGTCGCAACGCATACAACGTTTGAATCATCTGTTTTAATGTTATTGGCTTGGATATAGCGAGAATACTTACAAAAAGAAATATAAGTTTCAAAATTGGAATCCGTTAGATTTCCGCTTAAGTTAAATAAAGAACTGATCGAAAATATTTGAATTCAATTGTTTTTCTAATTTCAAAATTCCTTTGAAGGAATACCGCTATCTTCTGTAGTTTAAACTTTTCTCTTATTGAGCTATTAATTAGAGTACTGTATATTTAAAAGGATTTCTTTAACATAGAAACTCTATAGAATTATATACTAGTATTATATAAATAAATTTTAAATATTTGTAGCTGTAACAAATATCATTATAGTACACCATTAAAACGAACCGTCTAAATTCTCGTAGTTGACCTGAGCTATTTCGTAGACAAATAGGCGTAGTTCGTAGCACCGCAGCCTTTTATCTAGTGTCGTAGCTATTCTCATTTGATTCGTTACAGTACGTTTTTATCTAATTCAATTGTTTTTTATTTAGCCTACCTACATAATTACAAATATAAATGAAGACGGTGTTAAGTTTTAAAAATTTATGAAAAATAAAACTAAATTTAATAAAACATATATTATATCAATAAATAATAATACTTGAGATATAATTATTAATAAAAATAACTATCATATATGTTACGTACATATATTAAAGACTAACTCAAGTAAAATATACCGTCTTGTAGATAAAATGTACTTTCACCAATTACGACATAATTATGGGTCAGCATTCTATACTTGGTAAAGCGAATCCGATCGCAGTTCACTTGATTTATTTGTTAGGGATAGAGGTCTATTCTTGTACGATCGATCGATTATAATTTTAATGAATGCAAAGGGGTTGTTTAATATCTAACCTGAACTTAAATTTAGACAGACGTCTATTAGGCAAGCTTCCATATTCTATATATTTATTGTATCCCTTTACTAAAATAAATCCGAATGTGAGTTTGTTTGTTACGTTTTCACGCAACAACTACTTAACTGATCATCATGAAACTTTGTACACATATTTTTGGAAGTTCTAGAAGTAACATAGGATACTTATTATTTAAAATATATATATATTTTTTACTATAGTTTCCAATTGACTATAGTTGCAGCTGTTTGGAATTTTTCTATACCTATTTATTTTTATTTCCGTCTGTCATTTTTATATATGCAGTATAAAATTATTTGAATTTTAGAGGTTAGTCGTCATTTTCGTGGTTAGATGCCACTTTATGATTTTATGCGAGCGAAGCCGCGGGTAAAAGCTAGTAAGTATATAAGTGTACAATGCCAGTATACAGCAGCTAAACCAAATTGATTGTGATAATTTATTTCATTTATATTTGTATTTATTTTAACGAATAAAAGAGTTCTATTGGAACCCAATTACTAAAGTGAATAAATAAATAAAAAAAACATTCAACGTCGTACAAAAACCTAGTGTAATAATTTTCTAAGTAAATTTCGTCCAAGAAGCCGCATAAAGGACCATTTTATAGCCGAATATTTTGAAATGTTACTCCAGAAGAACCGGATTTCCCTACCACGCGCACACGGATAAGTAGGCACGCACACAAAAGGGTTGCTATAAAGGACAAGGGAAAATTCGGCAATTCTTACTTGTATGATACATTCATTAAACTAAAGTGTAACTTTTTCTATTAAATAATATTAATTATTTGACAGTAAATCAGACACGGGTTTAATTACCGGCTAAAACAAATATTTATTAACATAAATAGGGTGTTATATGTTACGTTTTTAAATGCATTACGCATTACGAAAATATTACACATTATAAAAAGATCACACATTTTAAAAATATTACAATTATTAAAAACTTTACACCTTATAAAAAGATTACAGATTAAAAAGATTACACATTTTAAAAATATTACAATTATTAATAAATATTACACATTATAAAATATTACGAATTACAAAAATATTACACGCTGTAAAAATATTACACGTTATAAAAATATTACACATTAATTCAATGAATGTTGTTTATTCAATTACTATGTAAGTACCTATAGACGTGCTAACTTTTATGTGTGCGTGTGTGAGTGTGAATGAGTTAGTGTGTGTGTTTTTACATGTGTGCGTGTAATGCCAATGTACTAGAGGATAGATTTGTGACTGCAATATTGGAATGAAGTTTTGATGTAATTTTGTTTATATAGTTTTGTTATTTTTTTAAACAACTTATATACAACATATATTATTAAAATTAGGTTTTATTTGTTGCTAAATTTTACATAGAAACGTACTGTTTTTTTATTAGAAAAATAATTATTTTTTTTTAATTCCTAACTATCAAATATGACATTTAGAATAACCCGTCTACTTTATTAGAATAACTATTTCTACATACTTGTATATAACAATGTTATTGCCAAAAAGCCGCTCTGTTGCATGCGCAGACGCATAGGTCAAATGCGCAACTGTCTCTTGTGCGCGTAAGTAAATGAGTGAGAGAGCTATATAGTAGGGTAATGAAAACGCGTTTTAATAAGTTTGGTGTCTATAAAAGGCTGCATATTCGAACATTATATTTAAGTCATAATAAAATAAACGTTTTTAATTACGTCTTGCTACATTGAGACTAATTATTTATTTATTATCATTTCTCATATGATATAATGATGCGTATATATAGACTAGCTGTTGCCCGCAACTACGTCTGCGTAATAATCTAAAAAGATTTATACAAACTTTCATCCCCTATTTTATCCCCTTGGGGGCAGAATTGATCAAAATCCTTTCTTAGCGGATGCCTACGTCATAACATCTACCTGCATGCCAAATTCCGTCCGTCCAGTGGTTTGGGCTGTGCGTTGATAGATCACTATGTCAGTCAGTCAGTCACCTTTGAGTTTTATATATATAGATAGGGTGGGTAATAATAATAATAATAATAATAAATTACTTATTGAACAAAATAACAAAAGACAAATTTAATGCCTTTAGACATTTTGAGATTTGAGCAGTGATGTCATGCAGAAAAATAAAATAAATAAAAACAAATTCAAAAACAAAATAATACACAAATACTAATGTATATATATATATATATATATATATATATATATATAACTCAAAGGTGACTGACTGACTGACTGACTTAGTGATCTATCAACGCACAGCCCAAACCACTGGACGGATCGGGCTGAAATTTGGCATGCAGGTAGTTGTTATGACGTAGGTATCCGCTAAGAAAGGATTTTAATCAATTTTATCCCTAAGGGGATAAAATAGGGGATGAAAGTTTGTATAAATCTTATTAGATTTTCGACTGATTGAACTGAAATTAAAGATTGGAGTTACTATGATGAAGACGTTTTTACACACGCTAAACAAAAATAAAGCCGCAAAAATTATACCTAATTTATAATAATACTTCTTAACGGGAGCGAAGCCGCGGGCAACAGCTAGTACTAAATAATTATGTTGTCAGAAGATTTTGTTCTTTTGTTTTTGAAGGAAGTGTTTGTGGAGATTGTATTTAAAAGTGTTCAGAGTAGAGCCCTATCTAATCGAATATAATTAAATAAACGACCCGAGAAAAAGTCCAGAAATCTATAAAAGCGCGATCTATCTAGGGTAACCATCAGTTTTTTTTTTGTTTCACCACAAGAATCTAATTCTTTAAAACTTATTCATTTTTTTGTATGCCTTCATATAATAGGACGCGTTTACACAACTAATATGCTAAACTTCAAGACATCATTAAAACCTTATTCAAAGCCGCTTACCTGTTCATTTTCAGGTTTGTCATCGCTGCTTTCAGACTCACTTGATACTGATGAATGTTTACACCAACTCTTGCAGTAACGACGGCAGAGAAATCTGAAAACATATGACCGTATCATATATATGAGTCTTTATGACTAACCAAGATATGGAACAAACGATTGAAGTTTTTACGGAGGTGGTGTTTGTTTTGAGGTCGAATATCCAATTTAAAATCATCTAAACGCAAATTCTTATTTTTTTCTATATGAAAATAAAAATCGTATAGGCAGTAAAGGCGCGCGCTTGTTCATCGTTACACTCTACCGTGACTTCGGAAAGACATATGGCGAGAAGAATACCACAAGAAACTCGTCAATCATAGCCTGTACATAAAATAATAATAATAATAAAATATATAACAATTTATAAATCATATTACACAGTGGTTACAATAAATGTCAAATTAATAACATATATGTATATAAAATACATGTATATGTCCAATAATATGTATATAAAATATATATAGCTACCTATACAACATTAAATTCAGTCAAAAAATCCTTCTAGTAAGCCAAGCTCAAACACTAGTTTAACCACGCATTTCCATCGCTCGTGATACCTAATATATTTATTAACAATAGGTTAACATTTATTGTGACTCAGAAGTCATCTCTGTGACCTCCACGCAGCCGAGAGTCCGACAAATGCTCGACAAATACAAAATAATTCTTTTTAAATTTGATATTATTGGTTTTTTACTTGAACATAAAAACGCGGGCCTCATAGATCTCAAAGGATCAAAGAAACTTTACGTATTTATACCTTCAAAGACAAACCCCTAGATCCTTAATTTTCGTATAAATTTCAGTAAACAACAGCCTTAAACAAGAATAATATTAATTAAAAGAAATGTTGTTGGTACTTAATGAAAAATTCACTTTTTTGATGTTTTTCTATTTATTCCTTTTGAGTAAAATATTACGCGACAAAAATACGATTGTGTTTACAAAATTTCAGGCGTTTATAGCTTTTATTATTTACGTTTATTATGAGTTTTCCATGAAAACAAGGTCGTACATTTTAATAATCCCTTACTAATATAAATGTGAAAGTGAGTTTGTTTGTTACCTTTTCACGCTACTGAACCGATCATCTTGAAACTTTTTACACATATTTTTGGAGGTTCTAGAAGTAACATGATTAACATGAATTATTTATTATTGTTGGCGATCGCAACCTCCTTTTGATTTTTATAAATTATATTAGGTTTTATAAAAAATACGACTGCCAATCTCAAGCACTCCTAATAAAAACCTTTAAACCTCATAGTACTTCATATCTTCATTATTACGCAGACGTAGTCGCGGGCAACTGCTAGTAATAATTAAAATAGCAAATCCCTTATTGCTTTAAAAGTAGATATTTAGCACATACAATAAATTGAAAATATATAAATCACAAAGCTAATTGCCAAGGGAGAAAAACAAAAGAAGACATCAAAAACCTAAAATCATCCTAATTTATAGAGACAACCGCTATATACATAATTATCTGTGATAACAAATGACATCTAGTACTTAATATTATTATATCTATTGTTGAAGTGAAGACGCTATTCTAGTTGCTGTATATTATATATCTATACATATAAAAATAAGTGGCACTTTTCGTTGTAATTTTATAACTCAAGAACGGGCTCACCTATCCAAACCAAATGTTTAGGCTTTGTTCGGACTATTAGTAGATGGTTTATGTGAAGTTTGCACAAAATCGGTAGAGCGGTTCTTCATTTATCACATTTTTTGTAACAAATTAATTCAATAAATGGCGGGTTGTGCTGTCAAATTGAAACTATTTTCAGTGTTGATAGTAATTGCAACTTTTTATGTCATTCATGCTGTTTGATGCATGAATTTGATGTTCCAATTATTATTTTTTAATATTTCACTTTATACGTAGCGAAGCACGTACCGGACCGCTAGTTAAGTATAATTGTATTTTGACAAGTCCAAGTGTTCCAATTGGAAGCTAACAACAATGTTCCAAATAGAATCGAATACTTTGTACAACCCTGAAGAAAGAGGTTTATAAGACAGTTAAAGGTTATAGGCTTTATTTGTAGCCCAGTTTAATTATGCTAATTGATCACAGTCGGAAAAGTTTTACAATCACAAACAATTGTTCAAGTCTGGTATATAGAAGTCTCGTCGTATGACATTTATTTTGCAATCATTTAATTTTTTTACAAGTGCCTGTCAAACGAAGCTTGTCCAAGTATATAAAGAAAAAAAGTGGTAAATTAACTCGGTAGGTTCTACAAAATTGCAATTTTAAAGGAGAGCGATTCAAAATTGTTATGGTAGAAAACTTGTCACTGAAAGTAATTTCTTCCAGACAACAAATTGTTATAGGTTATAAAATTTACAGGCATGATGATATTAACTGCTATTTTCACGCAATAGCTAAAACAAATAATTAAACAGTACAGCTTAAATTAAACCTAGACAGCTTGTTAGCTCGAAACAGGCACTAATTATCTTACAGAAATGCTGATATTGCAGTTTGAATTTATAACTAGAGATCAACTTCACAAGTTTATTTGTTATCTGTAAAAGTTGTTCGTCATATCTGTCTGTTTGAAAGAGTTAATAACTACTCTTGAAACTCGATTTTTACTAATAAAATTCACGCGAAATGTTTTATGTTAAGGCGTAGTTTTTCATATTATTGTGGGCTGATACCTGTGTCGTTGCAGCGTGGATCTGATCTAATTTTAATTCTTGTTGAATTGTTATTTATTTTTTTTGTTAATTATTTTATGTACAGGCTATGATTGACGAGTTTCTTGTGGTCTTCTTCTCGTCATACGCCTTTTCGAAGCCATGGTAGAGTCTAACGATGAGCAAGCGCACGCCTTTAGTGCCTATGCTAATAAACGATTTTCATTTCATTTCAAGAAGTGTAATTTGTAAGGACTCCGTGTGAAATACTGATAATATCAACCATATAGGAAACCAATCAGAAGCTCGCCAATGCATGTAGCTTTGATGCATCCTTCTGCGCCCCACCACACACCAAAATCTCTTTCTTAAAAACAAAACCACTATTCTTCTATTTAGTTCTTATATATTTTTCTATTTATCTATATATATAAAACTCAAAGGTGACTGACTGACTGACTTAGTGATCTATCAACGCACAGCCCAAACCACTGGACAGATCGGGCTGAAATTTGGCATGCAGGTAGATGTGATGACGTATGCATCCGCTAAGAAAGGATTTTGATCAATTCTACCCCCAAGGGGATAAAATAGGGGATGAAAGTTTGTATAAATCTTATTAGATTTTCGACTGATTGAACTGAAATTAAAAATTGACAGATATGTAGTTAATAACTGGAGCAAGTTTTCAATTATGACCCACGACAGGAATGCTGATAACTACTTAACACACGTTAAACAAAAGTAAAGCCACACAAACTAAACCTAATTAATAATAATACTTCTTAACGCGAGCGAAGCGAACTGAAAAATACAGATTGGAGTTACTGTGATGAAGACGTTTTTACACACGCTAAACAAAAACAAAGCAGCAAAAACTATACCTAATTAGTAATAATATTTCTTAACGGGAGCAAAGCCGCGGGCAACAGCTAGTCAATAATAAATTTAGATTTTATAAGTTTTTTCTTAACATTTACATCTTGAATTCATAACGTTTGAATGAACTCGCACGGTTTTTGTACAATAAAAAGTTTTATTAATCTAAATTCATCTAAAATCACATAGAGAGAAAGAAAACACGTAAATAAAAAATCAAATCTTACTATAAGGAAATAAATTTCATATAATTAACACAAAACGAACTCTAGTACCTCTGCGAGTACTAACTTAAAATCAATAATAATACCAAAATTAGACATACGGGTTCAATTAAACAGGATTAATTTTAATTAAAGTTGCATAGAAACCAATTAGGTACTATAGCAATTAATTTCCAAACAAAGTTCACTCACAATAAATGACCTGTCTAGTTTAAAATTACATATATGTATACATAGAAAGTATTTGAAAAATTGCACACTTTATAGTATCTTTTATTTTATTATTCACTTTAGTATTTCCAATTAGACTCCAATAGAGGAAGTAGATTTACTCGTCAAAATAAATACAAATATAAATGAAATAAATTATTACAATTAATTTGATTTAGCTGCTGTAAACTGACATTGTCCACTTACATACTAATGTCATAATAATATATAATAAATCTACTATGACGTAGAAGAATAGCTGCTGTATATAGGGCATTATGATATATGTATATCCCTACTAATATTATAAATGTGAATGTGAGTTTGTCTATTGCGTTTTCACGCAACAACTACTTGACCGATCATCATGAAACTTTGTACACATATGTTTGAGGTACTAGAAGTAACATAGGATACTTTTTATTTTAAAAAATATTAATTTTTTACTATAGTTTCCAAGTTTCAGCTGTTTGGAATCACATTGATTCATTTCTATTGAAATGATCTCTGATACTTATTTACTGACTTAAATGCGAGCGAAGCCGCGGGTAAAAGCTAGTGATTAATAAATTAATAAAACTTACCTAATAAGAAATGAGATACAAAGAACAATGAGTAGTGGCAGCAGAGTTCCGATGCACGCGACAAACACCGTCTGAAGATCCGTGAAACCTGCGACAACGGATAAAACTGCCACAGGTCACAAATCCATTCTTAAAACTAAATATAATTAAATACATATATATGAAACCTTTAACCTATAGTCATCTGGAATTTGACCATACTGTCTAATAGGTGAAATACGTATACTTCCAGTCTACGATCCAGTGGGCTTATCACGAATTTTAGTCTGGCTTTCGAACCGAGTTCGCTTCAATGGAAATTTGAGCAGCGCCACCGTGTGCGGATTTGGAACTACAATATTTTAAATACTTTTTGTTAATTTTCGAACATCTCGATCTTTAGTTCATTTGATAGATTGCTGGTGCTCGTTAGTCGTTAGTAAAAATTCATGATCCCGATTGCTAACAGATCCGTTTTACTTGTGACAGCTCGATTCGAAAGCCAGACTAAATTCGTGATAAGCCCATTGGAGATATAAGTTAAGGTCCATGCCAGCTTGATAAAATGACATGCCACTAACCTAACATGCCAAATAACTCGATTATAAGAGTTGCCAAGTTGAGGTAGTCCCTAACTCATTTACCTGACTGAAGCTTAAAGCTGTTATTACGTTAGAAGCTTCGATTAATTGGCTATTATTGAACTACTGTTGCCTAGAGTTAAGGCTTTCGTTCGTGTATTTAAATGCACATGCTTGTCGCAAAGTAGATTTCCCTGAAGTAACAACGGGCCGGCATAGAGGTTATGATTACCGCTTATAAATATTTATATGTAAAATATTGAGCAATGAATAATGAGCACGGTCGAGTAGCAAGAAACAGAGTAGATGACGTCATGAAATTCAGCTATGCCCATTGGTGCAATAGAATAGCGGGTTACGACATGTGTGATGTGACAATTAAATACTCACTTGTATCAGGCGCCGCGTCGTTTTCAAGATAATGTCCTGTTATATTCGCTAACGTGTAAGCACTTTTATTTTCACTAACTTTAGTAGGTTTCACTAGTTCAACTAACTCAACAAAATCTACTTTTTTTGTCACATCACTAGCGTTTTTAACTTCACTATTAGAGTCATAAGTTTTATTTTTGCTTATTAGAAACTCGAATTTTGGGAAATCGGCATTGTATATGTCTGAATTGGGTCTGAAAAGAATTCCTGTCAGCGTTTCTTCTCTGCCCGTTTCCGCATCAAAGATTTCTTCTAATATAGGCGAAGATATGTTTAACTGCTTTTGAAACTGATGAACGTTGTCTTTCGGTAATTCCAGCACAGCAAAAGACTGGTCCATGGTCTTCTTAACTATCTTCTCGTCTCGGTTCTGTTCGGCATCCATGATTGACGCCAGTTCCTTTTTGGAACTCAAATTTGTTTCCTCTTCCGTTTCTGTGTCTTCATCGTCCACGATAAGTGTATCATATTCTGCATCGACAGGTATATGGAAGGTGTTATTGACACCAAACTTTGTAAGCTTTTCGTTTGAATGAGGCCTCCCATTCACAGAGGTTAAGAGGGAGATTAAAACAAAAAACATTAATTTCAACCTGACTTTAGTCATTTTGAATCGTTTAAACTTTTAATTGTATTTCAATCATTGTTGCTGTTGGGATTTTGTTTCAGTTTGTAATTTCAGCCTTCAATTGTAGGTTGACATGGTGTCCTGAAAAGAAGACATTTACATATTTATAATAGGCTTTATTGAGTTAAAAGCTTCACAAATAATTAAAGAATTAATAAAACTTTTTTCTTATTACATGAACACAGTTCCGAGACAATTTTTTTTTTCATAAATATCTGTCAATGATGTTTAAATATTCAGTTATTTTAACTGTCAACAAATATATGGGTTTTAGGTCTAATATAAAATATGTGCCCTAATTTTCAGTTATATGTTTTTCAATGCATTACTGAAATAGTATATATTAGATTTTTGATTCAATTGAACCTGACTGGCCTATTATTCTGGGGTAGACAGAGACACACATTTTGGCTACTTTCATTTCTTCATTAAAATATCTACAAATTTTCAGTTGTTTTTGAAATACAACAACGAAGAATCTACTCAAACTAACTATGCACAATAACAACTTTAAGGACTCGAAGAAATAAACAAATGAAATATACATGAATATATAAGTTTCACGTAAACCTTTGAAGATGAAACGCAAACATAGATACATCACGAACGCCTGAACATTATAAAGTACCTACAGCTTGAGTGTACCACTCAACTGATACGACATCGATAATGTCTCCCTCTAATATCGACATCGATATATCGATAACACTTTACCCACTGCTTCTTTCCATTCTACAAGAAAGTAATTTTTTTCTATGAAATTTTTAATTAACTTTGTTTGTTCTTTGTTTTAGTATTATAAAAGTATTTCAGTATATTGTCAAATATAGCTTGGAAGAAAAACATACGAACACGTTTTTCTAATTTTAAGTCATAAAAATACGCCGAAGCATTAAGGCTGTTAACCGGTGATCTGATTAGCCATCTTGAATTTATATATTTATGTAACTATAGTGGTATACTTCTAGTTTATAATTTCTTCTACTATGATTGTAACACTTCCGTTAAACAATATACTATTAAAGGAAATTATTCAAAATTATTTTTCTTATAATTCCCGCTTCAACGACTCTGAAGCGAATGATTCGTTGAAGCGAAGCCGAAGCGACCGCACGTATCCTGATGATGCCACGTGAAGTGGCGAAACGCGTCGAGACAAATTACTGAATGTTGTAGCGGGAATTATAAGCAAAATAATTTTAACTAATTTCCTTTAATATGGATTTCCGCAAAGTAACGCCTGAAACAACTAATTACAATATACTATTTCCGTTATTCAGTTATTACGTATGATTTTAAACAGTTTTATGTATGTTTTATATTTACAGTTATTATACATTACCATGAAACGGTTGGTGGTCCGTAGCAAGGCAGAAATGTTGTCAAATGGTCCCTCATTACAAAAAGGTTAAGAACCACTGCATTAAGGAGATTAGAAATAAAGGCGTTAACATTTGAAAATACCTTAAAAACATTATGCAAAATAAAACGTAATATGGGCGATAACATTTGCATGAAACACTTGTACAATTTTACACCCCATTCACAATTCTCATCTCAATTCTGAAAATTACTTCTTTTACATTCGAAAGAGTTATTTTATTACATAAAAAAATTGCTTTTTTAAGTGTTGCTAATTGAAATAATTATTTTAAATTAGTGTTTCCATTTTTAAAATTTTTAATATATCTCTTTGAGAACTACATATTACATATATGCTTAATAATAAAGTAATGCCCCGCTTTACGCGAGGGATACGTTCCGGAAAAAAACGCGTTAACTGAAATTCCCGCGACCATAGAGAAGTTGATGACTACATTATGTTTATATGCACTCTTTCGAGTAATGAGGGGCAATTGAGCGCGAATTTGAATTTCGCGTTATAGTGAAAACGCGCATAACAGGGTCGCGTAAGGCGAGGTATTACTGTAATAATAATAAATTCTTTATTGAACAAAATCAGAAAAGGCGAACTTAATGCCTTTAGTCAGTTAACCTTCGGGAGATGTGAGCAATGATGTTGTAAATAGTGCAGAAAAATAAAATAATAAATACAAAATAATACACAAATAAATATAATATAAATAATTGAATAAGATATTTTACAATTGAACAATTGAAGTGTTGTACACGGCGTATTCAACTATCGTATCCCTACTAATATTATAAATGCAAATGTGAGTTTGTTTGTTACGTTTTCACGCAACAACTGCTTAACCGATCATCATGAAACTTTGTACACATATTTTTGGAGGTTCTAGAAGTAACATAGGATACTTCTTATTAAAAAAAAAATTTTTTTTACTATAGTTCCAACTGACTATAATTTCAGCTGTTTGGAATACTTATTTAATGACTTAAATGCAAGCGAAGCCGCGGGAAAAGCTAGTATACTATAAATACAATAAAATGTTATTACAATTACAATCAATACGATATACTACAATGTATTTCCCCTCAAAATGAAAGTCGTAAACATGTAAATAAAACCGTAATCCCGTGCGAAGATTTTAAAAGTAGTAGCATGTCCCAACAGCGCACTCTTCCCAACAAATGCGTATGAAAGAGGGTCACTCCCTCGGGACTACGTTATATATGTACATACCTAATATACATATATGTAGATTCAATACATATCGATCAGGAGACACAATGACCTTTATAAAACTTTTTCTTAATTATTTTATGGGTTCCTTTTATACTTATACTTCATTATTATATTATATTCAACCATTTACCTAGGGCAGCGGTTCTCAAACTTTTTTGGCGAAGGAAAAAGCCTTAATATAATTATAAAAAACTGATTTATATGTATTTATGAATAATCATATTGCAATGTAATATTTAGTTGGAATATTTAGATGTAACCTTATAATCTCCCTTTGGTAGGTATTTTTTGCAGTATTTTAGCACTAGGGTTCCGCGGAACACACTTTGAGAATGGCTGACCTAGGGATATAAGAGACATGGTTATTTTAACATATTTAATAAGAATCTCAACGTATTTTTAATGACCAAGTCCTACTATTCAATTGGTGAATTTATGAGTGACATTTTGTAGGTTTAAATTTAATTTGACATTATTTAGCATTTAAGGTTGATATTTCCATTATAGTAAAATTTAATTATATGAATTATTTGCATGCCATATACATTATGTAAAATATGTGATACTACTAACATTACTTTAAGACCTATGTTACTAACCATATATATGACAAATAAATTAATTTGAATTTTTAAAAATTTTAACAAATCTTCTCTTCTAAATATATATAACTCAAAGGTGACTGACTGACATAGTGATCTATCAACGCACAGCCCAAACCACTGGACGGATCGGGCTGAAATTTGGCATGCAGGTAGATGCTATGACGTAGGCATCCGCTAAGAAAGGATTTTGATCAATTCCACCCCTAAGGGGATAAAATAGGGGATGAAAGTTTGTATAAATCTTCTTAGATTTTCGACTGATTGAACTGAAATTAAAGATTGGAGCTACTATGATGAAGACGTCCGCTTAAATAGGATGTATTAGTTTGAACCTATCAGTACCTAATGGAACGAACCTAATTAATAATAACACTTCTTAACGCGAGCGAAGCCGCTGGCAAAAGCTAGTTAGTATATATAAGTCAAAGGCACGTTTTGTTTTAAATAAACACGAAAATTACAAACTGCGATCGGTCTACCAGACCACGTATCCACGGTTAAAGGTTAATAAAGATACGTAAAGCTAGTAGTCCTTTTATACTAAACCCTTCGTCGGATTACAGACCTGAAATTACTTGAACACGACGTAACAAATTCCTTTACAAAATTACTTTATTTGTCATTTTCAGTTGTTTTTATATGAAAATATGAAAAATAAACACTACTAATAAGATTGCAGATTTAATTTAAGGTTTTTTTTCCTACAAAAGCTATTTAAAATATGAATTTATTATTATTAAATTAATAAAAACAAAACATTAAAAAAAAAATACTAATTGGAACATAAATTTTATTTGCGCGTACAGACTCAAATATACTGTACATCCCTACTAATATTATAAATGTGAATGTGAGTTTGTTTGTTACGTTTTCACGCAACAACTACTTAACCGATCATCATGAAACTTTGTACACATATTTTTGGAAGTACTAGAAGTAACATAGGATACTTTTTTTTTAAAAAATGTGTATTTTTTACTATAGTTTCCAATTGACTATAGTTTCAGCTGTTTGAAAACTTATTGATTCATTTCTATCGAATCTCTGATACTTATTTAATAACTTAAATGCGAGCGAAGCCGCGGGTAAAAGCTAATAATATATACAAGGGAAAACTCAACAAATTTCCCGCGTCACATGAAGTAAAACACAAAAACATTGTATCGGATTATGTCATCTAAGCCACGAGAGCAATGTTTTAAACAAAAGCTAGAAGGCTACGGAACGTTCCGACATTACGCTTCGTGATATGAATAACATATGTTTTTATGTTAGATATGTAGGTATAACCATATATATCTAAAACATATATAAATATAAAACTGTGGCAAGAATAGAGTGGAAAAAATAATTAACGAGTTTCTTGTGGTCTTCTTCTCGTCATACGCCATTCTGAAGTCATTGTAGAGTCTAACGATGAGCAAGCGCACGCCTTTAGTGCCTATGCTAATAAACTATTTTCATTTCATTTCAATTATTTATATAGCAAGCGGTCCGGTACATACTTCGCTACGTATAAAGTGAAATATTAAAAACAAATAATTGGAACATCAAAATCATGCATCAAACAGCATGAATGAGTGTCTGAAAATAGTTTCAATTTGAAACAGTCCGCCATTTATTGAATTATAAATGAATAACCGTTGTACCGATTTTGTGCAAACTTCACATAAACCATCCACTAAATAGTCCGAACAAAGCCTTATTTGGTTTATATAGCATATATATGAAGCTTATTTATATATATATATATATATTTAATTATTGATTTTACGTAAAAGATAATATTTATCGAAATAAATACATAAAAAAAAGAAATATAAACATTCACTTTTCAAGAAAAAGGCTCAAAATCATTAATCAAAGCCAATACGCTCGTGAAATATAGCTTCTCTAAATGGAAATAAAGGGAGCAATAAATGTGAAGTCCCCAAAATGTGGGTGATATTTTTCAACAGGCAACACTCATAATGTGTGTTGTTATTTACCGAACGAATTTTGTGATTTATTTTGATTAACACACGCTTTTTATTTTCTAAACCCGTTTATTTATACACAATATAAAATGCAGAGGTTTTTTTGTAAATAACTAATAGTAAAAACGATTTCTCTTTTGATTGATAATCTCGATGACAAATCCCTATCCCTACTTCTCTACTTTAATATTATAAATGTGAATGTGAGTTTGTTTGTTACGTTTTCACGCAACAACTAGGTACTTAACCGATCATCATGAAACTTTTGTATACATATTTTTGGAGGTACTAGAAGTAACATAGGATACTTTTTATTTTAAAAAAATATGTATTTTTTACTATAGTTTCCAATTAACTATAGTTTCAGCAAATTAGAATCTTATTGATTCATTTCTATTGAAATGATCTCTGATACTTATTTAATGACTTAAATGCGAGCGAAGCCGCGGGTAAAAGCTAGTATCTATATAATATCGACAGCTTATTTATAAAAAAAGAAAACAATTGTTAATTGTCTAAAAAAACCGTATAAATAAATTTCTTTTAAGATGTATTTACTAGTTATTTTAATTTACAAACAAAACCATTTTTGATATTATATTTCAAATACGTAATAAATATTTTTTATTTGATTTCATAAAATATATTACAAAATTCTTTACTGATTATTTTTATTTTTTAAATAATATGTGCTAATTATCTATCAACGTCTTAATTCTAAATAATTAGTGTAATATTGTAGCAATTGTTACCTTAAATATGTTTCTGAATTTTCCCAACTATGTATTGGGTTGGTTAAAACAGTAGAATCACATAGATGTCGCCTTTAGCACTTTCCCGGACACAGTGGAGTTATAAATAATACACTTTCACTATAAATTTTAATATATATAACGAAATTATACGAATACTAAAGCTTTATGTTGTAAAAAAAACCTTTTGTATGGATTAAACGTGTTTGAAAGGCTTTCACGGGATCTTTCCTGTTCCCCGGGCGATCCTACGGGCACTGAAAACCATCTCGCGCCTCATCTGAGAGGGGAGGCTGCATAAGCTCACACACCTTCTTGCGTAATAGTGTTATAACATTTTTGGAATAATAAAAAAAACACAAAATATTTAAACTAAAATAATTACTAACGTTAATTCAACTTACTATTAAATTATTTTATTTAATATAAACAAAAACACTTTAATTCACAATTTATTTAAATAAAATTACAATAATAAACCAAAAAAAAAACAAATCTAAATTGATAAAAATTATAATTTAAAACCAAATATAAATTTAGTTTATGCAACTTCCACTGGTCCATGTCTTACGGGAAAACCTTCAGGGCGCATGCGTGAACTCGGAATGTGTGAAAGAGACAGCTGCTCAATCACATCGAAGTCGACGAGACAACAATATTGGTTAGTGTATATAACATACTTAATTTATAACCCTAGGGCTGGACAATAATATTAACTTAAAGTACCTAGTAATGCCCCGCTTTACGCGAGGGATACGTTCCGGAAAAAATCGCGTTAACTGAAATTCCCGCGACCATAGAGAAGTTGATGACTATATTATGTTTATACGCACTCTTTCGCGTAATGCGGGGCAATTGAGCGCGAAATTTGTATAGTGAAACAGCGCATAACGGGGTCGCGTAAAGCGGGGTATTACTGTACTATGGATTAATGGATATCGTAGTAGGGCGATGTAAAAGTCATCTTTAAACCTTTTGTGTATTTTGATTTTAACAGAATACAATCTTAAGTCTGTCTTTATGCCCAACAGTACTTACTACACAAATATATCGCATAGGTCCTAATAATCTATCTATATATATAAAAATAAGTGGCACTTTTCGTTGTAATTTTATAACACAAGAACGGGCTAACCTATCCAAACCAAATGTTTAGGCTTTGTTCGGACTATTTAGTAAATGGTTTATGTGAAGTTTGCACAAAATCGGTAGAGCGGTTCTTCATTTATCACATTTTTTGTAACAAATTAATTCAATAAATAGCGGATTGTGCTGTCAAATTGAAACTATTTTCAGTGTTGACAGTAATTTTTATGTCATTCATGCTGTTTGATGCATGAATTTGATGTTCCAATTTTTTTTTTTAATATTTCACTTTATACGTAGCGAAGCACGTACCGGACCGCTAGTATTGTATATAACTCGATATAACAACGAAGAATCTACACAAACAAACTATGCACAATGACAAGTTTAAATCGCTTCAGTAAAACTACGATTTTGTAGATGCTACGATTTTAATTGGACTCGCTCAAATAGCACTCTCAAAATTATAGTACTAGCTATTACCCGCGGCTCCGCTCACGTTTAAGTCATTAAATAAGTATCAGAGATCATACTAACTATAGTCAATTGGAAACAATCCTATGTTACTTCTAGTACCTCCAAAAATATGTGTACAAAGTTTCATGATGATTGGTTAAGTAGTTGTTGCGTGAAAACGTAACAAACAAACTCACATTCACATTTATAATATTAGTAGGGATGTCAAATTACTCTCGAGCATGGTTAAAAACAGTCTCAAAGCAATTATAATGACTGCAAGCTTTCGAAAAGTCAGCTTAAAATATATAAAAAAAATTTAATTAGACGATTTTTTAGTTTTTTTTTTCAGGAAAAATAAAGGAACCTCGTAGGCACAACCCTAAAAGTAAGCCCCTAGTGAAAATTTGAATAGAGACATGATTTACAAAAAGGATTATGTTATTAAAACTATCAACTTTTCATATTTTCATATTTTTTCTTGACTCTATTTAAATCTGTGCAAACATTTTACCAAAAAAGTCCTAAATATTGTTGTGTGTGTTAAGCGAATTTCGTCTCTAGGTTTGTAGTGCTAAGGTTTCTTTTCGGGTTAGGTTAGTAATAGTAATTTTGGGGAACTATGAAATACATTTTGTGTAATATTAATTTTGTTATAACAGTGTGTGCGAACCAATTAGACATTGTAATCCAACGTTCACTGGTAAAAGGGACCTTTTTGTATTTATAACTAACTAGCTTTTAACCGCGGCTGCGCTCGCATTTAAGTCATTAAATAAGTATCAGAGATCATTTCAATAGAATTGAATCAATATGATTCCAAATAGTTTAAACTATAGTCAGTTGGAAACTATAGTAAAAAAATTTTTTAAATAAAAAATATCCTATGTTACTTCTAGTACCTCCAAAAATATGTGTACAAAGTTTCATGATGATCGGTTAAGTAGTTGTTGCGTGAAAACGTAACAAACAAACTCACATTCACATTTATAATATTAGTAGAGATTATAACTGTTCGTTATTTAGCGGAAACAAAAGGGTGGAGACAACTGTAGCCACACACAGAAGTCGCATGCAACAATCGCTTCCACTATACCAGCTTGAGAAGACGAAAGTGCTCCAGCCAAATTGACAGGTATTGACACCTCTTTTTATCCCGCTTTTGCCATTTACTTCCTGCTTTATATTCTTGCTGTTTGAGTTAATATTCTAGATCAGCGGTTCTCAAACTTTTTTGGCGAAGGAAAAAGCCTTAATATAATTATAAAAAACTGATTTATATATATTTATGAATAATCATATTGCAATGTAATATTACATAATATTTAGTTGGAATATTTAGATGTAACCTTCTAATCTCCCTTTGGTAGGTATTTTAGCCCTAGGGTTCCGCGGAACACAACTTTGAGAATAGCTGTTCTAGATAATTTACGTTTTTTATAATAATAAAAGATATTAAAACTTATTTTAAAAGTAAATAATAAATATAAAGTACCCTTTTCTTGAAGAACGATCGTTGCATATGGAGTGATTATTCAATATTCATACGAACGCTCAATTTCCCTGAAAATTGTAGACTTCAGCTCTTTATATGATGTTATTATATTGGCTGAAACGAGAGATGCTTTGTTAAACTGGACGTTGTGTTATCCTATGTTTCTTATTGTGAATGAATGAAGTGGCTTAGGGGGGGCAAAGGGGGGCATCAGGCCCCGGGCGCTACTCATAAAAGGGCGCCAAAAACAAAAAAAAATACTATAATTGATTTCTGGAAAATATTTTTTAAATTTATTGCCAGTGTTGAGCCTGTGACTTTATTTATTAATTAATTTGCGAGTTTATTTTACATATTATATTATATGGTTTTCGAATTGGGGGCTAAAAAGGTATTGTACCGCGGGCGCGAGTTAAGCTCGCTACGTCACTGAATGAATGCTCCTATATTTCCTATATATTAAGTATTGTGCTTTGCATTCCACATTCAATGTGACTTTTGAATAATAATAATAATAATACTTTATTCACCATTTACACGTATATACATAAAGAATTCACCGCTGGTTCCCGCACTGTCCTGTGGGACCGATAACAACATCTCTTGATTTTATCAATCTGGAACAGAGGCGGCTCGTCCTAAAGAGCGCTGGTGCAGTGCACTCCCACGAAAATTACAGAAGTAATCTATATTTCTTCATAATACATACTATCCTTACATTACATTCATTCTATTCTACTATGCCTATACAATAGTATATTATATTACCTATATCTACGCCGCTGTAATATAAGTTCTGTAATTTTCGTGGGAGTGCACTGCACCAGCGCTCTTTAGGACGAGCCGCCTCTGATCTGGAAACACTAGAGAAGTAATTTATAGAGTTGTGACTTTTAAAATTAATAACGAACATTGTGTTGTTTTTTTTTTGACATGAGTGTTTACGTGTGAATTAAAATTTTATAATTTCTTATTGGGTTCTTACCCGAACACTCGATATTGGCAGAATTGTCTTTAATAGACATCTGAAGGCATTAATAAAAGAAGATTAGTAACAAGAATTATAAAAAGGAAATTCATTAATTATTGCATTACTGAGATAGTAATTGACTTCTTGTATATATTTTCTAAAATTACCATCGTATTATAAGAAGGTTTCATTTTTTATGTTTGTAATAAAATAAGGCATTTAATGGAATAAAAAGCACAATAAAGGTAGTATTTTTATATATATTAAAATTGCTAAAATAATTATTCAAATAAATATAAGTCGATCTTTACAAATTAACCCAGAGCTCGTTTACAGCATATGTGTTTTACGAGTAAAGCCTTCCTATTGCAACTAAGCCTCTATGAAATACAACCTAAAAGGGTCGAGAGAGTAATCAACACAACTATTGTCTGTAAATTGGCAACACTCGACCTCCAGTAATACCAGCATAATAATACTTCATTAGTTCATCTTTTATATGTACTATTACGACGCTAATATGTAATTAAGGGGTAAATTAAAGTGTTAAAAATATACAGTCAAGTCAAGTAATGAAACTTTTTATTAAATAGACGGAAATAATTTATTACGACTTTTCTTACGTCCTTAATATATAAGAAATTTTATTATCAAAATAATTATGTTTTTTAATAATAAATAAACGTACATACATCAATATCAACGTATATAATATATAATTTTATTATTTTGTATTATTTAAAAGTTCAGTGGGCTTATCACGAATTTTAGTCTGGCTTTCGAACCGAGTTCGCTTCAAGCGATTTGTATGGAAATTTGAGCAGCGCCACCGCGTGCGGATTTGGAACTACAATATTTAAGATAATTTTTGCTAATTTTCGAACGCCTCGATCTTTAGTTCATTTGATAGATTGCTGGTGCTCGTTGGTCGTTAGTAAAAATTCATGATCCCGATTGCTAACGGATCCGTTTTACTTGTGACAGCTCGATTCGAAAGCCAGACTAAATTCGTGATAAGCCCACTGCATTTGATTTCTTTTTGCTGAACGCGGCAGCCATCTTAAATTTTCAAAAAAACAAAAGAACGTATATCGTGTGGATCGCCAAGAGAAGTACAAATAGCGAGTGATATTGTTATAAAAATAAAGAAATTCAATATTTTTAATTCTTTAACACTATTGTTTTTTACCTGTGATTTATTTATTTATTTAAGCATAGACACTTGCATGGCCTTATAGTCAGTTCCAATACACCATGCAAGGAGTCAAATACAAAAAATAATAATAAAATGTCAAAAAATCAAAATAAAATAAAAATATAATAATAACTTAACAATGTCAAGAAAACTTAATAATTAAACAAAAATAACCTGATATTATATTTTTATACATAATTTTGGTTATAGTCAGTGTATACGCGCCTCTGCAAGTCATAAGAGTTGAAGTAAATACTACCTGAAGATCTTTGTCTTTTGTAGCAGTTGCCTTCACTTATAATACCATCTGATAAAAATTGCTTGGTTTTGTTTTTATCTTTCTGAATAAAGTGTACTTCAGAAATACAATATAAAGGAAAATAGCATAGAACACTTAACATAGGCGTGTGACATAGCAAACAATTTTTCATGCGTCTTGTTTCGGACATGGAACTAATTAGTAACAAGAAGATACATGACACATATCTAACACTTCAGAGTAGTGCCACCTTGACGAATGTTCTCACGTGATTGGGGAGCCGCAATTACGACAAGGATCCTTTCCGTAATGAGTCGAGGTCACCAGTTCCTTCATGTAAAAAAAAGGAAGTAAAAATCAGATTGTTCAAAACTAAACATCCGCATCATTATGATATAGTCAACAAATATCGTCAATAATTTTTCGTTGCAAAGAAAATTTAATTTTACGTCAAAAGAAGAAAATATGTCGTTAATCAATGGTAACACTGAGAGTGCATCTCCGTATCAACAAAACGTCGCATGTAACGTCATAAATCGACTAAATGTGTTATGACCAACTTTTATTATATTAGACTCCTTTTCAATTTCAGATGTTTGCATGTTTGTCTCTAGTTTCGCATGTGATGCCAATATGCTCCTGTTGGTTATATATACCTAAGTTTTCTGAGCCTGATTATAATAATTAGAATGAAGATATTAGTAGAGACAGTGATGTGATATTGTTGACATTCCAAGAACAGTACATAAAGTCGGGGGTCTAGATTAGTCAAGAATAAAACATTTTTATCATTCTTACTCCTTATTTTTTAGGATGATATTCAAATCTATTTATAAGTATCAAATAATAACACTCTAAATCAATAATCTCTTAAATTTTGTGTCAAATACGAGGACCTAAAAACCTGTCATTTTCTTGATAAATTTCCCCCTTTCTTATCAAACATTACTGGCGTGATTCAGCTGTTTTACTTTACGTCAATTAGATGTACTCTCTTCTCCGAGCAAAAGCAACGCTTCCGCTCCTTGAAGAATGCCTAGAACTGTGAGAGTGATGCGATCTGTGAGTGTCCGATGATCTGATTGAACGTAAAGATCTTATTTCATCTTTTGCCTCTATCTCTGCAAGAACTTCTGCACTATTATCCACTCCTTCTGGTCGGTTTGAACGTTTCACGGGCTTAATATCGCCGCTGAAGGTCAAGGCAAATTTAAGCTCTTCTACAAGTTCATCGCGGAAAGTTGTCTGGAAAAAAAGGCTAATAAAAGTATTATTTTAATTTTAAATTATTTTAAGTCAGACGATGCCTAATGTTGTTAATGTATGAAACGAAATGAGTGTAGTTACAATCAGTCAAATTAATAGATCACAAGGGCAAACATATATCACGTTTTTGGGGCTCTTACTAATATTTTTGAATTAAGTAAAAAAAAAGATATTGAAGTAAAAGCCACATGAAAAGTCATTCACCGAAATTGCTTAGAACGCGGTTATGGAACAGACGATCTATTGTATATCTCTTTTTATGATGTTGAGATAATTGTATTTATGCAAAAATAAGGTGTTTTAAAAATATGGAACGTTTATATTTAAAACATAACAATAAGATTTTTTTATATGTTTAACATGTGATACCCAGTCACTAGAAAAGTAAAGACAGAAAGATTTAAAAATTACATACACGATATTTGACAGTTCGCTTAAAAACTCCCCACAGCATATCTAAGGTGGAAATAAGAAGACCAATTAGACATCCCACTCCCAGAACTACGAATGTCCCAATCATATTTTTCATTCCAAGCTGTTTAGTTTCTTCATCCGCTTTATCCTGCAAAAAATAATATTAATTATCAATATCCGTGAGTCAGACATGGCTTTCACGAATATGATTGAACACCTATTTAATTTCGAAATCAAACAGACTTTAAATTTGAATAGCATTAGTTTATGTAGCTAATGCTGTTTATGTTTATGTTGTTGTATGCATTTATGGATAAATATTGTAACTTTTAAAACAGTCATTGTGGCGTCGCGTCGTCAGACTAAATTAATCAAATAAAACTCGAATATAGTATATTGTGTTTTCAATTTTGTTAAATTTTATAAATAATTAAAATTAATCCTTACTTGACATTTCCCCCCTCCTCGTTTTTCTTTCCACCATATGTCCTTAAGTTTTTGTATAACACCGGCTTCCTTTAAGCGGAGCACTGCATTGTCAATGTATTTTCTATACGGTGATCCTGTGAAAATACTTAATATTGGTAGTACTTTTTTATTATAGCATATAAATTTGACCGAATTAGTTATATACCTTTTTTCATTCCAATTGCATAACTCTTAGTGTCGAGAGTCCCACCAACTTGACGTAAATCACAATGCCTTTCTTTATAGTATTCTATAGATGCTGATTCCATGAAGAAAGCATATGAGCCCCTTTCTGCCCTGTAACAAATTAACACGTACAAGTACTACTCACAGAAGTTTACTCGGCACTTCTCCTCTCTCAGCCCAAGTCCGGAAATTTAATATCTTACCATGCAACTCCATCTCCGTTATTTTCAACAACCCATTGTTTTTCAATCATTTTCTTGTACATCGGATTTAGGTCTTTTGATTCCTTTAAAATAAATTTAAAATCTGATTTAAGTTTCTTGAAATATTTTGTCATATATTTAATTTTAATAGTTCACAAGAAGTTATTAAAAACTCTTATTTAAAAAAAAAAAATTTCTTGTAATAATATAATATATAAAATAAATATTATATTGTTTTTTAACATTTATGTAAACTACAATACTATTAAATTGTATTCGACTTTATAACTATTTCTACATAGCTAGCTACTACTAAATAAGGTATATTAGAAACTTTTAAAGCAATAAAATAATTACCGCAAAAAATCGTATAGTAGAACCAGATTTCTTAGCACCATAAGCGATCGATTTGGATTTAGACAATTCTACAACGTCATTGAATGGCATTACATTATTTTCTATTGTCAGAAAGGCTACTAACGTTCCCGTGTATGACGCAACCATTACCATTGTGAAAAACCACCATACGCTTGTTATTAGACGTGGAGCTGGAGCACTAGAATATACGAGAGAACATTTTAATTGTACTCAACTATAGGTCATATTCAAATGTGAGAAAATTTACAAATTAAGAATGTATAATTCTTAAATTAAAGTTTTTAATAGAAATTTATAAAATTTTGTAGAATCTAATCTGTGAAAACAAATCTTATTTGCTTATTTCCTATTTTAAATTTAATCCAAAGCCAATAAATAAAATTAAAGTTCAAAATTTTTAGCTATAACAAATTAGGAATATATAGTACATACATAGGGGCAACTTCAGAACCCTGCTGCATAACAGATCCAATGATAAGCCAAACAGAATTGGCAAAGCTAAACTGATTCGTTAATTCTTCGGGTCGTTCAATACATGGTACTGGATTTTGCCATTCTTTATGAGACAAACGACCGACTAATACCATTATAATGCCAAGACCAACTTGCACCAGCATCATATTTATCCAAACCTAAAAAACAACGGTTTTAGTCTCCACCAATCGGAGCCATTCAATGGTTGTCGGTACCTAACCATTATAATACCAATATAAGAAATAATTTCTTACCTCTGTTGAAAATACAGCCATAAACGAGAACATTTCTGGAGGTTGTTTACTTGGTTCCTTATACAAAATACCAACACCTAATGTCATAAAGGGAGTTGAAAAATCGATTCCACTTTGTCTTTCTGATGTGACAGTAAAATCACAAAGTGCAAAATCGGCTTTCTGAAAGATAAAGATTTTATTTTGCGCAACTTCTTTATTAGTAAAAAGTGGTCGCAGATTAGATGTATGTACAAGGTAAAACAAGGATATTGTGTACTGATGGTATAAGGTAAGAGGTGAAGGCAATAGCAAAAGTTTGAGAAGATTCGCAAATATTACACATCAAATTAGATTACACTAACCTCTTCTCTCAATTGCAAAACCATTCCAGACCATTTTCCATCTTTAAGGGATCCATAATCTGATTCCGTTTCAAACTCATAATTAAAACCGAGTATATTAGCTATTGCGTCAATTAAATCAACAGTGAATCCTTCATATCGATCGTTACCAATCAGAGGCACTGATGATTCTTTTTCATACGCATATGGTGGTGTCTGTAAACGGAACGAGTTTACAATTTACATAAATTTCAAAATCAGCTTACCAACTTGCAAGAAATATCTACAGAAACTAACAAACTACTACAATTTCCTGAACCGCTATAGCTACACAGTTTTCACAAGTTAATAAAAATATGGATATATAAATTAGTAGATAGATCATTTAGTTAAATCATGTTCGTACAATCTAAAACATCACTACAATATAAAGCATCCGATATTAGGTACAAGAAAAGAAATTCAAATTCAGACATTAAGAAAATTAGTTTTGTTCTTTCATTGAATAATAAAACAGTAAATAATAAACGTAACTCACAGTTGAAATTAGAATTTTAAATGTTTTATTTCTCATAATGGATTCCTCATTTATCTCTCCAGAAGATATAATAGGTCTAGTTTCAGTGAACTCGTTATTTTCCCATTTACCAATCTAAAATATACATTTCATATTATTAGCTACAATATTAGCACTCACATCGTATACACCGATGTTGCGTGTGCACAACGCGCAATGGACGTTGTACTGAGGTTCTTTATGAATTACTACATATTATAGTATCATTTATTTCCAATGTTCATATTTATTACCGTTTGATTTCCTGCTGGTGTTAATTCCAAAACATCATAAACGAAATCTGTTCGTTGACCGAATCCATCAAAATTCAGTGTTCTAGTAAGCCCTTCTATTTTATTCTGTGAAAAACAAATTCGTTAGCTTAAACACTTGAGCATATTTATGGAAAGCATGTTGTTCCTTAAATATTTTCTCCACAAAAATAAAACAAAGTTATGAATAAATTACCGTACGCATAAAATTTAATAGAGATGATCCATAAATCCAAGCTTCAGGATTTCTGCAATCCAACTCCTGCATAGTAACATTAACCTTCTTCACAGCTTCAGCGAATATATCGACAGCATCAGCAACCAAAAATACATCCGTTTTCAATTCTTCAGGAGGTAAAAGATGTATGTATTTCTTATTCAATTCCGCAGTAAAATTCCACAACATTGGATTGTCTTTTAAATCTACTAATCTGAAACCTAATTCACTTGTTAAGCAATTCTTACCCTGGATGATTTATTTCACGTGAAATTAATACTAAATAAAATATTAACGATTATTTTTTTACAATTATCTTTATCATTCTTCATATCATCATTAGGGACTCCAGAACTTATTATTATTTTTACCTGTAATATTAACTCCACCATATCGATATGGACTTAAGTCCAATGTGAATAAATCCGGTGAAAGGAACACATAAGAATGCTCGTCCGCCATCAAACCGACTTGTTGAGCGTGACTCAATACCAAGTCTAATCGATTAGTCGGACAATCTACTACAAAATTTGTGAATCCATTTTTCTTTGCATCTGTGAGTACGTCTCTAAAACAAAATAACTTTATGTTTTATTGTCAACGTTATGTCATTTTAAAAAATTACATACAGTTTTATGTGATTGACGAGGAATATGTTCCAATTTTAAAAATCACATTATCTTTTATTAGTACAAAAATAAACCATGTGCTTCTAATACATATTCCATTTTTAAATGATCGTTACGCCATTATTTTAGAATCGACGGGCAAGACGTACAAGTTCCATATTCAAATTTAAAATCTTACTATTTTTAAAGACAATTACAAAAAATACATTTCAAATGTTAACAATAATAATTGGACGTATTTTAAATTTGGATTAAAATGCTCCTAAATGCAAATACTGTTGAGCTCTTGTTTGCCAGAATAATATTAATATATCTACTTTATTATTTCTTAGATAAACATCTATAGTACCTATAATCATTTCCACTTAGCTCTCTGAGAGCCACCACAAATCTGTCAGTGTCATTACCCATCTTCATTAGGTCTTCTACACGACTCAAGCTATGCCCTTTGACGTATAAGATGGTGAAAGCTCGCCAATCCTTATACTTTATTATTTCTCTCAACAACTAAAATGAATAAAAACCCTTACACTAATAATTTATAAAGCCTGCTATCCATTGAAGCATGTATGACATATATTGAAATGAAGAATATTTATTTCATTGTTATCCAGCGGAGATACGAGTCGCTTGGCTACATATACCTGAGATGAGTATTCGCCTCCAGGATTGCAGAGTTTACTTGACTATGTTAAGCATAAGAAACATTATAAACATTTAAAAGCTAAACTTACAGAATTATAGGTAACAGCGCTAGGATATAAATTAAGCTGCGACCAACTCATTTCCTGCACGTCATTATGGTTTACCAGCAAATGTGGTATTTCTAAAACGTCACATAGAGCTTGTATATAATCAGTAGTTACGCCCTTTGTGCCATCAATAATTCCTATAACTTTATTCTGAAAATATTACGAAATTATCAATTTAAAAAAATACCGCTCATCATGTTTACGACTTTAGACTAAATCGGACTTTAGAGGCATTTCAAATGTTATTGGCGATGTTCAATTAACAGCTCGTAATCGCAAAATCTCGACATTTTTCAACGTTTTAAATTTTTATTAAGCCTGAAAGTTATTAAATGTCCCCAATGTCAATACGATAGTAGCCACCAGCCGTTCTCAATTTTTTTGCTTAAGCCCGCTTGTCTTTCCAAGGTCGGACTTTATATATAGGTAGGTGCCTATCATACAAGCAATAATAATAGGCATTATGAAAAAATTGTAGTAATTATTATATAATATAAAAATTATAATTGTATGTTTTATTATAAATATAAATATATTGTTTGTTTTATCTTAAAATGTTGTTTTAAGGAAATGTAATACCTTGACAAGATCACAAACAGATTCACCAGCAATCAATGTTTGATCGCGTGGCACTGTCTTTATATTCACGTCGAAAATTCCAGAATTTGATGCGCTCAATTCCAGTGCTTCGCTTAAATCGACATCGTCCTCGTAAAATATTGCTCCTAAAATTTATTTATACAATTTGTATCTAGGTTGTTGGTCATCGATATTAAATGTCGTAAATAATATCATAAAACAAAATTAATTAATTCAATATACATTACGGATAACGAACAAACTATTCGATCATTCTATTACTACACGTATCATCAAATTTAAAGTAATGTAATATTAATTAATTAAAAAGACTTTTTACGACTTACTATCACGTTTATTTTTGATTATTTTAATCTGTCGTTAATTGAAAAATATAAAAATAAATTATATAGGCACAAAATATTCAACCACTAAAAGCATTTTAAATAAATTAATAATCTAAATTCGAAAACAATCTAAGACAACATTAAATTAAAATTAATTGAAAAAATACAGACCAAGGACAAGTTGCTCGTGGTTATCATACGAAGCTTTGTTTATCGATAAATGAAATAACAACACCAAGATCGTTTTCCAATACATTATATAACACAAACTTTAAAAATAAACAAAAAAAAAACATAAACAAAAACCTAACTCTTCAAATAAACTATCTAAACAAAACAGACATAATTACAACACGTAATATGGTAATTAGAACATTAAATTTAATGATAATTACATTTTAAGCGAATGAGTAATAAAAGTTTGCTTATAAAAATTGAGTAAATCCGCGGTAATGTGTTTAGATTGTAGACTCGCTCATGAACGACTGCGTGCCGCGACATGTGGCTTGTCTGAAACTGAAATAGGCCCATGCTTATAAATATAGAACTCGTTTTCCACAAAACGACACACTTTACTCGAGACGATGGCGTCATAATTATTGAAATGTGTATTTTTTTTATACATTTCTAGCAATTTTTTTTGTAAATAAATGAAAGACGTGATGGTAGGAAGGCGAAGTGGGTTTAATGACAGTGTAGTGAACTAGTGGTAGTCACTTGAGTGGAAGGAGGTGTATTGAGGTGATTCAATTATCTGGAAAGGGTGGATGTGAGAAGATTAGGAGAGGTAGGCAGACTGATGATAGCTATTAGTCTAATAAATATGCCATTCCGGAATAGCACTTCCAATTTTAAGCATAACCCCAGCGAAATACCAGCGAAACCTAGACGTGTTTCGGAATCAGCATGAAAGCAGCCGGGATAGCGAAGGCGACCTTTCCCTGTGATAGCAGTTGTCTCCGCTCATGTACCATACTCTAACATAACATCGAACCAAATAATTTCATCGCATATATTTATCATTGACACGGTTTTGGTATAAAATATAAAGCATGTATTACAATAAATGTGTAAAAAATGTTATTATCTGTGCTTATTCCTGAAAGGTGTGATAATGCAAATGGAATAATAATATTTATTAATAATATAATTTGTTTTTATTGCTCAAATAATAAAAACGTAGTACTTATTTCGATAGAAACATCTTTACTCACTTAGTTAAAGTAATAAACAGAAATAGGTTTAATAAATGAATTGGCAATTTGTAGGAAAACACATTTTATACCTATTAACAAATTAAAAATATAGGAGAGATATGAATTGGAAAAAAGAGAATTTTTCAACTATTGAGGATAAAACAAATCTCCAATATTTCATAACGATTTCGAACAATAAACAATTTTTTTTATTCCACCATTAAGTTTTCATCCCTAATTAATCCTCTTAAGCTTTTGAGAACTCCGTGGTGATTTTTCAAAACAAAACTATTGGAGGTTTTAAAATAATTAGATGCATAAACGAACCAAGACCGTGGTAATGCAAACGCGTCTGTTTAACAACAAACAGTCTTCCCCTTGTATAGATTAATAAACAAAGTTATTAATATACTTTTAAGTCGTATTATGTTAAAGGTAAACACATTATACTGCATTAAGGTCAAAGAAACATCCCGGATCGGGTTCTCATCTATTCAATTTTCTTAGAGAACCATCTTCTAGTTAAAAGCGTCGAAGTACATCGAACATTGCAATACGTTCTTACTGCAGAATCAAAAGTACTCAGATCACTTAGCATAGTTAGAATTATGTCCACACGTATGCAAATTACACTGGTCGTATTCCACATCTTCAAGCAGCAGTCCTGCATGCTAAAGGAAAATATCTATAATAGTTTAATAACATTCATCTAAAATATCTTACGAATCGTAAGACTTAATAACTTAACGTGAATTTAGATATTTCGAAGTAAATTTAAGAAATAGGGTCTAAAAATACGTAGATGAACCTATGTTTCGTGCACCTTAGTGTAGTTTAGAAATGCGATATCTAGATCTCGCGAGAATTCTCTACTGACACTGAAATTGAATTTCATCACAGTATTAATTATACATTTCACTTACAATTATAGAGGAAGATTTAATAATATTTAGACAGTAATTAAACATATGTAGATATCAAGAAGCTCAAAGCCTACATGCAAGTTGTGCGACAGGGACGGCAGACAATAACACACATGCTATTTATTTCTCTTGTTTTCTTTACACTTTTTTATATTTCGAATTTCCTTTGAACTAATTCCATTTATTATGTATATGAAGAATAGTGAATGAATAAATAAATGAATGAATAGTAGCAGATTATAAAAAAATTGATTATAACCGAGTCTGAATAAGACAAATAAAAGACTGGCGACATGATTATAAGTGAAACTAATTGATTCTGTAACCTCTACATGTTTATATACTTTACCTACAAACCGCGGCATAACGTATGACCGTAAACAAATTAAAACACTATATTCTAGTTAAGATGTTAGAGAGTCTCATAGTTATCAACAGATGTGTAAGTAATTAAGTCACTTTCAACCAGAGACCGTTGTAATGCAACCAGACAGATGGCTGATCATTAGTGTAAACGAACATTTGTTTTAAGTGTTCTATTGTATCTAATTATAAAATAATCTTCTTATAAATTTTTCGACTCCACTCCATCTGATGTTAGATTTTCCGTAGTCAATGAGCTAAGACAACGGCTACCACAAATTATAAAAACATTGTTCAATTGAAAACATACATGAATTTAATTTTAAAGAGTTCTTCGGGGATATTTCCATGCAGTAGAAAAGTTTGAATTGTCGGGGTTAGTGTTGTTGAGAACTCGCAAAAAGTTTTACATCCGTTCTGCAAGTGCTTGTTTTGTGAGTTTCTGCGCTTATATTTTGAAACATAATGTAATCTGTAGTTTTGTTGCAGATCATATATTAACAAACTTTCATGTTTATTTACTCATTTAAGATATACATTGATTAATTAAGTTCATTACAATAAAGAAAAAGGACGAATTCTGAATCACCTAAATCAGCTTTTTCAGTCTATATAAATTTGTTATAAATACTCATGTCTCTGAATGCCTATTACACAGACATATTCCTAAGTACCAATTTATTTAATTATACATGCATATGTAGGCATTTTAAAAACAAACTTAATTAATATAAGTCATTTAAAGCAGTACAAACATTTTTGGATAAAAACTCACTCAGACGAGATTGAAATTTTAAACTTTTGGCAGAAAATACACTATTTTTACCAACTGAAAATTATATAAGATTGCGATGAATTTAGCTGTCCTATATACATAAACATCACTATATGGGCCACTATGTATATAAGTTTATCAATAATTATTGTTGAAATTATGTTTAAAAAATAGTGAACACTCATTTCTGTTCACTCTTTATTTGCTCTTCTTATCTCCCAAATGTATAAAAGACAAAAATTTTGATAAAAGTATACTTAAACTTAAGCACATTGTTGACTTCAATAAAAACAATAAATATTGCCACTTCTAAAAAGCACTTAAAACCATAACCTACCGCTCTATGTTCTAATATCCAAACTTTCTTCCTATACGAAAATACATTGTCCTTAAAGATAGGTAAATAAACAAATGCGTTTTAAAGTATTTTATTAGGCATTGAAAGACGCGCCGACGCATTATTCGAGTCGTACGCCACCTCGGTCTCAAGGGCAAAGACCCCGATTGTTCTATGCAGTTAGACGTATGTTTTTGGTATTTTATTCACACTTTCATGGAGTACCTAATAAAAACAGTAAGCCTATAGATAGGATTTTATTCTCTCTGGAATAGAACTGCGTATAACATTGTCGTCTGCTGTCTTGAATCCTAATGCATTTACGTCATTTTCATTCTTTTTAAATAGACTATATTATAACGATATATATTATAATACGTACAACAATATTAAATACCCCACTCATATCAATTATAAAGTTCTTAAGGATAATTAAATTTTTTAAAAATGCAGAGATTACACTTATAATTTTAAAATACACAATAAAATAAACCGATAATGCATAAAGCTACTATGACGTAGGCATTAAGAAAGGATTTTAATAAAAACGATGAAACTATTTATTTTGTCAAAGTTAGATGCCACTTTATTACAGGAGTGTGATAGGCATTGTCTGTTGACTGAAATATGAAACATCATTATTACGCAGACGTAGTTGCGGGCAACAAGTACACAATAAAATAATGAAGGTTTGATTTAAAAAAACGATGATTTATTTTTAAAATTTCGCTTTGAGGTTATCAATACAAATAAAAATTAAAAATATAGATTTTTTTTAAAATTAATACACATAATTTGCACATATAATACCATAATAAGCTTAATATACATCGGGTTTAATAACTCAAAGTTCGAGCTTTTTATAATTTTTCAATGAAATAAATTTTAAGTTCAAAAGTCTTATAAAATCAATTTCCATATCAAAACACGAAAAGGCTTCTGGATAAAAATAGTAGAATATTTTTGGATAAATATCAAAATATTTTATGGAAAATAGATATCGTATTTTTTGGTAATTTTCACGCAGATTGAATAAATATTCACAAGAATCAAGTTAAATGTTGAAGAAAATGTGTTGTTACTTTTTTTATTGATTTGGTTTGTTCCTAGACTGCGATAAAATTTCATTTTTACCAGTGATTTCGTACATGAAATACTGTACTCCCAATATTCTGGGACTTTTTTCACCTTATAGTTACAACATTAAGTTCGCCGCTGTACATTAGGTACTTGTTTGTTTGTGCAATATTTTTATTATTATTATTATTACTATAGTTCATATGAGGACTTTATCATTACCGGGTGATTCAGTTGAAAGTTGACTGGCATAATACTTTTATACCAAACTTTATTCGTATTGAATTTACAAGACGTAAAAGGTGTCCAGCATCTTATTGTAAATTATGGACATCGAGAGTTAGTAGTCTCGTGTGAATGAACAAATTGTAACTGCTGGCAGAATAATAAAGATACCGCTACACTCGTAAATATTAATTATAAATAATTCTACTTGAAAAATATACAAAATAATTGCATTGCGGATTGACAACTTTAGTTCTAAAATAATAATAAAGAGGGAATGTAGGCCGCACACGAATAGAATATTAATGGTTTGTTTTAAAGAACTGGGGTGAATTCTCGTCAGCTAAGATATGCATACATGCAAATAGAGTCTCGCGTCTAGCAATTAATAAACAGACTTGATACTTCATATTTTATTTCAATTTTCATTCTTTTATGTCAAACCACTTGTCAGAGTCTATCCTCCGTGGTAAAGATTTACTTTGGCACTGATAAATTGTTTTGCCATTAAAAATATTCAAAATCATATAAAGTTTTTATTTTGTTTCAATTATTTAGATATGTTTGAGTAAAATAGCTAAGTAAGTTGAGCTACTTTATATGACTTTTTTAGCTATTTACGAGAGCATCTGCAAGTTACGACCTATTTATAACCTCCGCGAATATGCCTGATGCTGTTTTTGTGACTTATTTATTGTTACTAATTCTCACTGAGAATTTTCGGCCCATATTATTTTAAAGTAGCAAGCTTTAATTTTAATATTTGATAGTATGATTGTTCTTACAATTTAATAGGAACTACTGCCAGATAAATTAAATAACTTGGATAAAAATAAATAAATATTTGGAGTGTATCGCCTTAGAGGTATTACAATTAGCAACATGACAACTTAAAATGCAATAATATAAATGTGATTTTATATCAAATTGTACGAGTCTAAAATTTGTCCCAATAGTTTAAAGTATTATACATAGATAAAATCTGTCAAATTCGTATCATGGGCCGAATTTTTGTAAGTTCAAAGTGTAAATCACATTTTTGTATGTAACTTAAAGTCTCGTTGATGCCCACGTCTAGACATGTCAGAGACATAAACCTCAGGATTAACTTGTTTGTTCCTCGTATATTTGGACAGAAGGATGTTACAGAAATTCGTCTTTAAGATAAGCTCCGATCCCGTCATCGACGTGTCGCCCGAGAGAAATTTTCAAGAGGTAACAAAAGTTTCATGAATACTTTTAGTTTTGACGTCAAAGTATTTTACTATATTTTTGTGTTCTTTGTTAACATTGTTAACATATAAAGTTCACGGTTTTCGATAAATAAACAAATAATTTTAAAATAAAATTTAAAAGTAAACAGAACTGAGTCCGGTAACATAATTCGGCTATTGAAAGCATCTTTTATGTGACATTTTGTTTTAATTTCTTACCACTTGACACAAGAAACTAAAAAATTAAATTCCTCTCACAATGATCAGAGTGGTACGAAGTATGTACGTGGTTCGGTGATATGAAAAAGATGAGGAGGTGTTTCATATCTGTCTACGCTGTACAGAAACTAAATATGTACCTATTTTACCATATTTTATAGAAGTAAGTCACGACCTTATCTCTAATGTGGGACGTTAATATCTACATTCTACGCACCTAAATAACGAGCACTCCATAGAAATATTTTCACCAAAAAAGTTAAGAAAAGAAAGGAAAAATCCGACAGCGATTTATAAAGCTGTCACTGAATGGCAAGTGTTTGATAAAATACTCAAGTGCGAGAGTGGCACATCAATTATCACAAAAAATGCGATGGATATTAAGTAAATGAGCTGCAAATAATAATAATTGTTTGATAAACAAAAAAGCTAAAAGCATTTATACATACATATTATGTCAGTAAGGATTGTATTACCGCACTCTGTTTGTAGTCGATATAGACAGCGGCTGATGACAAGACAGCAGTCTCCGGCTTAATGACTCGCCCGAACTAACTGGAATCTAAATAGGTCACTTTATATGTGTAATATTAATTGTTAAATCATTATTAATTTATTTTTAGAAATATGTTTAGTAAACAAGATAATAAAGTATTCTGCGTGATATTTTATGCAAAGTTTTTAAAATATGTATGCAGTTGATAACAACAATATCTCAAAATCTTCAATTTGTTAAACAAATAAAACGTCACAATCACCCACAATATTATAAGAGAGTACATACGTCAATATAAACAATGAAATGGGAATTGCTTTTTTCTTTTGCCGCACAAACTTTTACTATTCACCATACACTGCTATGTTTGTCAAATAGAGTTGAGAAAAAAATGCACTCTACTTGATGAAAGGATACAATTTAAAACCCTATTGAATTATGTGCAAACACAAAATGGACAACGCACAAATCAAGTTTAACACTGAGACTACATAAAGTTTTAGCGAGATTTGCGACAAGACCAGCGGAATTTAATATTTATTTAATTTTATTAAGAAAGCGAACGACAAAAGCATTACAATAAAAATACAATAGCCAACAGGGTGTCATTATTAATCGCAATCCCTTTATGCATACTACTGTATGTGGGAAAAATCTCCAATTGGTAGACATTTAATTAGTCTGATATAACAAAAAATTTACATCCCACCTGTACTAACTTAGGTAATGGATGGATAAATGATTTGCTTCATATAATCTTATTTCTTGTTTATATTATTTATAGTATGTGATATAAAATATTGAAAATTTGCAGGGATTTTAATCGACAGTGTAGTCAAGCCTACCTAACCTGAAAATCTATACACATCAGTTTGTTATAATCATGTCGCAAACCGCATCGCACTGCAATGAGACCTCAGCTTTAAACCTACAATTACACACAAGTACAAACTAATTTAAATTTTGTAATAAATCATGTGACACTGGACAAAATTTCCAATTACTTTACGTGAATATCGTTTGTCATAATAATGTTTATCTTCGTATAAACACATAATAACCTAATTGGTTTGTTCGTTTAAATTTAATATTAAACACAGTTACATTACATGTTGCCTACTATTGAATAAGTTTAATAAAGTATGCGACGAAAGCTCTAGAAGGTAACGATCCAAAGTGGGCCAAACCAGGAATTCTATTCTTTGAGGCAAACTTTTGAGGCGTGTAAAGTTTGCTTATTGTATTTATTAATGTTAACATAGGTGTACAATAAAATGAAATAATATTTCGTAACCATTAATATGTAGATTTAAAAAAAAATAAAACAGATAAAACAAAAGAGGCGTGCGCTATCAATCTGCATAAAACACATTTGTCTCTAGCATAGTGAAGGTGTCTGTTACACACTGTCTATAACAACATTCTAGATTAATATGAAGCGCAGTGTGACCAGGCATTTATAATACAATATAAAAAAGTAATAAAACAATTGCAGTTTATATTTAATATATAGATTTCTTACTTTAATATTTATAAGTAGAGTTAGAGTGTGGTCAATGAGCAGAGATTGCGACCACGGAGAGTATTTGCTGCAGGCAACACTAGATGAGTTGAGGATAGTACAAAGCCGGTCTTGAAATGAAACCTAGCGAGTGTTACACAGAAAAGTAAGCGAGACCCATCATCAGACCGTCTACTATTCTTAAATCATTACATAATTTTTAAAATTTCAAATTCAGTATATTCACGAGACAGGCTTTTGGATTTAGATTTAGTTACATACTAAAAGTTAATGTCATTGCTTTTATTTTTGTGAAAACTATACGTTTCGTTTTGTATGCATTAAAGTTTCAGTTGTGTCGGATACGCCATGTCCTGTTTTCTGGTTTTGTTACAGGAATGTTGTTTTCTATTTGTTCTGAATTTAAATTAATTTCCAATCGTAACCATTGCAGAGTCATGTAGTATAAAGTATTATCATCGTAAAGTTTTCTAAAAAGAATATAAAATATTTTCATAATTTGAAAATGATTTGTGATGTGAAAACAGCAGTAAGTCTGTTTTGAGTAGGGTGACAAGCAATCTAAGCCACTAACGAGACAACTCATTGTCGCTATAAAATCGAAATGTGTCTCGAAATGTTGAATTATTCAAGAAAAATTGAAAGTGATGCCTCGATAAGGGATAGTGAAACAAGTTATTGGCGATGTGTCGAGACACTGGCAGGAATTATAATAAAATATTGAATTTTTTGTATGCGAACGAATGTGGATTTGTGAAATCGCGTCGATTTTCTGAAATTGAATAAATTTGTATCCAAATCATACAAGGGCAACAGATTATTCGTTATTTATTCGCTAACATGAAAAATAAAACCATTTATTTACAAAAATAACCATAATCTGTTGCTGAAAAGCGAACTCATCATAGAATTGACAATTTGAAATTATACAAATATCAAACTTTATGTTGAATGCTGATCGTGTTTTTTAAATTGAAAAAAACATGCCATTAACCCAAATTCCAGGAAATACGAACAAGTTACTAACACTACTGTTTACGATGTAATAATAATGTTAATAGTCGCATTATTATATTCCATTTGCTGGTATTATAGCACTAATACAAACTAAAGTAAATGTTTATTTTATTGCCTATTATTCGCAATTCGCCTGTTTATTTGTTCGCACACCAATATCGAATTATTGATACTACCCCATTACCAATACCTGACGAAATACAATAACATTGTATAGAATTTTGAATTTATTAAAGTTTGGAAGTTTGAGACCCACTAATTATGAACACTAGGTTTAAGCTTAAAGAGGAGGACCCCAATTGTATTGTAATGCATTTTTAAACTATAATTTTTTACCATTACCAAATTAATAGTACTATTTAATTACTTTAATAACGCCTTTCCGAAGTCAAGGTAGAGTCTAACGATGAGCAAATGCACGCCTTTAGTGCCTATGCTAATAAACGATTTTTATTTCATTTCATTTTTAAAATGTGTATTATGTCCTAAATAATAAAATATTATTTCCACAAAAAAAATTAATTATTTCAATCGAATTCAATAAAAAAAGGTTAAATAGTAATTCATAAGAATATTTTCAATGTCATAAAATTTAACGACGTTCAAACTACGTAAACCTACGCATTATCGGTGAATATAAACTTTCCCCTTCTTTTGTTCAAAAATAGTTGATTGCGATGGATAATTAATTTCATATTGTCTACGGGCGACAGAAATGTCAAAAGTTTAACAATTGGCGCGAGGAGATGAGTCAGGTCTGTCTTCAATTGTCAATTGAAAATTTCAAACAAACATTTTCTTTTACTTAAAATAATTAATTTAATAAGACATCTTTTTTTACTACGCACTAATTAAAAGACGAATAGAAAATGAGTAAGATTTGAAATATAAACGTCATCATTTATATAAATATTTATTTAAACAAGTACTAGAAGTTATATTATTTATATCAGCCATTCTCAAAGTGGTGTTCCGCGGAACCCTAGGGCTAAAATACTGCAAAAAATACCTACCAAAGGGAGATTATAAGGTTACATCTAAATATTCCAACTAAATATTACGTAATATTACATTGCAATATGTTTATTCATAAATACATATAAATAATTTTTTTATAATTATATTAAGGCTTTTTCCTTCGCCAAAAAAGTTTGAGAACCGCTGCTTTATATTAATTAATATTCTCACATCCATATTCCACAAGTAGCACGTGATCTCTCTAGTGGCGTGCATCGTGTGTGTTGTAGTAATATGTTTTAACTGAATTAAACTATATTATACTATCTGCAGCTACATCCTATGTGGTTAGCGAGACAGACTATGTGCTTCCCGATCAAAAACAAGCTGGTCTTCACTTCACAAGTGTTACTCGGGTATATTTGGTGGAACTACTCTAAAACGGCACCTGGGCCCATAATCATAACCAGTGTAAAATATACCACTATAAAAATCATAAATATTTTTTTTCCAGCATAACTATTATTCATAATAGTTAT
>JAPWLS010000320.1:0-16589 GCA_028551675.1 Tineola bisselliella
CACGAATAAAGACAACCCATTGTCACACTAGAAACGTCCCCTTTTTTTTTAATATCGTGCGGTTTATTTGATATTAATTTCGCTGTTTAAATACATTTTCTGCGCAGTCGGCCATTACGTACGCTTTTTTGCAAACACGCAATCATAATAAAATTGTGAAACGTACTGAAATTATTTATTTGCTTATATTTGGTACTTTTAAATAGATGCCGGACAAATATTTAATTTTAAACAAAAAATATGATAATTTAAAGCAGTGGTTCCCAAAGTTGATTAAACTCCTTATTATAGTATATCAAAAATTACTATAAAAGCTAAGTTAAGGATAAACAGTAAAAATAAAACTGCAGGTTAACAAACAAATTTAATACAACAAAAAAATTTCTTCTAAAACTGTCTCAAAACCCTGCACTGGGCGTTGCATTTTGGGTGTGAATTTGGTCGATCCGAGCCAACTGCACTCAGCGAGGACGTATTTATAAAAGGCACACAGAGGGATTCCTGCAATTGCGGCAAATGCTCTGACAATATTAGTTGACGTTCCAGACAACTGTAATCACTAGGTCATGGCTACTCTAGATAAATAAATAAATAATAAGTAATATTTTCTTAAACAAATCCTACTATTCAATTGGTGAATTTATGAGTGACATTTTGTAGGATTAAATTTAACTAGCTTTTACCCCCGGCTTCGCTCGCATTTAAGTCATTAAATAAGTATCAGAGATCATTTCAATAGAAATGAATCAATGAGTCAGTTGGAAACTATAGTAATATATATATTTCAATAAAAAGTATCCTATGTTACTTCTAGTACCTCCAAAATATGTGTACAAAGTTTCATGATGATCGGTTAAGTAGTTGTTGCGTGAAAACGTAACAAACAAACTCACATTCACATTTATAATATTAGTAGAGATTTGACATTATTTAACACAATTATTTAAGAATTTGATTTTTACGTTAAATTTGGCACCCAAATCTAGTATAGCATTTAAATGGGCCGGAGTGAGTTTAACACTCGTGTCGAGAGTATTTTCGAATTGCCCCACGTTGTGAAACACTGATCTAGATGTTACTATAACTTACATAGCTCTGACAGAATCCCAGACGTTCTGATTACACCTATCCTCCATTTGCTTGTGTACATCTCTCTGATGGGCATTGTTTAGTATTTGCTGTTTGAGCTCTTCACCATAACGTCTGTTGCGTTCCTTTATTTTCTCCTGTTTCAGTCTCTCTTTGTCATCTGCTTCTTTCACTTTTGATTCTAACTGGAAGTGATACATTTCATATTTTACACCACTATTTATCATTATCAATCTATTTGATTTCGCGACCCCTTTAAAAGTTGAAAAATTCTGGCGATCCCCATGTCATTGACATTTAGACATTAAAAAGAGAAATAGACTGCAATTAAAAAATGATTTGATTATTAACGTTTCATATAAAAATAGCACCACGATTTGGTAAACTGATGAAAAATAAATAAGCCCATTCTTCTCACTAAAATTGTGTTTTATTGTAGTGTTAGAACCTTGCCTTTTTCTTTCAGTCGGCGACCCCCCGAGTAAGGCTTGACCCACAGATTGAAAAACACTGTTTTATGCCAAACAATTGCAATACCACTAAAGAAAGAAAAGAAACTACGCTCGAGTATAGATTCACGGAGTAGAGTCCAAAACTACGAACGTCACTTAACCATATGAAACAAAATATACCAATCACATGCTTGAAAAATTGTTGACGTGATTTTTGACCAATGATATTAATCCATCACGTTCTGTTACACGCATTTATAAGAAATCGTTTCAATCGCTACTTATTAATGCAAATTAATGTTTAAACTGGAAATCTAAATATATATAACTCAAAGGTGACTGACTGACATAGTGATCTATCAACGCACAGCCCAAACCACTGGACGGATCGGGCTGAAATTTGCATGCAGGTAGATGTTATGACGTAGGCATCCGCTAAGAAAGGATTTTGATCAATTCTGTAATGTATGCCCATCACTAGTAATAATATTTGGTGGAGGGTACTTAAATAAAAACAGTTTTGTCTCGGACTTCGGCGTCGTTATTTCGCTCCTCACAAACATCACATTTGGCGACGAGAAATCGCTGCATAATAGTGTTAGAAATTAACCAATGGCTCAGTATAAGATGTGCAACATACCAGAGTTTAAACTTAACACAGAGGACAGTTGGCAAAATTATGTAAAGAGAGTGAAAGCATTCTTCGCAGTGAATGATGTCAAGCTGGATTTGCAAACTTCGTATTTAATCGCATTAGTGGGCAATGAAACGTATGAGTTAATTAACAATTTATGCAGTCCTGAAGAACCCGAATCGAAAAGTTTTGAGGAGTTGGTGGTTTTAGTGCAAAATCATCTCAGCCCTAAATCATCAGAAATTGCGGAACGCATTAAGTTTAGAACGCAAGCAGCGCTCGTCGGAATCATTGAGTGAATATTTGATAAATTTAAAGAAACTTGCTAAATCGTGCAATTTTAAAGGCAAAGATCATTTAGAAGAAAATTTGAGAGATCAGTTTGTATATGGCATAAATGATGAGAAAATTCGACGAGCGTGCATTAAACTTAAGTTTCGCATTGTTGAGCATGGACGGCGCGAGGCAGCTTCGACACGGAAGTGGCGAGCAAGCCGCGCGCGCCCGTCGCGGGTTGTGAGCTGTCGACGCGTCGAGTGCGAGTGTAAATGATCTTTTAAATTAGTCCGGATGTGTGTAATTTTATAAAGGCCAAGTGTTTTAAGTGCTAATATTTAGGCATTATGTATGCCATTTGTTTGCAATATTAATATGAACAAATCTGATGACATTTTATTAAAAATTGCACAAAAATTTAATAATGTATTTAAACCCGGTATGGGCACTTTTAATAAATTTAAGATTAAATTAAGTTTAGTGGAGGGGGCCGAGCCGGTATGGCGCAAAGCACGGGTTGTGCCATATGCTTTGCGACCGGCGGTCGATGCGGAAATTGATCGGTTGGTGAATGAAGGTGTACTGTCCCCGGCAGAGGACGTAGGGGGTGGGGCACCCCCATAGTGCCCGTGGTGAAGCACTCGGGTGGTATTAGGATTTGTTGCGATTTCAAGGTAACCCTTAATCCTGTGTTATGTGATGATAAGTACCCGTTGCCACGCATTGAGGATTTGTTTGCCTCCTTGAGGGGTGGCAAAACATTTAGTAAAATTGACCTAAAAAGCGCGTATACACAATTACTTTTAGATGATGATTCACGCAAATTATGTACCATTGTGACACATAAAGGGAATTTTATTTATAACCGATTGCCGTTTGGAATTAAAACAGCTCCCAATAAATTTCAACGCATTATGGACTCGTTATTTAAATTACCTCATGTTGGTGTGTTTATTGATGATTTGATTGTTACGGGCGTCGACGAAAAATCTCATATACAAAATTTATATAAAGTATTCGAAATTTTAAATAATTGTGGCTTACGTATTGCTAAAGAAAAATGTTGTTTTTTTCAGGACAAAGTTTCGTATTTGGGTCATGTAATTAATGCAGAGGGTTTACACACAGAGGCAATTGTGAGTTCTTTGTACAGGTTGTTGCATAAGGATTCAGTATGGTTTTGGTCGGATGAATGTGAAGCAGCATTTATTAACATTAAGGAGCACTTGAAGAATGCTAGGGTTTTGATGCATTATGATCCCGAGTTGCCCGTGTTTGTGGCGTGCGACGCGTCGTCGGTAGGTGTGGGCGCGTGGTTGGGCCACGTGTTACCGAATGGTGAGCGGCGTGCCGTATTGCACGCAAGCAGGACTCTGTCTTCAAGTGAACAAAATTATAGTCAAATTTGTCGAGAGGGTTTAGCAATTATTTTTGGTATAAAAAAATTTCACGAATACATATATGGTAGGCATTTTACTTTAATTAGCGATTGTAAACCTTTGTGTTCAATTTTTGGCCCTAAGACTAGTATTCCTTTAATGATAGCGGGCCGTTTGCAGCGCTGGGCGATTATTTTGAGTGCTTATAATTATGATGTAAAATGCATTAAATCTGGTGATAATTGTTTGGCTGATGCACTATCGCGTTCGGCGGCGAATAGTGTGGTTGCATTTAACGATGTCGCCTTTGAGGAGGAGAAGGAGTTGTCTTATTTTATTGAGGCAAATTGTCCCGTTACATTTGAGCAGATTGCGAAAGCTTCAACAAAAGATGTCTTATTAAATAAAGTCGTAGGATTTGTTCATCATGGTTGGCCGAATAAAATTGATAATTCCCCCGAATTAAGAGAATATTTTAATAGGAAGGACTTCATTACAATAGAACACGGTTGTTTGTTGTTTGGTTATAGGGTAATTGTTCCAAATTCATTGCGTTCATTAATTTTAAATCAGCTACATAATAGTCATATGGGCATTGTTAAGACAAAGTCATTAGCACGTTTGTATGTGTATTGGCCTAATATCGTAATCCACCAAAAAGCACACTCTCGCCATGGCCGTGGCCGGAAAAGCCGTGGTTTCGAGTACATATGGATTTTCTTGGCCCATTTTGCAGACAGTATTTTTTAGTTTTGATTGATGCCACTTCGAAGTGGATAGAAGCGTGCCCAATTAAATCGACTGAAGCGCAGGGAACGGTAAATACGTTGCGAGAAATATTTGCGAGATTTGGATTACCTCATGAGATTGTCACAGACAACGGCCCACCTTTTTCGAGTCGTATTTTTTATGAGTTTATGCATAAAAATGGTATTGTACACATTCATGCACCACCGCGTCACCCGCAGAGTAATGGTGCAGCAGAGAATGCAGTCGGTCAAATTAAACGTTGCTTAAGGAAGTCTTTGACTGACGGCATTCCAATAAATATTGCTTTAAATAGATTTCTTCTTAATTACAGAAATGCTGAACATTGTACCACTAAAAGGTCACCGAGTGAAATGTTATTTGGTAGAAAGTTGAGGTCTTGTATGGATATACTTGTGCCATCGACATCTAAGATTGTAAATAAAGAACAAGAACATCAAATTGAACGGTTTAATGGTAAATTAAGGAGCATTTCAATCGGTGACACGGTTATGTTTAAAAAGTGGTGCAATAATAAAGAAATATGGATGAGGGGGAGTGTGTTAGATAAGTTGAGCAAGAATATGTATATTGTCGAGCACGACGGCGAGAAGCACCATCGGCACATTGACCAAATATTTGTTGCTCCGAGGAGGTCTGGTGTCGAGTCAGCTGAGGTGGATGTAGAGGACTCGATTGAAGGAATGCAAGAAGATTCTGTCACAAATAACGAATCGAGTGCTTCCCGCGTGTGCCCCTCTGAGACTTCCTCGGAGTTAGCAGGAAAGCGCATCTCTCGCCGTCCTGTTCGATACGGGTTCGATGAGTATACCCATAATGTAGGTTAAGTTATGTGTTTTTAGTGTTCATAGTTAAAGGTGGGAGGATGTAATGTATGCCCATCACTAGTAATAATATTTGGTGGAGGGTACTAAAATAAAAACAGTTTTGTCTCGGACTTCGGCGTCGTTATTTCGCTCCTCACAAACATCACAATTTGTACAATAAAGTTCTCTTAGAAGGCGAGTTCGGTATAAAAATAAAACAATTATTGTCTTTAATAATTAAATTGTATATTAATTGCATTCATTTCATTGCATTCATGGCTTAATAAAAACAATTTTATTTTGCATCCATAGGTAAGAATCATGTTAGTTACCTAACACACGTCATACATTAGAACTGTCAAAATGACAGCTGTCACTCTGACAGTTCTTTTTGTAGACCAGCGAGGCTTTAACCTCACAAATGTTAAACACAAAGGTTCTTACCAGTATTTTATTTATTTTGCATATTTTCTATTACTACCTACAAGTCCGTCATGGCAGATTGGTGGGTAGGTACAACTATAAATTTATTAAAAACAATAAAATTGCACACTAAGTAATTTCATATAATTGTAACCAATTAGGTTGACCCGTGGGCCGGCATAGTGGCGATGTAGCTTAAAATTACACTTTGTGACGTCTCAAAAACATAATACGAATAAAATTTTATAAAAAAACAGCAAATTTTATGTAAAAAAATCAATCCAAACAAAAAACCAATCATAATATACATTAAAATCTACACAAAAACCTGTCCTTGATTCAAATCGTTCCAAATAATGATTAGTTAAGACAGCAATCTCTCAAAATTTAAACCGGTACCAATGTAACTATGCCTATAGCCAGACCTAGGCTGCCCGATGATGGCTATTAACACAGTATGCCGTCCCGGGGTAGTACCACCACCTTCAACCCTCAAGCTGGCTTAACGGAGACATGTGATCTCCACTCTAGCTGAACTTGCTATCTTCAGTCAACTACCACTGAGTCTAACCCCAGGTTTTAATTTTGAAAGTCACAAGTGGCATTACCTATTCATGTTTTAATTGAAGTAGTCGCCGATGTTCGATTTCATTTAAAAATTCATATCCTGATTAAAAATCTACCACTAAATTAGTCAATCCATTGATCTGTTTATTAAATGTAGCAATAGGCATGTGGACAGTATTTAAAAAATGATGACATAGTGATTTTAGTGGGAAAAAATGCTAAAAATATTGCAATGCATTACTAAATTGTATAAATTAAAAATTGAGATTATTAAGATTTGATTCACATGACGACTATGAGCGTTTTCCCGCATGATTTAAAAACGATATTAAAAAACGCAATATTTAAGTGATGTACTTAGTTTATTACTGAAATATTGTGTTTTTGGGTAATATTAGTACCTGCATTATAGAAGGCAGTTTCAAAGTCTGTCCACAAGCCTATTCAAACTAAAACAGCCTTCAAGAGCTCCTCCATATATGTTCGGTTAGTATTATTACTTTTACAACCATAAATATTTTAGTTTTTTAGGGGTCGGTAACCCATGACCCGTGGAAACGTCTCTTTAACCTGTTAACCGGGGAGTTTCCTTTCTAATTAGGTAACACAGAACGGGCGCGCATTCTTCCACTAGGACGTGTCAAAACGTCACACCCGTAGACCGTCATTTATATTACTATTTTTTTTATTTATACTTAAAATAAATTAAATACTATGAAATATACCTACATTTAATGAAATGCAATGGAAAAAAACAAAATTTGACATGGTTTACGTTCGACGTATTTATACGTCCTGCTCGGTTAACAGGTTAATACTCGCATTTTGGTTAATTTTGACCCGCAGCCAAAAAAGGTTGCCGACTCCTGGTTTAGGGTACAATATCCTATTAACATTGTAGATTATCTGCAAAATTCCAATTTTACTTTACTTTAATTGGTTACCTAGCTACTGTAAAAAAGCTAAAATTACTATGCAGGACGATAGAGGACAAATGAAACATGGTAATTGAACAAGAAACAGACCAATTTAAGCTTGTAACGAGTTGTACAATAAACTGTCTTTGAGATACATCAACATCTACCTTATAGCAGTCCAGTCTGGATAGAATCTAAGTGGAGGAGCCTTCGAGGAACAACAGAAGCTGCATTATGGAATGAAATTCTATTAACCTTTAACTACTGAGGTGGATTTAATTTCACGTAAACACTGACGTGGGGGCCTCAGAGACCTGTATATGTATGTGCTTGTATTTAAAAATCTTTAGGGTTTAGTATTTAATATTTAGCTTCAGTGGATGTGTTTAAATATATTTGTACATAGTTAAAAGTTTAGAAAAAGTCACATGAGATCATAAATCAGCAAGAATAAATAAAATTATTATAAAAAACATCAACAAATTAACTAATTAGAATATTATTAGAATATAGAAAAAAAAATTCAAAACCTTACAGGCCCCCATCTCAGCAGTTAAAGGTTGAGAACAATCGAGCTAAACTATACAATTAAAAATATTTCCTATGATCAACTAAAATGCGACAAAAGTCACTTTATCCTAATTTATATTATAGTAAGTAAAAATTTATTTTTAAAATCTAAATTAATTTAAACAATTTCAATTTATTTGGGACATAAAAATCTTATTCCAAATTCATTTCAAATATAATAAAAAAATCATTTGTATAATTATATTTAAGTAGATGAGAAAAACAAAAGAGAAATTAAGCTCGTACTAAGAAATAACACTCGAGAGTAATTTAATCTGTATTAATTGCTAATCCCTACTAATATTATAAATGTGAATGTGAGTTTGTTTGTTACGTTTTCACGCAACAACTACTCAACCGAACATCATGAAACTTTGTACACATATTTTTGGAGGTAGGTACTAGAAGTAACATAGAATACTTTTTATTTTAAAAAAATATTTTTTTTTCACTATAGTTTCCAATTGACTATAGTTTCAGCTGTTTGGAATCATATTGATTCATTTCTATTGAAATGATCTCTGATACTTATTTAATGACTTAAATGCGAGTGAAGCCGCGGGTAAAAGCTAGTAAATAATAAATCTTCAAACACGGCAACCATTAGACAGTAATCAAAATAATATAGTAATATGTTGCATATACTTGTATATCAAATTTCTAGTTTAAACATTAATTTGCATTTTTGTCTTTCTGTTATTTATATATTAATAAGTAACGATTGAAACGATTTCTTATAAATGCGTGTAACAGAACGTAATGACAGCTAGGTGACAGTAGACAGTTGCAATGGATTATTATCATTGGTCAAAAATCGCAGTAACAATTTTTCAAGCGTGTGATTGGTCTATTTTGTTTCATACAGCTGAGTGACATTTGAAGTTTTGAACTCTACTCAATGAGCCTGTACTTGAGCGTTATTTTTGAATACGAGCCTTAGACTGACTTTCAATTTCAAATCTACATTATTCATATAGCGATTCCATCATTCACACATAGATGGCGCTGTTTAGAATTAAAACGCGACAATAATTTTCTTTTAACTGAATATTAGTTACTGAACAATACGAATACAATTTTCTATTGTATCATTAAGTATAACTGTCTCATGACAATAGAATCACTTACTACATCATCGACGGCAGCGCCATCTACGTATTTAAATAAACATTAATTTTGTTAAAGGAAATTATTTAAAATTATTTTGCTTATAATTCCCGTTACATTAGTTCGATGAAGGAAAATAACCTCCACCAACTTGCAATAACTTGATACGTATCCTGATGATGCCACGTGAAGTGGCGAAACGCGTCGAGACGAGTTATTGAATGTTGGCGGAGGTTATTTTCCTTCATCGACCTAATGTAGCGGGAATTATAAGCAAAATAATTTCCTTTAATATGGATTTGCGCAAAGTAACGTCTGAAACGACCAATTATATTAATTTTGTTTTTAGTTCCAACATTTGTCACTAGATAGCGTTAAACCAACACGTATCTCAGTAGTTCCAGTAACGAAAGCTATTGCAAAGTTCCTTTCAACCTAAACGCATAGGTTCTATTTATCTAAGAAACCTTTTTCTAACTACTATAGTCTATATCACATCTGTCATCGTGGTCCCAGTACTTGTGGCTGCGCGGCACATCGGACACGTGCCGTCTCTTCTCAATTTCACTCTTTTTACGATTCCTACTCACTCTCTTTTCGTCGTCGTCTTGCAGTAGACTCTCTTTCGATTCCTGAAATTAGAAAACCAAACATTTATAGTACACTAGCTGTTGCCCGCGGCTTCGCTCCCGTTAAGAAGTATTATTATTAATTAGGTATAGTTTTTGCGGCTTTATTTTTGTTTAGCGTGTGTAAAAACGTCTTCATCATAGTAGCTCCAATCTTTAATTTCAGTTCAATCAGTCGAAAATCTAATAAGATTTATACAAACTTTCATCCCCTATTTTATCCCCTTAGGGGTGGAATTGATCAAAATCCTTTCTAAGCGGATGCCTACGTCATAATATCTACCTGCATGCCAAATTTCAGCCCGATCCGTCCAGTGGTTTGGGCTGTGCGTTGATAGATCACTAAGTCAGTCAGTCAGTCAGTCACCTTTGAGTTTTATATATATAGAGATATATGGCTTAAAATAATTATTTACCTACCCTAATACTAACTAATAATTTATTAGGATAACCCAGTGGTCGGGAAAGTGCGGCTCTGGCCCAAATATCCACGGAGCAAGTATATATATTATTTTGTTCTTTTGCATCCTACTATTTACCTCCTGGTCTACTTCCCTAAGGTTGGTTGCCACTGTTTAGTGATAAGGCCACCTTTTGTTTTATTTTTTATTTTCTTCTGTTCTTTTAATTTGCGCAATGAGTTATTATTATTATTGTTCGCATTAATAAACATTTATTAAGTATGAAATTTAAAAAAAAAAAGTTTTATTTAGTGTAATAAAAGTTTACTAAACAAGCAGATTTGACTCCCAATTTTTTTTTAAATTATTGAAATATTCATACTTGGCTCTTTGGCTAATAAGTTTCAATATTGAAATATTAGATAGGAAACAAAGATATGCCTGTAATTGATCACTGACTGATAGCTATATATACTTCCTTTCAGGCATTAATTTTGCACTATGAGCAGAGGCTTAGTGAAATTGGCATAAAGCTATAAGGGTTGAAATACCTGCTGAACAAACTTCTTCAGCGCCTTCGCATCACCCTCCTTCCGCCAATTCTCAACCCCTTTGGAACTCTCACCCTCCTTGGGGATGAAGCACGGAGCTTGTATATTGACCCCATCCCCTTGCGCGTAGCTTTCAATATCATCTTTCGTCTCGACACCGTTCTGCCGCCACGAGTTCAAGTCGTACCGCTTGCTCAGACTTTTATTCTTGTATTCAACTTCCTCATTCTGCTCTTGCCTCAATAGACCTGCGCCTGCGCCTAATATAGGTCTCAACTTCGGTTTCGTCTCATCATCGTACACCGTCGCCTGTGACAAGTGTTGATTGACACTTTCGACTGGGTCAGGCTCCTTCTTCCAAGAGCCGAAATCCACTTCGTTATAGCTCAGATTATCTTCGACTAGGTTCAGCTTCTCCGCATAGAACTCTTGCAAGTTCTGCGGCAGAGGGAGGAATTTGTTGAGGCACAGGTCGGCGCACAGCAGCAGCCATATGGTGCTCGCGGACGGCGGATCAAGCAATCGTACACGGATCGAGATCGAGAGCTCTTCAATCTCATTATTCCTTAACGAGAACAGGTCTCTGCCGTTCTGCATTAACTGCAAACCAATAATATTACAATTAATATGAAAATACTTTGGATATTTACATTGGTGGACGTTCTTTTTATATATACTAATATAATAAAGAGAAAACATTTGATTGTTTGTATGTATTGAATAGGCTCCGAAACTACTGGACCGATTTGAAAAATTCTTTTACCATTAGAATCCTACATTATCCCTGATGAACATAGGCTATAGAATATTTTCAAAAACGTTAGGAATCCGTATGAAAACTTCAATATATCTTTATTATTACGCAGACGTAGTCGTGGGCTACTGCTAGTATATTATATGGTCAATCATTTTAACTACAGACTATGATTGACGAGTTTCTATTATAGAGTCTAACGATGAGCAAGTGCACGCCTTTAGTAATAAAACGCCTAATAAACTATTTTCATTTAATTTTTTTTATCAGTCCCACAGGACAGTTTGAGAACCATCAGTGAATTCTTTATGTACATGTGTATAAAGTGTGAAAAAAGTTTATTACACTTCCACTGACCACTATATTTCTAGGTGAAATTAATTACGTAATTTTAAGAAGACTAACGACTTAGTAGATATTTAACCAAATTTATTTATTTATTTTAGACAATTTAATATTTTAAGGCACGTTTAGTTTTGTTGATGACGTAAGTGAATATAATGTATTTATGTTTAAAAAAAACAGTTAAGAGAGTTAACACTAGAACTACCAACGGGTCAAAATGACCGATAGACTTGTGCATGCAAAGTATTAAATATAATTCAATAAATTTACTGTAGAATTGTAATAAAAATAGAATCGTTTACAAAAAAAAATAAATAAATAACAAGGTTTTACGTAAAAGTATTGTGAAGAATTTTTTGAAAATGGTCATATGGTCACTTTTGATTGGTGATTGTATTAATTATTATTCTTCAAAAAACTGACAACAAACCTGAGCTGTGAGTGTTTTATGCGCTTTCAAATCATTGCACTGCAACAAAGCCTTCAAGTATTGCACAATTGGGGCGGCCAGAACGACTATTTTATCACCATTTATTAATCTACCCTCTGAAATTAAACAAGCACTGTTTTACAATAATACTAACTAAAAGGGTCATTGATTGAATGTAGACCACTTTTACCAGTTTTAAAATCTTTTGCGTAACATACAAAAATAAAATTGTCTAGAACAGCCATTCTCAAAGTGTGTTCCGCGGAACCCTAGGGCTAAAATACTGCAAAAAATACCTACCAAAGGGAGATTATAAGGTTACATCTAAATATTCCAACTAAATATTACATTGCAATATGATTATTCATAAATACATATAAATCAGTTTTTTTATAATTATATTAAAAAGTTTGAGAACCGCTGGTCTAGAATTATATGTTCTTTATGTACTGGCAGACAACGTGAATAAAATATTTAACTGTTATCGTCTTAGGTGTAATGATTTCGTCGTTCATTATGGACTAAGATAAAAACATATTTGATTTTAAAATCCTTCTATTCAATTGACGAATACCTCAATGATTCGAAACAGTAAATGAAATTTAGTTTATTAATTGAAATTGCTAATTGTTATTATTATTATAATTATTTTTTTATATTATATTGCTGTGCCCTGACCGGGTGTCACATTTAACACTAAACTGTGGGCTTATTACGAATTTAGTCTGGCAATCGGGATCATGAATTTTTACTAATGACTAACAAGCACCAGCAATCTATCAAATGAACGAAAGATCGAGACGATCGAAAATTAACAAAAAGTATCTAAAATATTGTAGTTCCAAATACGCACGCGGTGGCGCTGCTCAAATTTCCATACAAATCGCTTGACGCGAACTTGGTTCGAAAGCCAGACTAAAATTCGTGATAAACTATACTGACATCTTAATTATAATTGTGACATGCAATAAAGATATTTGAATTTGACTAGTCCTGTTGACATAACATAACTCACATGGAGTACACTCCATCCAATAGAACTGCAGAGATAAATGTACCATCTACATCAGTGTTTCCCAAATTTGATTGTTAACACTAGATTTACCAGCTTAAATATGCCTATTTCTACAAAAAAAAAAACGATTTGTTACGAATATATATGTATGTAAAATAATATGAAGTTCATAAAAGTAATTCTTCTGTTATAGATTTAAAGAAGATTAGATGAATTAAAGAAAAGGTTTCACGCAGTTTTAATTTGATCTTGCAAGACCAGTCATTTTGACTGGTCTGGTAAATCTAGTGTTAAGGGGAAACGAACTCGACACGAGTTTAACCCTTTCGCTCCGGGCCATTTAAATGCAATACTAGATTTCGGTGCCAAATTTAACGAAAAAAGCAAATTCTTAAATAATTGCGGTAAATAATTATTAGGTATAATTTCGCTTGACAAGACTAAAATATCAACTGGATGTTTGGTTACAAAAGAATTTTACAAAGACTAAGGTTGGGAAACACTGATCTACATCGAAATCATTACACCCAGATGTTACTACTCCAGGATGGTAAAGACAAGTATCCTTTTACCTGCAAAGTAATCTCCAATAAGATTCGTAGCATTGATCAAATATTGTGGATTTGATCGCTCTAAGACATCTAATTCTGAAATTAAAAATAGTTTTATATATTTTTACTGTCTTTGTTCGCGCCAATTGCACTTTAAATTTCCTCTCCCGTTCCCCGCTGTCCTCTCCTCACCCGTACTCCGCGCCGATCACAGTAAACAAAGTTTTTAAAATACTCAACGTTAAATGAGGACGCCATGGGACCAACTAGTGACTAATTACACGCGCGGGTGGTGAGTCCTGTCTTTTCTTTCTCCGCAACTTAAGTGCATTTTGTTATTTATTTGCCTATTTTCTAGGGGTGTACGAATCAAATCGAATTTAGATTCTTTATAATTAATAGAATACTTACATTTTCAAAATAGAAAACTTTGTTTAATAGAGACAATGGTTTCGAAAATAATATTATATTTTGAAAATAAACAATTAATACAAGAATCATTTTATTTTAAGATAAATTGTAATTGTAATATTATTTATCTTCTAATCCTAAATAATCCTAATATTAAATAGAAATTTTCCATTTAAAAATACCAAGTATTTCATTAATCACTATTATTCGATTCGACCACTATTCGCACACCTCTACAATTTTCTATATTCCAAATACAGTCAACTTGTTCTCCTACATTGTTATTCATTTTTAATTGAATATACAAACATCATGTAGTAATCAAACAATTGATTACTACTTTATGACAAACAATATTAATTTCAACTGAGGATCAACCTTGATGCAGCTTGATAACAATACTGTAATAAACACAACTGCACTAAAAAAACTGTCTGAGTCAGTCTACCCATTTATAATGTTCACATCAATGACGTAGCATGTACACGCGTTAATCTTCAAATGGATACAGTTTTTGTAGGTATATAAGCAATAGAAAAAGTGACGATCGCGGTGTCGTGAACGGCAAAGGAGATATATGCATCCCTTTCACACATGCCTCAAATTCGACACGATACGAATATAGCTATCCCTTTCTAATGATTGTTTCTTTCATTTGAAGATTGTTATAAATAAAACTTACTTGAAAAACAAGTTTGCATAACAATAAGTAACGTATTTCTTAATATCTGGCGCTTCTGTTGTCTAGTGAAGGAGGTGCCGACGGTCGCCAGTTTCCTTGCGGTCGATGTATTCTGCAATGCCGCCGCATGAAACGACGAGAAAGCCTCACTGAAAATTTTCAATCATCTATACTAATATATAAAGAGAAAACATTTGATTGTTTGTTTGTATGTATTGAATAGGCTCCGAAACTACCGTGGGCTTATCACGAATTTTAATTTGGCTTTCGAACCGAATTCGCTTCAAGCGATTTGTATGGAAATTTGAGCAGCGCCACCGCGTGCGGATTTGGAACTACAATATTTTAGATACTTTTTGTTAATTTTCGAACGTCTCGATCTTTCGTTCATTTGATAGATTGCTGGTGCTCGTTAGTCGTTAGTAAAAATTCATGATCCCGATTGCTAACGGATCCGTTTTACTAGTGACAGCTCGATTCGAAAGCCAGACTAAATTCGTGATAAGCCCACTGGACCTATTTGAAAAATTATTTTACCATTAGAATCCTACATTATCCCTGATGAACATAGGCTATAGAATATTTTCAAAAACGTTAGGGATTCGTATGAAAACTTCAATAATGTAAACATCACATGTAGTGTGAAAAAATTCATTATATTGCTTATGCTGCGGAAATTATTGACAATAGAGCGAAGTGATGTACTACAGTTTTATAGAGGACATCAATATCTACAAAAAAGTCAGCGACACCATATGTCTAACTATTACAGTTATATCACAATAACTACTTTTTCATGTTAAAATTTAAATTTCATAGTACTTTATATCTTCATTACTTTGCATATTACTACATTAGTCGTTTGAAATAATTTTCTTTACTATTCTTAAGGTAATCACATTTGTAATCACAATATCATATAGTTATATTGTATTTCTATTATATTCTTGTGAATTATGTATTATTGAGAATAATGTGACTTATGTAATGTTATTTACTTTTTTTCTGAATGAAAATTCAGTTTTTTTTGTTAATTATTTCATGTACAGGCTACGATTGGCGAGTTTCTTGTGGTCTTCTTCTCGTCATACGCCTTTCCGAAGTCATTATAGAGTCTAACAATGAGCAAGCGCACGCCTTTAGTGCCTATGCTAATAAACTAATTTCATTTCATTTTAGTTTGTTAGTTTTGTACACTTAATTTTGGAAGCAGTCTAAATCAATTTTAATTTGTTGCTTTAGTTTCATAATGTATGTATTCTGTTAGTGTACCAAATAATAAATAAATAAATAAATACAACAACATAATAATAATAATAATAATAAGAGGCACATCAAGTGACTTACATCAGTTTATTTTGATCTGGACACATAGCGCTTATTCTAGATTCAAAATTCTTTAATTTCCTATTAAATTGTATTCCGTCCTCGCCGGGAGTGAATTGTTCTAGCTGGAATCAAACAATATAATAATAATAATAAATTCTTTATTACACAAATAAAAAAGGCGAGCTTAACACTAGATTTACCACTATTTAACCCGTTAACTGGGTATGACGAAATATTTCGTCATACATAAAATAATAATAATAACAAAACAAAAAATATATTTGTTACGAATATAGGGAAAAAAAGAAATTTGATTCATTTTTGTGTAAAAACTACAGGCATTCTGAAATTTGTAAGGGTTATAATGGATAGCAGTACTACTTAGGTTGCCGATACAAAAAAAAAATCTGAAATATTTGTAAATTTGTGGTCGTGGCACTTGAAAATATCATATAGGGTGTCAATTTTCGAAGGTTTTCAGAATTTACTTAGTATTTTCAAAA
>JAPWLS010000560.1:0-201168 GCA_028551675.1 Tineola bisselliella
TTCCATATAATTCATGGGTTTTATACCAATGTTTCTGAGTAATGTCTCTTTAAGTTTTTTTAATACTAAAAGTAATTTATCTCCAAAGATACGTAGACAATCTTACGGCTGACTTCATCGTGAGTTAATTTTCTTTGTCCCCAGTGCAATCGCGTTTATTATTTATTTTGACGTATCATATTCGGCCCGTGGGACGAAATTGTAAGCATTACAATAAAAATTAGCTTTAAAAGTTTGTTAACATAGTATTTGTAAATATCTTTTTTTTAGTTGACATCGCAGAGGAGGATGCTGTCTATATTTATTTGTAGTAGTATCTCTCGGTAATTTGACGAAATATATACACGTTTTTAAACAAGCATTATTGTTTATTACTTTCTTTTAATTGGCATAAATGTAATATAATATTAATATTCACACCATGGGCCGAATAAAGTGGGATAATAAGGTATAAAACTAAAAATAAGTTCTGCATTCGACGTGGTTGGTTTTTCAGCAATGCATCACGGCGCAGTCGTTAAGGGCAGGAGGTGAGCGAATAAATCAAGGTTGTCGCTTCAGTAAACGTGTGTTATTGGGCCGGATAAGAATCCGCAGTAAAATAAGATTAAAAACAATTTAAGTGTATAAATAACAGATTATTATTCTTAAATATCATATGACAATTTTAAAGAGTGGTAGGCAGACTGATGATGGCGTTAGCTCAGTATGCCGTCCTGGGGAAGTACCACCACTTTCAAGCGGAACACCCGTAAAGTGACCTAGTCGTGTGCCCTGTTGATTTGGACAGAGCACATTCGTCTCCTCAAGCCGGCATGGTGGAGTCGACTGTTGCGCGCGGACATCTGTCTGTGGTAACAGTTGTTTATGCTCATGGACCGCACTCTAGTTTAACATCAAGCGGAGTGTGGTCAATAAAAAACAACAATCTTTGAAAACAAATGATATCCAGTATTTAATATTATTATATCTATTGTTTAAGCGAACAAGGTGCTAAAACAGTTGCTGCATATTATTGTATTATTTATTAAGTACAATTGTATTTTAACAAGTTCAAGTGTTCCAATAGAAAGTTACAGATAATGTAAGAGAACAAGAAGAAGAACAGAAGGAGATGTGTTAGGGATTATGTTATATTGAATAATAAAATACTTAAACCGTTAAGCTCGATGGTATTAAAAGGGAAGGGAAACAGCAGAACGTCCACTTAAGATCTTTTTCATGCAAGATTCTGTGCGGAAAGCCATGGTACCTTGAACTGTATAGTTAAAATACATAATAATAATTTTAAGGATCTCGACATATTTAATTGTTCTCTTGCCTCAATTAAAGATCACAAAATTTAAATTTAATATTTGAAAATGTTTAATAATTTAATTTTGACATTTAAATAACTTTTTTTTTCTCATTTAATTAATGAATGGCTGTATTTTTTATTTAACTGTAAATAGTTTTAATAAGTATTTAAAATATGTTTAAAATTTAGTGTAACCTTGCTCATTCTAATGTTAGTGCATGTAGTATTCACTGTGCATAGGGCCTACAATTTCAGTAATACCCCGCTTTACGCGACCCCGATATGCGCGGTTTCATTATAACGCGAAATTCAAATTTATTATTAAATTAAGCGAAAGAGTGCGTATAAACATAATATAGTCATTCAATTTCTCTATGGTCGCGGGAATTTCAGTTAACGCGATTTTTTCCGGAAATTATCCCTCGCGTAAAGCGGGGCATTAGCTACTGTAGATTATTATAATTCTTAGTGTGATATTAATTCCAAGTCTAGTTGTAAGCCCTGTTTGTGGACCCAATAAATAAATAAAATATACACTTCATTATGCAAAGTGTGGTCATTTATAATTAATATATTATAGTTACTCTCGAAAGTCATGATTGAAAAGTCGAGATTTTGTCATTCTTATTGAGGGTCCCGCTTAATCACACTTATTGGTATGAAAATTACGCACGGTAGTATTATAAAAATGAAATTCAAAAGTGGTCAATTCTAAGAATTCAAATAGCAATAAACAGTCTCTTTCAGCGGATTTTCATGTAATTAATTCACGTAAACCACTTCGACTTTAGACTTCTCATAAATATTAAGAACTATAAAAGCCCTCGGAGTCGGGAAATAATTTCAATAAAATTATTCTTCTTTTACAGTCGGACCCCGCTTTCATATTATTTTACTTGATTCTGCTTGAATTAAACTTTATCGGTAAATGTATCGCTTTTTTTCATGTAATTCGTAATCGTAAGTAATTTATAAAACATTCACAATTGTTTTTTTATTTCGTTTTCCTCTAGTAATTAATTTTCAACGCTATCCGGACATATGTTTATTTCTTTATTCCATATACTATACAATGTAAATGGAAACGTTATTTAGTTTCTAAATCTTTTTACACAAAAGATGAGTATTTCAATGAACCAAAACAGTAAATAATAATATTATTGTATTATTTTGATTAAATGACGTAATATAATTATGTAATATTTTGTCAATAGTTTGTTGTTGCTGCTAGGGCTGGTTTTATATTTATAACGTAATATACAATATATATTTTTTAAATTTAGAATTCGAATTAATATTTTATGTTGTATTTCCTCTATTCGAACTAAATCTAATTATCGCTGGCAGTACTACTATGAAATATATTAATACTAGCTTTTACCCGCGGCTTCGCTCGCATTTAAGTCATTAAATAGGTATCAGAGATCATTTCAATAGAAATGAATCAATATGATAACTATATTTTCTTGCTTGGATGGTATATATAAAAATGACAGACGGAAATAAAAATAAATATAGAAAAATTCCAAACAGCTGAAACTATAGTCAATTGGAAACTATAGTAAAAGATATGTATATTTTTTGTAATAAAAAGTATTTTTAACAAAAGTAACCTAGTACCTCCAAAAATATGTGTACAAAGTTTCATGATGATCGGTTAAGTAGTTGTTGCGTGAAAACGTAACAAACAAACTCACATTCATATTTATATAGTAGGGAGGATATTAGCTCTCATATTTATCACTATTCGTTAGAAACATCGATAAAACTTATAGAATAGAACATCTGAAAATCTACAGCTTATTTGATTATAAGGAATGGGGTCGCGTTTAAAGTCTTTGAGAGACAGTTTCCAATTGCGAGAATCGGTTCGAAGTGTTCTCAACATAGAACTTTTAAATGTCTCTTAATTCTTCTGGATGACAGTGTGAGATTTTTGAGAGTTTGCTATTGCAATTCTACTTTGAATGAATAACGTTCTAACTAGAAAAATGGGATAGTTCCAAAAAAATCTATTAGATTTCAAACGTAACATGGTTTATAGCAGTCGAAACCTATATTTCAATTTGCACCAAAAGTGTGACAACAAACCATAATAATTAATAAATACTACATTTCAAGTTTTTCCATTGTTCACCAGTTACTGAAACTAGACTAATGGATGAAATGTCATGAAATTTGACATTAGTCCTTTAAAATAGTTACTCCTTACGAGAAATTAGTCTAGTATATGATCACATTCCGCCTAATGTTAAGCTAGAGTGCGGTCCAAGAATCCATTAGTATGACTAATTTTCCGATTTATTATAGCGCCACCTATATGAGAAATCCGGGACTTTTCAGCTCTCGTATATAATATACATATACATACAAAGTGTCCTGACCCCCCAAACTAAGAAACCCTGTACTATGATTTCATTTGTTTTTACCAGAAATGATCACCACATTATTTCACAGAGGTCGTAAAAAGTATAATTGGACACTAGTTTGGGTTTTGTGGTACAGGGTGATTCAGTTGAACGTTGGGACCCGAAAATATGGTATTAAATATTATTAATAGAGTCCATTCTCAAGGTTAGATTTTTTTAAAAAATCTTGTAATAAATATAGTGATCACCCATATTAGATATATATTTGTTTTGTAACAAATTATCGATGCATTTAAGTCGTGTTAAAGAGTTTTTCAGCTAAAATGCAACTTTGTTCAGATATACTTCCTTTGTCCTTTGAATTTAGTTCGACAGTAAAATTACGACTGTCAGTTTTAAAATGTGAAAAGTTCATCTTTGAGTGTCATTTTCCTTTGAGCGAATTAGATTCTGGTAAGGTCAGACATCTGTAATGTATGAAGCTAGTCTATATGTGAACTTAAATATTAATTTCATCGTAAACTTAGAAAATATTATTTAAGTATTAAAAATTTTAATCATATCATAAATAATTTGACTTGTAATTATATAAAACTAGTACTAATTCAATATATTGACGTTTAGAAATTAGATCTAAGCTTAAAACTATACTCACTGTAAATAGGGTCTAGAACTAGATTATTATAATTCCTAGTTTTATATTATTTATATTCTAATAATCAATTCAAAAATAATTAAATTAGTTCTTTTTTTAAATTAAATTTTATTTTTTGTATAATTTTCCATCATATAATAAACAAGATCAATCAATAAATGAATGTAATTTACGACATGTATTTAAAATTTATTTCGTTGCAATTGTAAATCTCCTTAAACGAAGACGTTCGAATATTATTTTGCTTCGTCTTTAGAATGCTATGTTATATTTCGTATACTATGTTCTATTAGATAAAACCAACTTTGTAAATAAATAGTCAGTTTGATCCATTATTACAGAAGTTCTTAATAATCGGCATGTTATTTCTATTGTTTTTTTTTTGTATTAATTTTGTTTCTTTTTTTTATTCTTCACTTGTCTTTATTATTTTGCATTTGTTTTAGTCATACTAATTAATCATGTCATATGTATAGGTTAGTACAATTGAGTGTATAAGGTTTTCTTATGTATTTATTAACTTTATGTATTTCTTCTACTCAACACCAGATGGCGTTAAATGAGTTCAATACTTATTTAAGTTTGCTTAAATTAACTTTAAACTTCTTATAGTACCTATGAAATTTAGGTTGATGAATAAAGTTTTATATTTTTAGTAAATTGTATGATTTTTTTGTATCAAATAAATAAGGAACTGTCACCTCAGTTTTGTTTGCAAATTGTGAAGGAACAATGAGTATAGACTATAGTACATAATGGTTGCATTATACCGTTCAGAAATTGCAAACTTAACAACGTCCATTCTCTTTGTGCTGATACTACGGCGAATGCTAAAATCTTCAATGGCCGACTCCTGAATAAACTGTCTTGGAAATTCTCTTGTATATTATAGTGCGATCATATAGATATTATATCATTTATATTATACATAATTAATATTATAATATTTAGGTTCTATAAGGGATCATCTATAAATTACCTCACACGTTAAGTGTGACAAGAGGTCTTAAATTCCGTGACATCATATTTCAAAATATAATATATCCAAACATTAAAACCTTATTTTGTTAATTTTCATATCTAATTTGATTTAATGTTGATTTTATTGAAAAAATAACTTAATTCAGTAGTTTCTAGGTGTAAAATTACAAAATATGTGACGTCACACTAGGTAGTTGGGCTTTAGTTGAGGACCCCAAGACTGTACGAATAACGATAAGGTTAGGTTAGGTTAGAGTTAGCTCTATATTAAGTACGACGGCCGCGATGGCTTTTACATGGTACATTTTTACATTTAGTAATTCTTGGGGTCACAAATGTGACCAGCTGCGACAAGGACTGGGAGGGGGTCAAAAAATCATGACATTCATGTGACGTAATTTATGAATGGCCTCTAATAGTGCCTATGCTAATGAACTATTTTCATTCATTCGTTCATTCAAAACTCTGTGCACATATACATATGTATGTACGTACTCTTTACATATAAACATAAATAACCAATTTCGTCATTTTGTTCATCGCCGTGAAGAAACCAAAATCGTCAAATGGTTACGGTAATTATCCGGCTCTTCGAACAGATATAGACGATGGCTAAGGGTTAAAGCGCGAACTGAAAAGTAAACTACGACGGATGGCAGACGAACGACGTCGCGACGAACGAACGCTAAACCATTAATCACAATTAGTGGTGACTCTCTTATAGCTTAGTTTATATGGAAGTGGATTTTTTAAATTTATTTATTTCCAGATATTACATCGTATTATTAATTATCAGTTCAAGAAAATCATAAAAAGCAAACTCATTCAAAAATCATATTACACGTTAGATGAATATTTTACTGATAAAAAAGCTTGGACATAATATATGTAATTTTATGTTTACCCTTAGGTATACAATAGGATGACAATGCCCCTATACAGCAGCTATTCTTCTACGTCATAGTAGATTTATTACATGTTAATATGACATTAGTATGTAAGTGGACAATGCCAGTATACAGCAGATAAATCAAATTGATAATTATTAAATTAATAAATTTATTTCATTTATATTTATATTTGTATTGACGAGTAAAAGCGCTCTATTGGAGCCCATTTACTAAAAGTAAATAAATAAAAAAATAAAAATAAAATAAAATAGCTTCCACATTAATTATATACATCATAATACATCTATATATTTTTTTCTCTCCAGTTTTTATTTTAAAGCATTTTTCCCTATATTATATTATAAACAAATACCAAATTCGTATATTTTATGTAGTATTATTTTTTTCTTAAAGTAGTTTCCATGTTAAGTTATCATTTTTATACCCATAATATCTCGACGAAGGTAAAGGGGTGTGAGTCATTAACAGTAGCAACACAAATCGACAGAATATTACTTATAAATACAAATATTATGATATGACACAACAATGATTTATTAACCTTAATGAATGGGTGCTTTATTAAACAATAACGAATAATGCGACTACATTTCGCTTGTTGACAGTGTGATGTATAAGTGAAGGTTACTGTTATGAAGAAATACCTGAAAGACAACCACCGACCGTGCGATCTCATATCTTAACAATACTTGCATTATTAGGACATGATTAATCACAACAAATTTATTACGAGTAATAGAATCGAGTAGGTCCTTCTAAAAGTAAATAATAATGAAATGAAAATCGTTTATTAGCATAGGCACTAAAAACGTGCGCTTGCTCGTCGTCAGACTCTATAATGGCTTCGGAAAGGCGTATGACGAGAAGAAGGACCACAAGAAACTCGCCAATAATAGCCTGTATATAAAATAATTAACAACAAAATAAACTGAATTAAAAATTAAATAACGATTCATAAGTCACATAATTCGCAATAATACATAATTCACAAGAATTGAAATTAGATCAGATCCACGGTGCAACCACACACATACTATACATTAATGGCAATGTCAAAATATTTTTTACTAACGTTAATACTAGCATTTATTTATTATTTTTACTTTATTATTATTATTTAGTTAGATACGTCCTGAATGCACAGGACATCCGATTGTTGTGATTTCCACTAAATAGCGTATTTCTGATATGTCAATGGCCGTAGCATGTAAATAAATAATAAAACCAAAAGAGATGGTATATTACAAAATAGGCAGACAAAAATAATACGAAGCAAATTCCAGCTGTAGTGCTCACTTTTTTTTAGTAATTTCAGATAAAGCCAAAAACTGTAGCGCGTATGTGAAACAATCGTTTGTTTTCATTTCCTGTTAGTATCCATGTTTTTTTAGTAAACACACATTTACATGATGATAAAAAATTGAAAAGAAAAATGGTGTTTAGAGTTTCTTTTTAATTATAATAATAAAATATAAATAAAGATTTAATCCGGCTTAATTTTTAGTCCTTTACATCACCGTAAATTTATAAGCCTACGAACACAGTATTGGTAAACATAGATAGTAAATTAGAATGTCGTTATATATATATATATATATATATATATAGAGTCATTTAAAAGTATTGCAACTAAAGCCAACATCATGTACACGAGTCTTTACTGCAGGGCAATATTTCATCATTAAAACCGCGTAGGCCTACCGAAATATCAACTAGAAAATTTATTTTTATTACCCCTTTAATAAACCTAGCTTTACTATGATGCACGCATTCATAGATTCATTTGGATTAATTGTTAATAATAGTTTTGGAAACTGAACGCGGGTTAGTGGAAATATTAAAAACCGAATCTTTGAATTTTAGACATCACAAGAGCAATTACGACATGGAAACTACTTATAAAATCTGCTACTTAAAACGATCGAAGAATACACCAATCTAAGAATACTGTCAAACAACCTTTCTCTATCATACGTCCCTTAATTTCAATGGAGCATAACAAAGAGTACTTGAAGGAGGTAAGTAAAAATAGCGATGATAAACCTCATTAGATTGTTCACGAACAATTTCAGACACATGATATATAATTATCTCCCAATCATTAACGACTGGATGGAAAACATCATGGGATAATGTTACTCCAAAAAATAAAAATATATTTTGATTACAACTTCGTAACGATTCTGTTTATCTTATATAAAGTAATTAATTAGTTATTGTGTAGTTGTCATAATATCAACGTCATATTTGTCTTTATTTATAACATTCCTTTATTACCTTAAACGCGTTCACAAAACAGCCCATAAAGTCACAGCTCCTAACAATACAACATCAAATGACAACAAAAACAATAGGAAACAACCGAGTGTCCCATTAACCCGAATTGCTCCGAAAATCCGTAAAGCCTTTCATTACAGCCAGGCTAATTTCCGTCCTAAAATAAATACAACAGTTTCCGAGCTAAAACCGCACCTGTCAAAACGTCAAGAGTTAAAAATGAACTGCAAAGAGGGCCCTCAGCCACCGATCCATTGCTAATTACCTTCAGGCAATCAATCTTGTAAATTCGCGTGGCTCTGGATAGCGTAACAAATTGTGATTGTGGCTGGTCCCGTTCATTAGTGTCGACGGTAGCGATGCTTAATTACTGACACGTATTACGCCTGAATGGTTAGATAGAGAAAAAGTGCCAGGTTTTGTTGGAGACATGCCGCGTGTAGCTGCTGTTGACAGAAACGAACCATTTGACAAACATTATTTCTTAACAGAAGTACCAAGCTGAAATGTTATTTTGACAAGTTATACAACATAATTATGATATCTAATACTAGTGTACTTGATATTATTAGATAAACAAAGATAATTATTATCAAAAATAAAATCCATAGATAATCACACAATCCATTGGAAATATTTACTTTAATCGTTTGAAAGTGAACATTTAGAGCAATTAATATTAAAATGTTAATAGGTGTATTTTTGGTTTTAATAGCCACTGTATTGGCTGAAGAAACAGTGACTTATGATAATCATAGTTTATTTAAAATTGTTCCAAATAATGAAGAACATTTGAAGGTGCTTAAAGATTTATACAATGAAGCTAAGGGTTACGATTTTTGGAGAATTCCAAGCAAAGTGAATGAATTTGTGAGTGTTGTCGCTCCACCAGAACTAAGAAAAGATCTTGAGGGATATTTAGAAAAGCACGGTCTTTCAGGTGAAGCAGTTTTAGAAGATCTTCAAGAGTAAGTAATTTGTTATTTTGGTAGATTAGGTAATATGCTGAAGTAAAATACAAGAATATATAAATTTCAGGGCATTTAACCAACAAAAAGTTTTAAGGAAACGGAGAAGTGCTGATGACGAATTGTTCTGGACAAACTTTCAATTATTAGATGACATCAACAACTGGTTTTATAGCCTGCAAAGACAACATCCTAATGTAGTGACAGTCATAACCACCGGAACAACTTATGAAGGAAGAAATGTCACTGGTATTAGGATCTCTAGAAGAAGTGGTCGTAAAGCTTTTGTTTTAGAAGGTGGATTGCAAGGAGCTGATTGGCTGTCACCAGTTACTCTAACTTATGTCGTTGACCAATTAATAAATAGCAATGATGATGAAGCTAGAACAGCATCAATGGATTTCGATTGGTACATATTCCCTGTCACGAATCCTGATGGATACGAATACTCTCAAAATAGAGTAAGTCTTCTAGTTTAGGATTTTTCTTCTTAATTAACTGTTGTGATTAAGTGGTAATGGTTTCAGATTAGAACTTGGGTTCGTAACAGAAGAGCTACGACTGGGGGCAATTTTGGAATTGACTTGACCAGAAATTGGAATTCCCATTGGGGAGGTATTTTTTTATCAACACGTTTCATATCTTAATTAATGAGTTTAGATTGTATGAGGTTTATAAAATTATTTGATTATATCAAAACACGTAGGTAGTCAATAAACAAAAATAATCCTTGTAAATATGGTTATAAAATTTCAGTTTCCGGAGGAAGCTTCAACCCGGCAGATAATAACTTCATTGGCCCCGGACCGTTCTCAGAATCTGAAACTAGAACATTCTCGAGATTTGTGGATAGTATAAGCGATAACCTTATTGGCTACATATCGTTTAGAGCCTTCGGACAAAGGCTCTTACTTCCTTTTGCTCACACGACCGAACATAAAGAGAATTATGATCAAATGGTTAGTTTAAAAAGGTCGTTTGTTACGATCTTTATGTAATTTTTTTACTTAATTTTTTATATGAATTTAACATTATAAAAAATAATATTGACTTAGTGAACATGTACCTACTATTTACTGATTAAATATATTTTATTTTACTCGCTGCGATTGCAAAAAAAAAACATAGAAGTAAATAACAAACCGTATTTTTATAGATCATAATCGGAAGAAGAGCAATGGGTTCTTTATCCGTTCGTTATGGCACTATGTACAGAGTTGGCACTTCAGGAGAAGTTCACGGTAAGCATATCGCTGGTTGATGCTTTATATGTTTGTAACATAAAGACATGTTATTTACCTCAAATCCTTAACGACTTAAGTCAGAACATGAAGGAATATTCCGTAATTATTTTCAAATATGATTTAACTAATTTAATATGGTATATATTGTTTTATCTATCTCAATAACTAAGTTAGTAAACTAAACTTGATATATTTGCCTTCGTCTCTTTAGCCCTACATCCCCATCTTATCTTAAACAACGCTTCCAATCTGTCCACCTCTTCCAAGACTATACTGATTCCTTCTCACACTACGTCCTTCTACTCAAATTCATTAACTGTGGAAACTATTCATCTCTGAAATGATTTACCTTTATCTATTAAATCTGCACCATCTTTCCCTATCTTTAAACTTAAATCATTATACCTCTCTCCTTCTGAACAATATTTGTATATATTAAAATTATATATGTGTATGTTCATTATGTATTTAGTTTACTTATATTTATGTATTTTATTTATCTAAATTGCATTGCCCGATACTAACACTGTTTTTCCTATAACAATTGGTTATCTGGACGAAATTACTTTTAGTGATAACTAATTGTTCTAAATCTGTTTCTTATGAGTTAATTTATATATTTTTTTAAAGCAATAAAATATTTATTACTATTATTATAAATCATAGATGGTGCAACTGGAAATGCAGCTGATTGGGTCAAAGCAAGGTATAACACCTCAATGGTAGCGACATATCTACTTCGCGATGAAGGCCAGAGTGGTTTTGCAATCAACCCGAATGTTGTTTTGCCAAATTGCGAAGAAGTATTCGATTCTATACTAGCAATCATCAGGGAAGCTAGATTTATTAATTTAATTTAGTAATATTTTACATAATAAATTATTTTTTTAACTGTCTATTTATTTTTGTATTCCAATCTACTCGGAAAAAAGAGGTATATTGAGAAGAAGCCATTTAAAATAGTAGAAATTAGACTATTATTTATACAATTTTATAGCTGCAATTAGGCATGACCAATTTATTATTTTTATACTTTAAAAATAATTACATACTTCTGTCATTTTTCATTTTTTCAAAGACGTTTAACAAAATTTGTTAGCATTTGTATTAACCGCTTGAAGACTTGCACTGTTAAGTACGGTATTATTTTTCAAAATGTTGATGGCATTTGTAGCATAGTGGTAGGGACTCCGCATTCCCTAGAATTCAGATAAATTAACATGACTCAGAGAGATTCCAAGACCGACCATTGTATCACTAACAAGTAAACATAATAGTTTTCTGAAACACAAACTCTGAAATGCTCTCTTTCTATCTCTCTCTTTCTCTCTCCCCTCCTACCCTGTCCCCTCTCCCCCTCTCTTAAAGTCGAAAGAAATATTTGTAACCGTACATATGTATTTAAATATGTAGTACAATAATTGAGATTGTTAACCAAAAATATATTTATAGTATGTCTATAGTAGGAATTTGTTTTAGGTCTGAATTTTATGAATAGGTATTGTGTTACTGTTCCTATTGCCTTTAGTATAATTTATTATAATAAAATTTCACAATTAGATATATGAAGAGATGACGGCCTTATCGCTAAGAAGCAATCGCTAAGGCAGAAAATATCGTGGATGAAACAATAAATAAACATACATACATAGTACTACATATAACATTATAAGACATCAAAACCAAATTATTAAAATTAACCTAATAAATTAATTATTAAATTATACGCGAGTTCTTCGTTATATAATTTCTGCATTATATCTCTATACATGTGGCCTAAATATAATTGAAAACTTACAAAAATGTTGTAATTTTAAAAATATTCCAACAACGAACCATTATTGCCTTTTTTGCGCCCAATATTTTCAATCCCGTTCCCTTTACAAGCGGAAATTAATTTTCCTCAATCCGTTGCATGTGCATATTCAGTATATTCAAATTATGCATCGAATATTTCGTTTTTCATTCAATAAAACAGGATCCTCGTACTAACAGAGAGAGCAAAAACTGTATTGACTATTCATCCGTGAGGTTCATCCGAAAAAAATTCAACGAAACAATGAATGCGAAATTCAATTTATGAATAGAACTCAGATTTATCAATTCTAGAGTTTTGTTTTTTTTTTCGATATTTTTAAGATAAACATTCCCAAAATCTTCCTTCATAACATGATTAAAAAAATCAATCGGCACCGACACTGATAGCATAAATTGATATAGTTAGTTGACATTTTCAATAGATGTTTATAACCACGACAACTGAAAAGTTAGAATTTTATATCAGTAGCTATCGTCGTTTTTGTGTGTACGACTCGGAAAGTGTTGCAACTTGATCACTGTACTTAGTTTCCCTGTGCTCCCAAAAAAGTGCATGCCAAAGACGAGACACCGGCTTCAGTCGAGGAGGACGGAAAGTAAGATTCTACCAAAGTCATAACCGTACTAAGTTGTATTTTAGGAAATACTTGATTTGTTTGTACAAGAAGTCTAAAATATTTAAATCATATACGTGAATAACCTAGGACAACATATCAAACACATGTATCATAATAAAAATAAATAGGTACCTACTATCGGTTTTTATAAATGTTGCATAATGACGAAATAGTTATTGTATCAATAAACTTTAATAAGTATTGTATAATATTTACAACAAGCCATCAAATGTCATAAATATAGAGAATTTCCTTTGGTAAGTAACGAATTATAACTAAATTATTATTTGAATTATAGGCAGCAACATCTTCACAAGTTATAGAAACAAAAATGATCAAGTTACAAACATTCATATTACAAATATTAGTAACAATTTTAATAGTGAATTGTGAAAAGATACGCTACGACAACCATACGCTTTATAAGTTAAAACCAAAAACCGAAAATCAATTGGATGTTTTGAAGAAATTGTATTTTGAAAATGATAAATTGGATTTCTGGAGCGCACCTGTTGCAATAGGCAAAGAACTTAGTGTTGTGATTACACCTGCTCTAAAGAGTCAATTCATCAATATACTTCAACAGAATGACATTGAATCAGAAATTTCAATAGAAAACATTCAAAGGTAAAACAGCTATATTAATTTTAATTAGGTACCCCAAAATTTGTTATATTAGTGAATATTTCTTTTTTAGTGTAATTGATCAGCAAACTGTAAAATCCTTTCAAGCTCGAAGTGGATCAAAAATGCTCTGGGATACATATTACACACTTGATGGAATTTACAATTGGTTAAAAGATTTAGCGGAAGAACATCCAGGCGTAGTGACATTAATCAAAGGCGGGTCGACTTACGAAAAGCGTGATATTCTAGGGATAAAAATATCACATGGTTCTGGTAAAAAAAATGTTTTTATTGAAGGAGGGATTCATGCGAGAGAGTGGATTTCACCGGCAACTGTTAATTATATAACTAACGAACTCCTGTATAGTGATTATCCAGAAACCAAAGCCGCCGCAACTGAATTTGACTGGTACATCTTTCCTGTAACCAATCCAGATGGCTATGCTTGGACTCATGAAGAGGTAGATATAGAATTTTTTAGATCACTACATAATATAAAATCACTCATCATGCCTGGCTGTAAGTATACGAAAAATTTTGGGTTATATTTTATGAAGATCTTGTCTAAATTGCCTAAATCAGAAGATCCCAAACTTTGGGTATCCAAATAATGAATGAGTACAAGAATATAATATGCATGTCTTATTGGAACAGTCCTTAATTAATATTGGGAACGCTTGTGTTTTCATTTATTTCATTCCAATTACTTAGAACGAATAAGACAGCATTAAGTAGTTGCGCGACTACCAATATTTATACCCCTATTATTCTAAGACAGTCAAGAAGTGGGTCCCAAGATTGGTCATTTTCTTTAGACGGGTCGGAGCCCAGTTAACTTATCTAACAACTGGTCTAAATTATCATGATAATTATCGATTTAATAGGAAAATAACAAACCAATGTCATGATTCAACTATTGGTACAAAATATCTTAATTATGATTTATGTTTTAAATTTTTAGGACAGATTATGGCGTAAAAATCGTCGACCATATGGTGAGGAATTCGGTGTAGATCTCAACAGAAATTGGAATAGCAATTGGGGTGGTTAGTAAAATTATAATACAATTAGGTATTTAAAAATAAAAACAAAAATAAATATTAAACATGAATTGCAGGGTTGGGAACCAGTGACATTCCGAGTTCAAACAACTACGCAGGACCTGGGCCATTTTCAGAAATTGAGACAAGATCCATCGCAACTCTGATAGAAGAACTAGCGCCACAAATGGAACTTTACCTGTCTTTCCATTCATCTGGGCAGCTACTGTTAATACCTTATGGAAATACTACTGATCCTCTTGATAATTATTATGATGCTGTAAGACAATTTATACACAATTTTATTTCCAAATTATATACTTATAATTTATGTAAATTTTAACTTTGTAGATAAAAATCGGGAGGCGCGCAATGGGCTCATTATCTGTTCGTTACGGGACGCAATATACTGCAGGAAACATTGCTGAAGCTATATGTAATTATTTTACAGTGTAAACTCTATTTAACGACAAACTCCCTATAACGCCAACATTGCTTGACTTTGGTTGGTTTATCTTGTTATCCATACAATAATACATTCTATGTAACATTGTTATGTCATGTGTCTGCATAACGACAACAATACATCATTATTAAGCAATAAACACTACGTTATAAGTTGCAGTGCATTAGATTATTTTTCCTCTCTCTATTTAACGACAGCTCTGCGTAATCTCTTATTTATCGCTATATAAAGTTTACACTGTTATATACCATTTTAGTTCTTATTTTGATGTTAAGCTAGACTGAGTTTGAATTTTATATTATTGTCCTAATTCCTAATACATTCAATTGGTAACGCCTCTTTTGTTTCACAGACTTTGCGACAGGAACTAGCATGGATTGGGTAAAGGAACGCTTACACGTGCCTTTAGTGTATTGTTATGAACTCCGTGATCGTGGAACTTACGGTCACTTGTTACCAGCTGATCAAATTTTGCCCAACAGTGAAGAAGTAATGGATTCTTTGCTAGCTATGATCAGAGAAGCTAAAGCGCTAGAATATATGAATTCTTAAACCAATCTTGTTATTTGAATACCTGTTACTGTTTTTGCAGTTTTTATTAGCTTGTTTTCTTAAGAAATAAATTTATATATTTATGTATTTTGTTTTATTTTTGATGTGAAACATCTATTGGTGCGGGTATAAACCGGATCGTTGGCGTGGCGACGACGTATACTAGAGTGCCGTGTACGTACAGTCTATATATAGTTTATTTTATCGAGTTATTTCTGAAATCTATATCATTTAAGAAGTTTTCGAATTTTTAATTTTTGTATTTAATATAAATAAATGTTTCTTAAATAAATAGTCATGATTTTCTGTAAAAAAATTCATAGTATTTAATTTTTTCATTAAGCAATAATTAGTTCCTGTTGTAATCTTGTCTTTTACGCATATGACTTGAATAAACTCGATGTTTCACATCTGCCAGGCGTCCCGTGACGGCTCACATTTTTTTTAATCTAAGCAATGATGGTCGTCTTGGTCGTCGTGTTGGTATTAATGTGGAAAAGATAGTGATGTAATATATTTAGTTTCTGCAAACAATGCTTAGGTACAACAATAATGCCCATATCTTTGGATATACATTAAGTTTAGGTAATAATTAATTAATTTATGACTGATATTTATCAAATTATTATGTTTTAATATTTAAGTATCTTTCAATAGGTGATTAGGAGTAATAATTAAATACTTTTGATAATTTATCAATATTTATGATAATATTTTTATGTTGTTTTAGTGCTGATAATAAAAAATATTGAGTTTATTACCGTACAAGATGTTTGTTAAATCGTTTGTTATTTGCATTTTATTTGCATTAACTTTCGCCGAAAAATGTCGATTTGATAATTACAGTCTTTACAAAATCAATCCGAAAACTAAAGCGCAAGTAAGATTAATACAAAACTTATACAAAGATAATGGAAAATATGATTTTTGGAATATACCCGGTGATGAATCTAGATACGTTAACGTTTTAAGTAGTCCAGAAGACAAAGGGTATTTGGAAAGATTTTTAAAAGAACATGACATACCCTCCGAGGTTACAAATTCAGATATTCAGAAGTAAGTACATATTAATTTTACAACATATGTACTTTGGTCGCTCAATGCCTATAGTATAATAATATAGGCACAACAAAGAGTGGTAGGCAGATGATGGCATTAGCCCAGTATGTCGTCCCGGGGTAGTACCACCACTTTCAAGCGGAACACCCGTGAAGTGACCTAGTCGCGTTTCGGGATAACGAGAGGAGTGTGCCCTGTCAATTTGGACGGAGCACATTCGTCTCCTCAAGCCGGCATAGTGGGGTCGACTGTTGCGCGCGGACATCTGTCTGTGGTAACAGTTGTCTCCACTCATGGACTGCACTCTAGCTTAACATCAGGCGGAGTGTGGTCATATGCTAGGCTATCAATAAAAAAAAAACATCAACTACGTCAATAGTCACTTTACAAGTCCAAGACACACGTTTTAAAACCCATCAAATAACTATTTAAATTAATTTTCAGAGAATTCGATAAGGAACAGATCGGTAACTATGTATCAGGTAACCCAAGAAACCTCACATGGACACGATATTACAACTTAGATGATATCAATAAATGGTTAGACGACCTTATAAGAACACATTCGGAGGCAAGTCAAATCATTGGCGGTGTTTCACACGAAGGTCGATCAATCAAGGGAATTAAAATATCACATGGCCCTGGAAGACGAGCTGTGTTTGTCGAAGGTGGAATACATGCAAGAGAATGGATTTCACCTGCAACTGTTAACTATATCACCTACCAATTATTGTACAGCAGTAATGAAGATATAAAGAGCTTCGCAAGAGATTACGATTGGTACATATTTCCAGTAACAAACCCTGATGGTTATATTTGGACCTTTGAAGAAGTAAGTTTTAGAATTACAAAAGCTACGACTATTGTACGCGACAGTCTTCTATTTTATTTTCTTTAACGTAATTAAAGTGACTACATATTTAATATTATGCCAGTGTGAAGTAGGAGTGAGACGGCAATAAATTAAGTGAACTAATATACAGAAGTAGTTCATTCTTCATGAATATTAAATCGTTTACAGAACAGATTATGGAGGAAGAATAGAAGACCAATTGGCGAACACATTGGTGTCGATTTAAATAGAAACTGGAACCACGATTGGCTACGTAAGTTTTGTTAATACTAGAAACAGTTGCCGGTTTGTTTTTCTATTAATGTGTGTGACGTCACTTATTACATCACAGGTTTAGGATCCAGTGACGATCCATCCAGGGATACATATGCTGGCCCAGGACCATTCTCCGAGATTGAAACCAGATCTCTCTCAGCGTATATGATGGATTTAGCTGATAGAATGGAAATGTATCTATCATTTCATTCTTTTGGACAAATGCTTTTAGTTCCTTTCGGAAATACGACAGAACATTTGGCTAATTATGATGACACCGTGAGTGTTGGCATCTCAAACTATCAACTTGAGTTGGTTAGGCCGAGTCTAATTCTATGATTGGTTTACGCCAGGTTTACATTGGTCGGCATGCTATTAATGCATTGGAAGCTCGTCATGGCTCTACGTACACACTCGGAAATATAGCTGAAACTATATGTAAGTACTATAGTATATAGTTAGTGTCGAAGGTTAGTCACGAACGTAAACGAATTTAAAAGTCTTTATGGGGCTTATTCGCCGGCTTTCGTTTAGAATTAATTTAATTAAATTAAACGCAGTAATAAGACGTTAAAGTCTTTTAAATTAATTAAAAATTAATTTCTTACGATACGTGACATCGCAAACATTACTCGACAAAAGCAATGCTTTACAATTTATTCATATAACAACTGTATCTTTGACTTAAAAACCCAGACGTTTTCAATGTAATGACAAATGTAGGAGAACAAGTGGACTGTATTTGGAATATAGAAAATAGGTAAATTGATCACAAAATGCACTCAAGCTGCGGATAAAGGAAAAGACCCACCACCCGCGCGTATAATTAGTCACTAGTTGATCCCATGGCGCGGGGAGCGGGTGAGGAGAGGACAGCGGGGAGCGGGAGAGGAAATTTAAAAGTGCATTTGGCGCGAACAACAAACATTAATTATGTTAAAATTATAACCTAAAGTGTAAACCGAACTAGACTTGATGATGTACAAGATTAGATAAAGAATTAAGTTTTACAGTTAAAAATTGGTATCTTAAATTTGATAATAATAATTTCAGATTTAGCAACAGGAGGCAGCATAGATTGGGCAAAGGAACGTCTGCATACACCTCTGGTGTATTGTTACGAACTTCGTGATAGAACAACCTTTGTACTTCCAGAAGACCAAATATTACCTAACAATGAAGAGGTAATGGACTCACTCGTGGAAATGATAAAACAAGCTCAAATAAAGGGTTATATGAAAAAACCTTAAAATATTAAATTAAAGTTTGTTTTATTTATTACATAAATCTCGGCAAAAATACACAATCACCAATAGAAGTTTCATTATACATACAATAAAAGATTTACTAAATATTGATTTGTTTGTTTACGAACCCATATATGTATATGCCTAAGTTGTATTGTGTGTGTGAGTGTCTCAAGAGAGAGGTTTAGGAATTTAATTTTTAAAAAACAAAAACAAAACAGTTTGTTGAATTTCAAAAATGGAACAAGAGAGTTTTCTTTTTGTTGAAAAGCCGAACAATTTTATAAAAACGTTCACGGTTAATGCGTTGGTAGTTATTTCCTATTATAATTATTAAATTTAGTTTTGTATGTATTCGGTAACATTTCTGGCGTTTTGATCACAGTGAACATTTTGGTGACCATAGTCGAATTGATAGGCACACACAATCGAAAATGTCAGTGGTTGAATCACCCATCTTTTTAAAAAAATCTACATACAAGAATAATAAGTCCATTAAGGTACGTGTTTTAATCTATAAAAATGCATATATACTCATATATACTCGAATATGTAGCTTAAAGGATATGCCAAAATAAACATAAACTTAACAAAAACTTGGCTTAGAGTTGTCGGGAATCCCAGTCCTTGAATCTAAGTACATGATAAGATACAGGGTGCTTTGTAAATAGCGGACTACTTTTGCGATTAAAACTTTGGACCAAGTCTATTGACGGGCCGGCGGAGAGTTGTAAAACACCATGTGAAGATCTTGCCTTAAGCCATTAGGGTATATGAGAGGCGTCCAGCTCAATTTGGATAGGATTATGCTATCGTGTGAAATTAAAAAATAAAAGGAAGACCAATGGTTTTTATTAACTCAGTCTAGTGTCCCAGGGTGGTATCATCACAAGTAAAAAAGAGTCGTAAGGCGTGGAAAAAGGAGTTAATTTACAATTTCTCCCTAAACTAATAAAAATACAGTCAATATTAATTTTAAAATATTATTATTAGTTATTTTCCTTTAAAATAATCCTAAAATTGGTTTGTTACAGCATAACACCATCCATCATAGCGGACTCGTAGCCACTTGTTATCACGATCTCAACTCTTTGAATCGGGAGCCCGCGGCGACGAATTGAAAACTACAGCTGGATTCTATTCTAAACGTATCTCTGGAATTAATAGAAATATAGCAATTACATAAACAACTGAATAAATTTATAAAATAAAACAAAAGAAAGTTATGAATGATGACGTCACATTGACAAAAAAACCATAACATTAATATTGTTGATCTTTTTGATATGAACGTATAAGTGTAAATTAGAATTATAAAAATTCTTATCGGTTCTTATTAGAGTGCTCAGCGAATACTCGACATTGGCAGAATTGTCTTTATTAGACATCTGAGGGCATTAATAAAATAAGATTAATATTATTATTGCAATTAAATATTCCGAAGATTTATATCATTATGACCGATAGACAAAAGACAAGCAGTTGACAGTGTTATCTTAATCAAGATTTTTAGACCAAACCTAACTGTGATTCCACCAAATCTGACATCGTGATACAAATAAAATATTCTGACAAAAAAAATATACATATATATCTACTGAACATTATAGAAAAAAATTTTACTTCTACTTATAATCGTACTTTAATCCGTATTAAATAATCGTAAAGAAACCTACCGTTTTTGGATCAGCTTGAAACATGGACGTAGCCAAGGTGGAGCAGGGTGGGGCACTTGCCCTACCCTGGCTCTGACTTGTAGGTACATAATCAAACTTAAAAAACTTAATTACTAACTACAATACTTAATATCCGTAAGAAAGTTCACACTCGACAGTCATCAGTCGACACAAAAAAAATTAACCGGGGTAAGACCGCGGGTATAGTTTGCTAGTTACATATTATTTTAGACTGCTGCCCCACCCTGAGCCCATGGCTGGCTACGCCCATGGCTTGAAAACAATTGAGTAGAAAGAAGTAGATCAATTTAAACTGGTATAGCGTAGATGAGTTACTGACATAGATATTTATGTGACAGTAGCGGTTTCATCAACGTTTTCATGATCTATAATATATATAAAAATTTATTAATAGTTCATCCACATTTACCACCAAGCCCTTAATAGCGTCTGTACAACTTGTTTCATAAGCCCTAAGAGCAATTTACATTGGTGCGGGTTGACATCTTTGCTACCACGACAGATTTAGTTCTCATAACAGTTTCATATATGTATTAACACTGAAATTATTCTAACCTTTTCTTAGACATCAATAAACGTCCTATTTAAAATTGATCATTGCTGTATATTTGATAAAATATATTAGAAAGGTAACCCCATTCCATTTAAAATCGGCACCAAACACTCACAAAAATGCTGACTCATGGCAGAAAACAAAGATGTTTAACCGATAATTATTAATGGTATCAGTAACAGAGAGACTACCCTTCAAAATAATCCGTTCTAATATTGTTTTAATTAAATAATATTTATTTGTGAATTGCTATTTTTATTTATTATTATACGTCATTCACAATTTTATTGTGTTTATTTTATACGAAATAAAACTGAAAATAAAATTTATATAGCCGATGGCAGACATTGAAATAGTGGACGTTATAGTGAAGTATTGTTAAATTAAAAACAATTTATGCGGCTTAAATCCGATAATAAACCGCATAATGTATTTTAAGTTAAATAAAACATGCATGCGTAATTCTCAAGACATACTTTAAGGTTGTATAATTTTAATCTAATTTTATGGAAGATCAGATTTTATGATCGTATCGGGATCGAATTGTAAATTAGAACGAGTGTGAGTAAAGAGTGGTTAACAAATTTGGCCTTTACTAATTTAGGTTTATATTGCATATCAGACGAAAATAAAGGAATATAATATAAAAAATATACATTAACACCGTGAATTTATCTCTCTACCGATCAATTACATCCGAAATAAGAGCATTCGTTATCAATAATGGATCAATCATTGTATTAGGGATTGTATGAATTGGCATGCTTAATATTATTTTTTAAATATTAATATATATTTAATTTCAATGCACTATTTACAAATATACGATTTTTTATTATTTAAACTTTATTAAAACATGCAAAAGCACAAATCACATATTTCTTATTAAAATTTATTATTATTTATTATGGCACTAATGTAATGTATGATCCTATATTTAAATGTAATATACACTTTATTTTGTGTATTTAAAGTTAAAAAGCACTGTCAGCTATTTGCAATGTGTCCGAGTTTATAACTATGATAAGAAAATAAAAATAATAAATGTCATGTCTTAAAATACCAATGTTAAAATAATGATCGGACATCTTGAATACTTTTACGGCCAATTCACGTCGTCTACACACTAGTGTCACTATCATGAATAACTAAAACCGTTCACACAACCCAATCAATCGTTACAGTTCAGTAACCGTCCAATACAAACCATCAAGTAGTAAATATATTATTTAAGATATTTTTTACTATTGTTTTATCCACGCTTTATTCTATTCTGTGGGCTTATCACGAATTTTAGTCTGACTTTCGAACCGAGTTCGTTTCAAGCGATTTGTATGGAAATTTGAGCAGCGCCACCGCGTGCGGATTTGGAACCAGAATATTTTAGATACTTTTTGTTAATTTTCGAACGTCTCGATCTTTCGTTCATTTGATAGATTGCTGGTGCTCGTTAGTCGTTAGTAAAAATTCATGATCCCGATTGCTAACGGATCCGTTTTACTTGTGACAGCTCGATTCGAAAGCCAGACTAAATTCGTGATAAGCCCACTGAAATATTACATCTGGGGGGCTACTCGGGCATATACGAAGTTTCGTTATACGACCGTCACCTCTGTAGCTTACGTGAATTTTGACATATAAGCCCGTAAAAAGTCCTATCAAACGTCCGTTAAACAAGCCCTAAATAGGCTATCCGCCGTAAAGTCACTGTAAAATCCGTAATTTCGTGAATGATTACGGGTCCGAAAGTGTTCCTGAGTAGAAAACGTCCGTATTTTCGTCTGAAGTTCGTGCGCCTGAGAAACCCTCCTGATGCGAACATTAAAAATACGAGATTAACAAATATTAACTTTGACAATTATCTGAAAAAGAAGACGAAGGATTATTTTTTTGACATGAGTTTATGTGCGTATTAAAACTTTGTAATTTCCTATTGAGTTCCGAATACTTGACTATCTTGGTAGAATTGTCTTAATTAAACATCTGAGGTTGTTGATATAATAAGAAAAATAGTACTTAGTTCATATATTTATACAAAATTCAAATTGTTTTTTGAGATTAGCAAAAACGGGCGTCCAACAGTTTCAAGTTATAACAGGAAAGCACACGCAATTTTGACATTTGATGATAACGAGTGGGGAAATAATAAATTGAATAGGTCATGAGAAGGCGAAAACAATAGTTTGTTTATTACACTAACTGTTTTAGATTGCTACTCAATTAGAGCGGCCGTGGTCTAATGGTCGAGGGCGCGAACTCGCAGTCGAGAGACCATGGGTTCAAATCTCTCAAAAATTAAGCCAGTACCAATAAAATGCCTAAATAAAGAGTGGTAGGCCCACTTATGATCGTTTTAATTAGCCCAGTATGTCGTCCCGGGGCACTATCACCATTTTGAATTGACCTAGTCTATAATAGATAGAATAGAATATAAATTATTTATATAATAGATAGTATTTATTATTATTATTTTCTCAATAATCACAGAGCCAGAATTATGTGATGGCACGTCTATGACCTCATTAAACATTTTATTAGAAAAATTAGCACGTTAATGCATAAAGGTAAATGCATACACATTCGTCTTCTCAAGCCGGGATAATGGAGGTGACTGTTGCATACAGTTTGTGGTAACAGTTGTCTTCCCTCAAAGACGGTCGGTCGCCTATCCCCTTGTTGTTCTTAATTATTAATTGAAATAAATGCATGTTTCAGTTCTACATTAAAATGTTGCCACATAAGTATCTACACTTGGGAAAATCGTTGCATGAAAAATGCAAGTCACGCACTGACAAGTTTTTGAAACAGTAATTGTGTGCGACAAGAGAATATTTTATGAAGCCGCTGATTCTTTTTACAGAGAATTATTTGTCTTAAACACTAAAGTTTAATACTAGAATAAAATAAAAGGCTATAAATAAGTTTTTACAAGCCTAAAGATTTATGTATGTAGGTACCTACCTATAAATTTAAATAAAGTACAAACAAAATTATTTGGTGCCCACTATGCCTGATTGAGATGAATATGGTACGTCTAGAATCTAAATTGACAGAGCTCACTTCTTTCGTTATTTAGATTTTTTTGTAGCACCTGTACCAAAAACATATATTCTAATTTGAGGCTTTTATCTATAAAGACATATCAGTCCCATAGTGCCTTACCTAAATCTACAAAACTTAAATCACCATCGCCAAAAACATATGATAAATTATTAAAATAGTAGGTATGTAATGTAGGTATATATGTAGTAAGCGAAAAGTCGGCTATAGACATAAACCTAATAATGTAAATACTTTTCGAATACAAATCAACTTTTAATGAGGATAACAATTTTGATTGTCAACAAAAAAATAGCCCGCTAAGTGAATAACAGTGTTTAGAAAACTCACGTTACGGTCTTTAACCACATTAATACTGTCAAAAAGTACTCCAAATGAAGATAACAATTTAGTTCTTATCCATTATAAACACATTTCCCTAATATTTGAATAATGCGTCATTACGCCGAGTATCGTCACAATGCAGTTTATTTCTATTGAAACTAGAGTGCCAAGGAGTCGTGAAGTCTTTTAGATGCGGCATTTGCGTTGAACGTAATTAGCGTCAGAAAGAATCAAAACAAACGCTATTAGTAATTTTTAAATGAATATTTTTTCTGTAAATATTTCATTTAATACTTTAGTTTAATATCAGACGGAATGAGTTTAAGTGCCCAAATAAAAATAATCAGGAAAAGTCAATTTCATAAAGTGTAATAAAATAAAACAAATGCATAACCATTTTTTACATACCACTTTTTGTGGTGGAAATGTTAGCGAACCAATTTATTAGATGCCTAAGAAAAGACGAACCTAACCTAAAAGCGAACACAACTGCCGCATTTAACAAAATGTTTCTTTTAATATTCCATGTTAACTGAGAACATGGAAGGAACGAACAAAAGATTTTTAGTTGAAAGAAGCCACTTGAGTCTGTATTTGTGTAACTGACGTCCATTTTGCTGCGGTTGTGAGCCTTTTCATGGTTCTTATTCCTAAAGAATTCAAGGTAAGCGCATACAGAAGGACTTTGTCTAGGTGAAAAACGTAAAAATGAATTTGAATACGAGACTTTACATGTTATGGAAATATTTCCTATATATATTCTATTTCTTCATTCTTTGACTTAACTTTTATCTTGTGATAAATTTAGTTCATTTTCTTACTTTATTTTAATATGTTTTTAACTATAATGCATATTCGAACACGAAGATTTCAAGCTCGTCAATTTCAAGCCCACGTAGCGTAATAATGTAGATTCATCCCTTTAAGTTGAGCAGCCAAATATTAGTTTAACGAGAATTAATATCTCATAAACAACTAATTGGTGCAGTGAAATTTGATGTTGGCAAACTTCAGAAACTTGGCCCACTCGTAAAATATAATGGCATCTGCAAAATCATAACAGAAATCCTGTCATAATTTCAATTTTATGATCTAAATTCTCAAGCCCCATATGCCTCACAACGCAAGACAAAACTATTACTTAACTGAATAAACTTAGTGCTATATGTTAGGATATCCAATCAAAGACTTCCCTTAAATAGATGACCAATAGGGAAATACGAAAATTAACCCTATTAGATTTCAGCTAAGGATTGTTTCATCATGTCCGGGTGCTCTGACCGATACTGCCAATTTCGAGATATTCCCGTAGAAATGCCGTTGGTCAGACAGAGGTCTAACGGGGTAATTGAATACACTGAGGTAATTCAACCTCGGCTGGCCTAGATTGATGCTTTAGTCTGTCCATTCAGGATACCTTGTATGCTTAAAATAACTGGAAAGCTTAAAGTTTGAACTGATCTCGAATTTCTAATTTTAGCAATACAAGATCGGGGTAGAAGTGGAGCGTTTGTATAGATTGAGTTATAGCACACTTTACTTCATTATTATATATTTTATGGATATTAAGAATCATATAGACACAGAACGCCTACATTTTTATAACATCATATTTAAGTCAAGTTAATTGTTAATATAATAAGGAATGAAACCTGAGGCCTTTATTTAAATGCTGTCAATCAGGGGATTTGCATCGGTTAAGAGAATGTTTGGCAGTTGAAAGGTTATTTGAAATAAGAAACATAATTTATTATTGGTTTCAAAACTATCCAATAAGGTCTCGTCATAGCATAAAATCTTTTTCTGTAGTTCCAATTGGTAGTAAGTTTTAATTTATCACAATATTTCAGTAAAATAGAATTGAAAATGTAGATTAACTCTCATAAAAGAAAATTCCTTCACAGTAACCATTTTCGGTATCTGTCCCTGTTATATCAATAAAAAAGGTTTCTTACAACATTCGGCCTGAATCACCATATGAATGGCAGTGTAAAAAAACCTCCCCAGGTAGTATGCCCGGTTGGGAAATAGGTTCTAGCGTGTGGCTTCCGCCGTTCGAGACCTCTTTTTGATATAGAGTGTAACTTATGGAAAGAAAATTGTTAGAAAATAAAAATTAATAGACGTCATTTGTTTATTTAAAAAAAAAACGCTTTATACGATCCTCAAATTAACTTAAAAAATAGTACTAGTTATAACGAACTTGTAGAGCATAGTGGAGACGACTGCATAGATTTAAAACATAAACAACGGCAATTATGAGTAAAAAGGGTTTTATATCGCAGGATAAGCTTGACTCTTGCAAAAATTAGTAAGTGATTATAAGTAAGTAAGAGATATACAGTAATACCCCGCTTTACGCGACCCTTTATTCACTATAACGCGAAATTCAAATTTATTATTAAATTACGCGAAAGAGTGCGTATAAACATAATGTAGTCATAAACTTCTCTATGGTCGCGGGAATTTCAGTTAACGCGATTTATTCCGGAACGTATCCCTCGCGTAAAGCGGGGCATTACTGTAGTCTAAAATCGTGAGACATGGAAAAAAGGAACAGTGACGTTTGTCTAATAATGGAACATGATTTTATTAAATTGCTTAATAATTACTTTAATATCGAAATCTTAAATGTATTATTCTAAAAATTACCATCTATGTCTTGCAGCGACATGCCGGGCACGTCCAACTTCCGGCGCGAAGGCGACGACTGTGCGCTGATTTCGGTCTCTTTTTACGTTTCCAATGATAGATAGCGTCGATTCTTTTATTAGAAGGTGCTACAGAGTTCTTTTAATGGGATTTCTTTGTTGCGACACTCGATTTTAGTGAATGGGTTTTAAAATTTCAGTTCAGATGATCCTATAGTCAGTTTTTACGTGAGTTGAATTCTCTTGAGGACAATTATAAACGTATTTTTCTTGTGTTATTATTTTATGAATGATGTAAAATGTATAACTTAATTGTTATTAAGCAAATCCATTACCAGAGAGGACATGTCAAACGATATGCGAAAGTCATTATACTATACATAGCCAGCACGTGTGACTATTTTCGCTCAAAGAGTAAAATAAACCAGATGGGTCCAATTGAAATAAACAAAATAATTCTAATAAAATAAAATAAAAATTACTCGTAATATTAAATTCCAAAAATAGTATAAGTATTTTAAAATAATAAATTTGTAGCGGCTATCTCCAGTTCTCTACGCCACGACAGGCCTGGATAGATGTGGTCGCAACCAGCAAACAGGCCCACACAGACCCACGCTCATTGGTTAATTTAATCTGCCATCTCGGATTAGTACTACCACTTTCTAGCATATTACGGGAGGGGTGTGAATATATATCCTATTCAACTTTCAGTACATGTTTACTAATAGATAAAAATTGAAATAATAGATAATGTAGTAACATTTGGTGTACCACCCACGTATTTGTTAAATCTCCCAAAAGCCATATTATTATCGCCTGGAGATCAAAGATTGCTTCCATCAACATCACCAGTATAAAGCTCATTGCTGGCTTTTAATAAGAAGTCCATTATCTCTACAGAGTAATTAAAAACAGAGACTTCATTTTTCATGGTATGAGACATGAAGATAAGATTTTGTATTAACTATTATACTTTGAAGGAAATTATTTAAAATTATTTTGCTTATAATTCCCGCTACAACATTCAATAACTTGTCTCGATCGAAGCGACCACACGTATCCTGATGATGCCACGTGAAATGGCGAAACGCGTCGAGACAAGTTATTGAATGTTGTAGCGGGAATTATAAGCAAAATAATTTTAAATAATTTCCTTTAATATGGATTTCCGCAAAGTAACGCCTGAAACAACCAATTATATTATACTTTGTTTTCTATTGACTAATATCTGGCATTTCGATTACTTCGCAGCTATTGTTTGTTCGGATTCCTGTTAAAATAAATTAAATACGATAGAAAACCGTATAAAATATTTAAACTCACTTACAACATAATCACGTCTCTAAAATTAATATAATAATAAAATTTTTGACATACTTGATTGAAGCTATATTCGACTTGAAATAAATAAACCCTCTGAATTGATAACCCTCTCTGCGATGGTCCCGTCACTTAAGACCATGTAGCGCTTGGTGGGGGGAACAGCTAATGTGTTTACGCTTCAAACTTTTTAAAATCGTTGATTTTGAGTAAACAAATTATTCACTATGTTATTACGCCGCTAAAGTGCATCACCCGCTGACATTTTGTTAGTTTATAATTTGTTAAATGTGTCAGTTTTAAATTAAACTTTTAATTTTCTATTACGTCATTTGTTTTTTTTTTAATTAATAATATTAAACTGTAATTACGTCGAATACAATGTTTACTTTTTTTTTTTAAATACAAACAGCCAGCCTCATTTATTTTATATAAACACGCAGTGTTGTAATTTACGACGGGAAGAATTCAAAACAAGCGGAAACTTGTAACGCAATTTTATAGCTCACCAAAACGACACTGGACCAACTCGGCACTATCTCTGAGCACCTAATTATACGTCTCACAGATTTCTACCCAGTTTCTGGCAAAATTTATATCTTCGCTACAATTCTCGGGAATCGCGTCGCCACTCGCCGCTCTCTCATTTATCGCTACAATAAAATAAATCAGTCCTGTTAGTTACACACAATCTAATTTTCTCACTAAACGACGCTTGATTTTAAACCGTAAAACGATGTTTAAAAAGTTGATAATTATATTAAATTTTTAGATACGTGTACGTAGAAGTGTTGTTCTTAAAGGAATACGTTGAGTCGCATATGTCGTTCTGTAACTAAAGACTTGCATTATAATGACTCAAATAGACCATTTTAGACTTGATAGATTTGTCATCTACTTAGAAATAAATAAATAAATATACACACACGTATTCTGCATGACAAGACTAGCAATTTAAACATACAGTGGTACCTCGATATACGAGTTTTTTGAGATACGAGCCGCCGAGCAAGCGATATTTTGCTTTGAGATGCGAGCAAGATTTGGCACAATTTAGAAAAATAATTTTTTACATTTTTACATTTAGTAATTCCTGGGCTCCTCAACTAAAGCGTTACCTAAAATTATTTACTGCATAGTATAAAAGTTTTTATCTAAATTAAATTAACAAATACTAGGTAATTGTTAATTAAATCTTCAATAAACCAGATAAAGCTTGCAATTAAAAATCGATATTGCCTAAGGAGTGTAATATTATACCACGGACTCAAACAGTAATCATTACTTAAGATTACTTAGGATTACTCTACTACTACTTGTAGACATCAATGGATAAAACGTTTAGGAGTAGATACGTGAACTAGCTTTACTATAGTACGTCACCACCATGCCGGCTTCATAATCATAAGGCAAATGTGCAACGTTAACTCTTTAAGAAAACTTTAAGCCAATGTGTCTGTAATAATACTGTCGCATAAGGACTATTAAAAAAAGAGAGATCTATTATAAACTCAATTTGCCATATCCAAATAGAAAATGGCTTTTATACAAAGGCAAGGCTGCGATGGTCGACTGGCCGATAGAGCCTTATTTGCATAAGATCTTAAAACAACAATCGGTTGATCGCAACATTTTAGCCTCGAGTCAACATTAAGGCACTTCTTAGAGAAATATTTATTCTACAATATAGTATATTTGAAAACTGTAGAATGTTTCTTTATTTTAATATTAAACTATTAGAAAACGTCGGTACTTGTACTACTAGTATCTGTCTACCCCAAAATAAAAAAATTCTAGTCTTTTACATATGGAAATACAACAAATTTTAGTGTTGACAAAATTATTGTCATAACCTGGTGCAATAGTTCAACAAAACAAAAAACTAAACTAGTAAGATTCACACTATAGTGGTACCTCGACATACGAGTTTAATTCGTTCAGTAACCTTCCTCGTATCTCAGAGCACCGTATGCTGCTGCGAATGTAGTTCGGGGCGGTGTGTGCAGCGGTGTAGTGTGCGATTCCTCGTATCTCAAAGCAGAGTTCGGCGGCTCGTATCTCAAAACACTCGTATATCGAGGTACCACTGTACAGACTGTTTCGGTCAATAGTCAGAATATAAAAGTACGTTATCAATAATTATTACTCCATAGTTTCTAAAAAATAATGTTCCTATATCAACAGCTCTCGTAAGTCGTAACAAGATTCTAATCTTTTACGTAATACCGTGAAGTAATATTAAACCTAACGATTGGTAATTATAATCAACAACACGCTATATGGCGTGTCGACACGGACACACGTCATAACTTCTTTCTTTGAGACGTTACATCAATAGTTCTAGTAGGTCATGACTATTGGCATAGGCATGCATTGACAACTCCGTGTTCGAATTTCCCCAAAAACTACAGTCGTTACCAATGTAACTGGACTTCTAGTCTAGAAAAGTGAAAAAGCGATATATTTAATTTTGGTTTGATCACACAAAAAATTGTATATATTTCGCTTGTTGTTTTGGCAGAACATTTATGTGTATGTATGTACTTATTTAAAAATATGCATTAAAAAATATAACTCTCAAATATCAAATTTCTCACTTAAATCAGAATGTATTTTAGTAGGTACATAAGCTTCGATGACTATTTATGACTTCGATATCTATATGATCATATAAAAACACTTGTAATATACCATTCAAATATAAAAATTTCACAAACATTAATAAATAATTGAAGCCTTCTTATTTTTTTTTTAAAGTTAAGCATGTTATATATATATACTATGTATTAAAATAACATTCGAGCAAATAAACAAATTCTAGTGCCTTTGTTTTGATCTATTGGAATACCTACACAAACCTGTAATTTGTCTTAAAACATTTCGAATAGATATATGAGCTCTACAATTAACGTCTGACGTATTCATTATTGAAATTGACAATTTGATCCCAAAGCAAAGTGAACCATGTCTTCGATGTTAATGATGCAACTCCCTGCTCTAAACGGAATCAATATATTCTAAGGTTTTGTACAGACACATTGCAACTGAAATAAAACATTTTATGCGGCTTACTATGCGATTATTTTAATCTGACATTTCGACAGCTATGCAGCCATCATTATCGAGATGAAACTTAGGTACCTACTGTTATTTTTTTTAAATTAACAGTACCTATTATATAATAAATAGGGAGTTATAATAAAGAAATAAATAAATACTAAAAGGAATGATTTCGGGGAAGTGTAAATATTATTTTTACATATAAAATTAATAAACACAATATAGTACCTACTATTTGTAATACTTTAAAATATTGATTAAAACAAATTTACTTAATTTTAACAAATTCACATCAGATGACGCCGCAGCCTCTTAGCTACGCAAAGTTAATAAGAACCTTGCAATTATCCAGCCATTAGGACAACTTTGGGTAACCCTACACGGTAGAAATAGGAACGTGTCAAAGGGTTGAACAATGTTACCAATTGTAGTCTGAGAGATCACTATACATAAACATATTTTAATTAATTTTAAGACTAAATTTGTTTAAATAAAAATGTCAGGGCATAACTTATTTATTATCTTTCTGTCTTCTATTTGTCATATGCACAATAACAACTAAATTGCAACCAAAAATATGTTAATGTAAATTATATTTTAGAAACTATCCCTGGAAGTACAGAATAAATTAAATAGCTCTTTCTGTCCGATCTTTTATGTCACATTGTTTGCGTTCATTGAAGCAGTATATACAGGTATAAATTAGTGACCATAAATGTCAATTAATTCGGGAATAATTTAGTGTTTTTTTTATTAAGAACAGTATCAGTAATAATTGTAATAATAAATTCTTTATTGCTTTAACAATAATAAAACTAATACAATTGAATACATACTATAAGAGATAAATTTAGAACAATTTTAATGAACCCAAATGTTTTTACGGAAACAACCGAAGTTGCCAGCTCCCAGTGTAGCCGTAGCACGTCACTCGTTATCCCTCTTTCATTATGTGCCCACCAAGTGCCATTTAATCGTATCGGAAGCCCATATTGCTTTGGCAGTTCGGCCGAATATAAATTACTGTTTGATACTTCCCCATTTTCAGAACCGTGTTTTCCTTCCAAACATATGCATGTTATTTGTCACTTCTTTCGTTGTTTATGTTTTTTTTGGGTGTGGCCTTTTGGGGATTGGCCGTAATATATCGACAATATTTCGTTTTGTCGATAATTTATCTTAATGTAACACGGGGGTGTGATTCGAAGACACGAGTGATGAAGATTTCTGAATAAAACAACTTGGTTGCAGAGAATCAAGATGTACTAAAGTAACACTAACACAAAACGGTAGGTAGCTAGCTGCTTTTAAACACCGTATTGACTAGTCTTATGCGGGAAGCAGCGTTGTCCACATTCTCACTAACTCAAACTTCAAACTAACTTACTAACTAAATTGTAATTAATTAATTCAGAATTTGGATATATTTTTCGTTCACTATGTATAAGGGCATTTTGAAATTATCATGGCAAAGCTGTTTGTCTGTAATTCTAGCATATACTGTTAGATCAAGGCGTAAAGTTATTCAATGCAATTCCTCGACGCAATCCAGTCCAGGGCGGATTGCGCGGGAGCTCGCAGCAGACAGACCCTTATCTTTATGTCCCTTGATCTTTCAATGCGTTTATTAATTTGTACTTTTGCAAATATTATTCTTATTAAATAAATAAATATTTTTGTGACGTTAAACTGAAAAAGTAACAAAGAGGTCCCTGGGGGGCTACTCAGGCGCACTTCGGACGAAAACACGGACGTTTCCTACTCAGGAACACTTATGTAATCATTCACGAAATTACGGATTTGACAGCGACGTCACGACGGATAGGCCACACAATGCTTATTTTACGGATATTTGACAGGAATTTTTACGGGCTTATATGTCAAAATTCACGTAAGCTACAGAGGTGACGGCCATATCACGAAACTTCGGATATGCCTGAGTAGCCCCCCTGATACGATTAATAATATAATCAAAAGAAATGCTTATTATTAAAAAGTAGGTTATTATTTCGAGATTACACAGAGCTATTGGTACGATGTATCTATTCTAGGTCACGAACACGAACGAAAATAAAGCTATAAACAAAAACAATTGAATTTTTCATAGCGTGGTCAAATAGCGGTACGTCGCACTGCGGAATTGCGGCTTGCAATACCCAGATGCATTTTTTATACGTGCGTGTGGAAGGTAAGGCCTTGTAAAATACGAGTGTAGGTGTAAAACTCTTTATGAAGTAGACCATTCCTACTCAAATACGAAGCTTTCAATATTAAGTCAAATTAATATAACACTCAATAAGGGAATAGGACCAACCTTTTAATAGACCAACAATATACAATTTTATTTCGTTTAGTATAGGTATTTTAATTGTATTTTTTTTTCATACAAATTTGGTATTGTATGTAATTATTGAATAATTAGTAATTCACGGTTTAATATGTTATACGATAATCATAATTTGACTAGTTTAAATAAAAAAATATATATTTCTAATCCACGCTCATGAATCAATATAATAGTAAAAAACAAATGAAATATAGAAGACACATTGTATCATTTTGTTTTATAGTAAGTACACGATGTCTAAAAATATATACAATTATTTGTTTTGTTTATCCTGAAACGTCATCATCATTGATTCTGACAAATTTGTTTAATTGAATTTTGTTTTTTTAAATAATTCAATTAAATTGAATTATATTTTAACATAATTTTGATAATTCCGATTCCCTAGTAAAAATAATCAACTACAAGCAGTGTTTAGATGATCCTTTATAACAAATTTAGTTATTTTATATCTATCTTTTTTTTCATATCATTAAGTATAGTTGACTTTTGACAAGTCCAAGTGTTCCAATAGGAACCTTTTATGAATGTAAGAGGATAAAGAATACTCAATCTAATGGTATTCTAACAAATATTAAAATAACACAACCTAGTATATCAATAAATTTAGAATTGGAAGGAGGCATATATAAGTTTTTATCTCTCTTCCTTGTATACAAGTTACAACTATCAGAAAACAATAGGAAGTTTCCCGATATATCGACAGGCTAATCCTTTTCGTGCCATATAGGGAGTTAGTGATGTTGAGAATTGAAGTCGGATTGAGTTAGTTCAGTTTGAAAAAGTTTGCGCGGCTCTTTATTGAAACGAGCGGGTTTTTAGATTTGTTTTTGTAGTATATCTACATTCAATTAAATTAAATTAATTTGTATTTTTAGTACATTGTATTAAGTTTCTGTTTTTGCTCAAATTTTTAATCTAAAATATTGGGGATACTTGTGTACTTTTTGAAAACCCTAAACCAAAAGCATGAGAAAATCGAAAAGGTATTATATTAGATTTTAATTGTAATTGCTTACCTCTTTAAGAAACAAAAGATAAATTAAATAAAAGGCACAATAAATTAAATATCTAAAATTGCATATCGAACTAATTGATTCAAACTGAATTAACTCAATTAAAGCGCATCACTAGGCACATGAAATAATTCAGCTCGTATGTAAGTTGCGGCAGTTAGCACACCTTCTAAGGAATCCTAGAGAGAGAGATACAAAACCTGGTGTAAGGAATAAATACTACCTATATAGCAAAACGACTACAATGCTCTGTGAGAATTTAAAATTAGATGTATGCACTATAGGGTTGTGCTGTGAAAGTTTATTGTTTCAACTTTATATTGGATTCGTGTGTGCTTTTAAATTAATGTGAGCACCCTATTAATTGATATATATGTGGGTTCCAAATTAAACACAACTTCGAGTTCAATAACTTCTTTTAATAATTAAAACCGCAAATCACACACTGTCTTTAGCCGTCGTCCAACCAACACTCCCGTCTCCCCCTACGATCCCCTTTCTCACTCTTTCGCATCTTTCGTCTCTCATTCGCTTTTTTTTTATTGTTGGGCACGACATGTGAGCTCCAGTGGCTTGATGTAAAGCTGCACTGGAGGTCCATGAGGTCCTGAAACCAAGTATTTACAGTCGTCGTTTACGTTTCGTTCCACCCTCAATCCCACATATATATTTAATTATTCATAGAAATGCTGAAACAATTGTTGAAGCAATCTGGTACCTACAAAGAACTGGTTTATATGTAGTGAAACTAGTGGTATCAACTATAATTTTCATATTCAGCCTTGACAACCTCAGGAAGCTACGTGGTAATTCCAGACATTGAGAGCAATCAGATGGTTAACAACTTAGAGATGCCAATACACACGATCCTTCATCAGTCGATCGAGAAGGGGTCATAGTTCTCTGTAATAATGAAACTATCCAGAGAAATACATGCTTTCGTAATAGGAATAATTACAATAATTTTATTATATTAAGAAATAATTTTTTATTTTATTTTATTGATAGCCCAGCATAGGACCACACTCCGCCTGATGTTAAGCTAGAGTGCAGTCCATGAGTGGAAACAACTGTTACCACACACAGATGTCCGCGCGCAACAGTCGACTCCACTATGCCGGCTTGAGGAGACGAATGTGTTCTGTCTAAATTGACAAGGCACACTCCTCTCGTTATCCCGGCAACTTCTAAGCTGATCCCGAAACGCGACTAGGTCACTTCACGGGTGTTCCGCTTGAAAGTGGTGGTACTTCCCCAGGACGGCATACTGGGCGAATGCCATCATCAGTCTGCCTACGACTCTTTGAAAATAAATAGTTAAAGACTTGGATATACTAACAAAAGCTAAGACTGTTGTGTTTACTAAAAAAAAACAATAGAATAGAGATTGAAACCTTTCAAAGCTAAAAGGACACTAGGTTCTTTACAAACAAAATCAATATACACATTGGCAATACCATTACTCTTGTCTTTGAGAGAGTAATTACTAAAATGGATTCAGCTCACGTCCGTGGTAATAGCACTTATGAGCAATGTTAGAGGAACGTAGATCTAAAACAAAAACATATACTAGATGTAAAAAAAATATTTTAATTTGGAAAGATTTGTATTTGTTGTTTGTTATGCATGGCAACAGTCTCGCTACGACCTTGAAATATAAAAATAATTGCTAATTGAAAATATACAAATATCTATAAATATATAAATTCCTTTCTCTTTGGTTATTGAGGTAGGTATAAATCGTTTAGTGACTATCCAAAATCTGTCTTTCGCTACAATATGTTTTCCATATTGCCTCCACACTGCCTGTTCCATATACAGCTATCAAAGTTTGAACAATCAACCAATTACGGCAGTTCCTTAAAAATTTTAAAATTCGAACCTTTCAAATTGTTTTTTAAAATATTAATATATGTCCCATTAGTTTTTATTGTGAGTGTTAAAATAAAACATAAGAACTATTCCGAGTGAACCGCATCGCTTCATTAATCACGCACCAATCAGTGACGTGAAATCAATAGTGTGTAGACAATGCCATGGATGCGTTATTTCGCAGGAACGTGTATTGCTCTTCTTATGTGTAACGTTTTTTTCTTATAAGCCCGTAGACGACTCTTTGAAAAATTACTGTTTGAATATCTTTGTGTTAGTGGTTGCTTATCGATTGTATACCCTTTCATTCTTTATTAATGCTAAAGAACAAGCCTCTCAGCGTCAAGAGTATGGGCTACTCAGTTCTCCAGCATTCATATTGTAAAAGTATGAAATATATGAATCCAGAGTACAAATTATTCTCAGCATTTCAAAACTGAATATATTTACAAATAAAAGAAGGGGACGTTCCAGTGATTTGTATAGATCCATGGACTGGTGGTAGGAGCCATTTTGCGTTTTATTTTATTGTTTCATGTTAAAATATCTGCAATGCATTCCATTATGATTGATTGTTTCTACATTTTACCATTAAGTTATTATCAGTGAAATGATGACAACTCCGTGGATGCATTTGTTTTTGTTTTCTTTATTAAGAAGTAATCAAATGGTAAAGTAACTTAAACATTTCGTTAAGTTTAAAAAGCAAATTGTGCCAACCCTAGAATACAATGTTTATGTATTAGCAATTGGTTCGAGTTAGTTGACACGCTCGTTATGAGATGTCCCTAGTTTCATCTACCAGAACTGCGCGCGCGCAACTAAACAAAGCCTTACTGAAGCCCGATTTTGCGAGGATTATCGCAATATTTCCCGGCTTTATTTAGACTTGCTTCAATATTTTAGAGATTATGTTTATTTTTGTATCTTTAAATGTTATATTTAATCCGTGTGTACGAGGAAAATAAAGTAAATAACATTTATTTATGTAATGGAACTGTTGGGTGTTTATTAAGTTTGTTTACTGATAAAATAAACGTAAAACAACGTATTTGCTTGGATGTACTATAAGCTAAGCATAACGAAAGGTTAGTTCCGTTTGCAACATACATACATAGATACCTCTGTATCGTAGTATCAAAAAACAATTGCTTACGTTTAACAAGAAATAGACCTTTGCCATACTCCATCGCTTTCTCCAACGTAAACAAGCTAAAAACAACGAAACTATCGAAAGCATGGCGGGCGACTGCGGCGCATTTTTATTTTTTGACAAGTGCCATCGATACTGCCGCCGACCCCATTGTTCTGGGGCCGCCGTCATTGCTTGTTATTTTTGCGTGTTCTATAATGGGCTCGTGCATTAAATTTAAAAAAATAATTATTAATAACATTGTTATCTTATTACTAGAGTTTCAACTGTGTGTAATATCCACTATACTGGCCTCATGAAAATATTAAGATGAGTTTGAACGCGCTAACGAACTTCCGAACTTTAATTAATTTTTTTACGTTACATAGAATGATTATTAAGGTTATAAGATATAGATTGATTTTTCTTAATGGGTCAGTGAGGTAAAATCTTAGATTAAATAAGAATGCGAATTATAATATAAAATAGAAATTTGCCAAAAATTGCATTTGAATAGTGCATATAGTATTGCAAGACCCGACATAATACAAACCCCGGGACTCATCTAGTTGTATTATTTTTGTCACCAATGTAGCAGAGCCAAAGATTCGGGTATACGAATCGACGCCATTGGCGATCGCGATTCGATGCTATATTTCTGACGTGTTCGATTTTCAAAATTTCGTTTTTTAAATCTTATTTTCTCACATGAGGCGAGGACAATGTGGTCCAGGGCGTAACGAATAACTTGATTTATTAAAGAACACGCGCTGCAGGGTAACCGTATTCAATAAAAAGTAAATAAAAATACATATATATTTTTCAATGTTTCAATGAATTCGTGATTTTAATCTTTAATTTTATATTTCATTTAAAAATATTTCAAAATTCTTGTTAAAAATTTCTCTTTACAAAAATGTAAAGTTATTATAAAATAATAATAATTGATTTATACATAAGACATAAGGGTTTTGCTCGCTATTATATATGAGTATATCTAGGACGTAAAACGGAGTCACTTCAAGGTCTTCAAGCTCTTTAATACTCTATATATACTAAATACTTCTTCAATACTTTTTGAATGTTTTTTGAAACTTACTTCTGAAACAACATAGTGTACCTAAATTTATACTCGTAATATACTTAATAATATCTAAGCGTATTATTAATAAAACTAATTTAAAAGACTACACGATTTACTATTGCGTTTATTTTAATAGGACTTTTCAAACAAAAAAAATAATAATAATCAAAATAAACGCGACAGTAACTCGCATATAGTCATTGACTTTATTTATTTATTTAAACTTCATTAAAATGAAATGAGTTTATTAGCATAGGCAATAGGCACTAAAGACGTGCGCTTGTTCATCGTTAGACTTTACCATGGCTTCGGAAAGGCGTAAGATGGGAAGAAGACCACAAGGAACTCGTCAATGAATTTTTATAAGAGAAAAATAATAAAAAAATTAGGTCTAAATAATCTCCTATAATAATTACACTCGTAATATAAAAAATCTACACATTTATTAGAAGTAAATATATAAGAAAAACAGCAATGCATAGTCGCGTTATATTTTTATCAAAATAGAATATGAGGTATTCTTATTTGACTGGATCTCATTATTTTCCCGCGTTCGTATAAATAATTCTCTTCCTTCGTATACAATGGTTCTAAAGTCCTTTTTTTGTTGAGCATTGCAAGCCGTATTCACGAAATTGGTAACATCTGAGTGTTGAATATATAAATGTTACATTATAAATTTAAAACAGACGGCTCGTTAAAATATCAACTCTTGAAAATGCTACTTACAATGTTAGCATAAAGCTTTAGTATTATATATATAAGTAGCATAAATTGACTCTCCTACATTTCGCGAATATTATAATGATAAAGTAGTAACTGAGTTTATCGAGAGTACTCTTCCATGGGTGTCAAGGAGCACATTCGTTTGGTCAAGCCGACATAGTGAATGCGTCTAAGTACAAGTTCTTTGTAGTAGTTGTCTTATGAAATGAAATGAAAATTGTTTATTAGCATAGACACTAAAGACGTGCGCTTGCTCATCGTTAGACTCTACCTACAATGGCTTCGGAAAGGCGTATGACGAGAAGAAGACCAAAGTTATAAACTACATTTGAGTTTACCAAAAATAAATCCACAATAATCCTCGGAACGCAGAAAACGACAGCCTTATCGTGAAGAGTGTACAAAGGCATACCTACAACATTTTACAAATAATAAAATATTTTAACAAGAATATGTTAGTAGATTCCGTTCTCGAGTCGAAAGTAAACATTTTGAGATAAGCTTAAGTAATGATTATTGAATTTGGCGAGTGGGTTAAGGTCAGGGAACTTTGTAAGCACGCATTTTATTTTGCGGATACACCTCCGAGATATCTGTGTTTGTGTACAGATTGCAACTGAATTATATATAATTCTTTCAGTTGTTTTTCAAGTTGGAGTTAGTCCACCATATAATTTACAGCCACTGGTATACTTCGCTAAGCCGTCTTATTAAGTTAATCAAAGCAGCGGTCTAATTAGTTTCTTATAAAAATAATTGTACAGTCAAAGGAACTTACCTGTAAGTGACGTTCGACTGAAATTATATCCTTGTTGGTTCTTTTGAAGACCTTGGAACTTACCCTTCTCTGGGGTTTCAGTTACCTGATTTTTACCTAGTTTTATTTAGAATAAGGAAGTCTTCAAAATAAATGAAGAGCGAGACGCGTGTATAACGGAGGAGGGGTTATGCGTTTAGAAATTGCTTTCTTTAAAATTATGTGACGCCTATGAATGTAAAAACGAAACTGACAGATAGTATTCTTTCATCGTCGAAGAAGAGACATCAAGGGTATAATTGATTTAAAAGACATGCAATGTGAATAACCTAAGACATTACTTTAAAAATAATGTATTGCAATAATTTAACTTAATAGACAAATAAATTAATGGGCACTTAATATAGTGAATTAGTTATTTAAGATCAATCTATTTTCTGTGCTAACTGTACACTAACGCGGTGGGTAGGCCCCGGTACTCAGGGCAGCAACAGAGAACCGGTCGGCGGCAGGCCACCAATGCTTTTTCAATCCTCTATGGGAATAACATATGCTCGTGATTTATAAAATAAAACAAATTACAGTTGAACTTACTTATATTGGGACTAGCCCTGCTCCATAGGAATACTGTCCATCGGTATCATAGAAACTAGGAAACAGTACTATAGGTTTCTGAACAAGGAAAATAAAACATCCAGACCTGATAAACAAATAGCTATGTTTTCAAATAATACCCTATGTAAAATGTGATATTTATTTATTTATTTTTATTTATTTATTTATAAAGCCTACCTACAAAATTACATTAAAACTACATATTATAAAAAGGACTACTATTATATAAACTAAATGAAATTTTAATTATAGGATAGGATGGCATGCTCAAGGTGATAAAGGGATAGATACTACACTTCTGATAAAATTACAAAAATACATAAAAATAAAAAACAAGAACCAAATAGATGTAAGGAAGAGGGGAGAAAGAAGAAAAAAAATATTAATATTACTAACAAGTTTTTTTTAAACAGTAGCACTATACTATTATAATATATTATGTATTATTATGTATTATTCTACTAAAACCGTAATAACCTTCCTCAATAGCTGACTATTTAATGCAAAATTTTATGTATTAATTGTATTTTGATAAGTACAAAGTTTGTGATAAGTTTCCCGTTAATAGAGGTTTTACTGTAAAAGCATAATGCAAAGTGTATGAAACTTCGAGTTATCTGTATCAACAGAAGACAATTCCAAATTATGAACCTTTTTTTATTATTATAAAAAGGCGTTACATTTCATTTTATTATTATTTAACCAAAACCATATAAACTTTTGTTCGCGATTTCTGTTTGTAATTTTTTGAATTTACTTTTTAAAAAAACAATTTCTTATAGTGCATTTTTTAACTTATTAAATACAATTAAACTCATATATAACCCAAACAAAATATCAAAACTTAACCCACAATAGAATAACTAACTAAACGATACACTGTAAACAGTCGCGTGGGTCTCCGAGACCCGCTTCACCGTTTCTTATCTAAGACATCGTTTACTGATTAATAGAATACAGTGCCCCGTCGCGATGAAAATCCACTAATTAATTGCACTGACTTCCTTTTACACGGATCCTTTCTACAAAGTAAACATCTTCATTTTATTAGGATATTCTGGTTTATTATCTGCAAATAAAAAGTAAAATGTAGCTGTCACTACACGGGCTTATTCTCTATTCACTTTGTAATATTCAAATAGTATATATCAGGGGTTGCCAACCTGCGGCTCGCGAACCACATGCGGCTCTTTGAAGGATTATTTAGTTCCCTTTTCATTTTTGTGTTCCGTATGTGTTTCAAAATGTCTTTTAAATTACTGACAACAAATATGAAATACTGAGTGGAAAGTTTTTTTAATATCTTTTTTGCATACCTTTTAAATACGTATTTAATTGCGGCTCGCGCAAAATTTCAAATTTTAAAAAATGACACGGACTATCGAGGAGCTTGGCCACCCCTGGTATATACTCTTATTTAAACAAGCGTATGAAAATTCCTACAAAACATAGTGCGAGATAACACACAATCTCCATTGAATGTTATTTATAAAATATTGTTTACTGACTCTTTTTAAAAAAAAAACGATTAAAATACATATAAGTAATTTATAACATTTTTTACGACTTACAATCGCGTTTATATTGATATTTTTTAATACGACGCTTTACGATTATTTCATTGCGATCACAAAGGTTGTGGTCGGATTTTTTTTTTATTATAAATAAGCAAAATATATATTTTTTAAAATTAGTTGATTATGTTAGCGAATAAATTAAGACAGTAATATAAAATTGTAAAAAAAGTATAATAAGATAAAAAATCGATTACTACATATACTTTTTTAAACAATCGTTGAATCGGATTTCGTTAAAAGTTTTAAATTAAGACGTTAAGGAGCTTAAATGATGCTAATGATCTTTTAAGAGCGGACCTAATTTCTGCATCAGCAAAAGCGACAGAGAACCGATGTGTGGGTGGTGCCTCCACCGTTTTAATTGCACTTTTTATGTTAATTTGTGTTTACGATGTCCTTTGTCAAAGAATTATAACTATTTAAACACTTTTATGAATCTCAGGACACGGTCTATTTAAACCAAGTAGAATTTACCTACATTTTTTTTATAATAGCATATTATGATACCACACTTCAGCTGATGTTAAAAAAGCGATAGACAGGTAGGTACACGGGCGTAGATAGGTTTTAGTTTATAATTAGGTTAGTTAAAGTTGGGTTAAGTTCTCAAACTTTTTTGGCGAAGGAAAATGCCTTAATATAATTATAAAAAACTGATTTATATGTATTTATGAATAATCATATTGCAATGTAATATTACGTAATATTTAATTGGAATATTTAGATGTAACCTTATAATCTCCCTTTGGTAGGTATTTTAGCCCTCAGGTTCCGCGGAACACACTTTGAGAATGGCTGAGTTAGGTTAAAAGTTGAAACCCCCAAGGCTACGCTCTTAGACAGTCACCTCTACTATACCGGCTTGAGGAGACAAATAAACACAGACCGCATTAATTAAACTTAGTCTCGCCACGGGCTAGTATCACCAATATCAAGTACTCGCGATTCTTTGGGGATTTGCCTCAAAACAGTCTAACGAAACGTCACAATGATAAGTACATACTAAGTCACGGATAAATGTCGAGTGACAATAAAACAATAAAATAAATAGCTAATTATTAAACATTAAAAAATAACATCAACAAATTACATTCGTGAAGTGTAAAATATACTGTTTTAATAAGAAGAAAGAAATGTATTCACAACTTAATGCTGTCGAGTGAGTATTACTGCATTTAATAGTTAAATTTATACAGCGACTCGATTCTCTTATTTAGCATTCGCTTTTTTAATTAAGCCATCTTGTTTGGTGTGATTAAGCGTATATTTTTTACTCTTCTCTTTATTACATCCTTGCTCGTTCTGTTGCATTTTTACGAGTCCAATGTATTTTAGTCGCGTGACATTATTATTGACTTGAGTTTCTTTTTCATTTAAATTGAAATAAATTATTACTGATAAATCTTGATTGAGATTTTTTATTGCATATTAACGATTGCAATATAAAAAATTTAGTAGAATCGCCATTTTATGACTTTCAAGTATAAAACAAACAGTAAATCGTGTTCTAGAATTAGTTGGGAAATAATACGTCAAAATGAATCGAGTCTATTCCTATTGGAATCTCTGTAATAGTTAAAATCTACGCTGAGAGTCCGATCTACGTAACAGTCGCCCTCGTTATGCCGGCCTAGGTGAGTTACCATGGGTCAATATTCAACCATAAGTTTATCCACCAATATGTTTTGTGATTTTATAGTACTTTCTCACTTACATAAGACACGTTTATAAAAATCTCAGACCAAACTATTGAGTAAATAATTTAGCATACAATTTCTCGAAGCAATAACATCAAACCCTCCCTTAACAAGGCGAAGCGTTGCCTCGTCGAATAAATTTTGTTTCGACTCGATTACCGTTATCTTGCATCGAGCTCCTTCGAATAGAATAGATAATCAAGTTCGCTGAAGGCGCTAGTATCGGGATGGTTTAGTAATGTATTGAATAAACCTCGGACATACTGAGTTATTCAACATATATGTGGCCGGATGTCTGGCTGGCTGGTACTCTATAGTCTTTCTCTTTCTGCTTACTGAGACTAAGCTAAAACAATAATAATAAAACTAGTATTGAAAATGTCCTTTTGAAACATTCTTCTAACTCAGAATAAAGATACTAGGGTTTTAGGAAGACGGATTTCTTAAACATTTTTGATAATTACCGAGTATCAAAGCTGAAACCTAACGCCTAGTAATAATTCTTCCAGTAGTAAGTAACATATAAAAATTGTCAATTTAACTTAATTTAATAATAACATATAAAATGTTGTAGTGTGAGCAAAGCCTGACATTCCAGACCAGCAGAAGTGCTAGGTCGATATTCTACTTATGTTCGTTGTGCAGACGTGGCATCGAATTAGTGAGTTCCATTCAAATAGTTCCTCTAAGAATGGTGTACGCCACATTCTCTGCTCTAACTTAGTAGTAACTTTAGAGTGAATTACAATTTTATATCCTTTCTAGTCGATATATACGGTCACTTCATATGCAATAGTCAGTGCTTTTATTAAAAACAAAAGATTATTTCGTACGCTTGCTTTAACCTATTAGGGTATAGATACGCCCTGACCCATATTTTATAATTAAAAAACTTTTATATGACACACATCAAAAGAACAAATAACTAAAAAAGTAAACTTTAAATAAAAATTGGATGAAACATCTCGATATCCGTCAAATCGGCAATCGAACTTCGAAACAATTCAGGAACAATTTTCAATCAAAGTTCGAACAGAGACCTAACAAAGTTTGTTGCGGAAAAATCCAATAATATATCCGATGAAGGAGAAAAGACGAGGGTCGAACGTGGTCACTTGATTATACCTATGTTAGTCACCGGACATCAAGTCATAGTCAGATCCCTATATCTACCAGTTTTTTTTTATATTTTATAAAATTTAACAAGAGAATGTCGAAAATGCTTGATTATTTAAATTTAAAATCATTCAAATGAGACGTGATATATTCTAATACGATTATTATATAAATGTATAAAAATTCCACTCAACCATGCCGGCATAATAGTAAATTGCAACAGGTAGTCAGGCTCCATACCCATATATTTTATATCTCGCTCACACAATAAAGATATAAATCAAGTGAGCTGCGCGCGCGCTGAATAAAATCTCCTAGATCACAGCCTCTATCGGACGATCGCTTCTTCATATTTCTATAATAAGAGGCTGCGATAAATATATCTACAGGATGTTTTTTTGTGTATTATTTCTATTTAATGTATTTAAATCTTGAAATATATATATATTAAGAACAACAATTTGTGTCAATCTAATAACAATATACATGTATCCAGGAACATATTGTTAACACCAAACACCAACGTAGCGACAAATCTACAGTTTATGAGCATCAACAATTGACGACAACACCAATCACTACATCTGGGGGGCTACTCAGGCATATCCCAAGTTTAGTGATATGGCTGTCACTTCTGTAGCTTACGTGAATTATGACATATAAGCCCGGAAAAATTCCTGTCAAATGTACGTAAAATAAGCATTGAGTGGCCTATCTAACGTGTCGTCACTGTCAAATCCGTGATTTCGTGAATGATTACGGGTCCGAAGTTCGTGCGCCTGAGTAGCCTCCCTGTTTCGGAAAACGAAAAAGCGACCAATACCAAGAATAGTAAGCGGATTGTAAAAGAGAAAGCGCATTCTTATTATATATCTCATCAAATTAAAAAAAAACCAAAAAGATAAAGTTCAGTCTCGCAACTGACAAAAAATAATAAAAACAAATGCAGTAGTAAATCTTTGAATACAACATTTAATATGAGCAAAAGAAAATATTCAAGTGACCTGAAATAGGTTGTTCAATTTTGGTATTATGAAGGTCGAATAGTCAATCATGTCGCTAACCCTCTTATGCTTTCGCACGAAAAACCTGCTTGACAAATCTGAGGGTTCGTATGATATGCGCAACTTGGAATCAAATCAGAGGGTGTATTGCCGAAGTAACTTCAACCAATATTGAGTTACATTTTTCGAGATCAAGAAGTATGAGAAGAGTATGCCTCAAGAAGTCACTTTACCTAAAAGAAAAAATTATATTGACGTAATTATATCCTTCATTCAATTCTAGCAATTGACTATGTTTCTATTTTTCCCCTTAAAAAAGTATTCAAAATTAATTTCAAATCAGAAGAAGAAGCTTATCAATATAACTCATACTGTAGATTCAGATACAGCCTCCAGCAGCAGCCAGTGCAGTATTCTTCAGGAGTGTACATAAACGTGTTATTTTTGACGTAATATCATAAAAGCGTTCACATGATATCATGACGTTCTAGGAGGTACGGAGATAAGGTTTAATCCAAACTAACTTTGCTCAAAATTCGATAAATGTTCGAAAGCTAATCGTACACTTGTTTTGTGTTTGGTACAATCACTTCACTAGTATCTTTAAAAACAACTTTTTATATTCATTCCCTTTTATTTACTTAGAAAATTGTCATTTAATTTCAAATATATATGTTTGGATAATAAAGTAGATGATAATGTAGTAAACAAAAACAAAACACAACAAAAACAAAAAAAAACATTAGGAGATTAAGATACAAAAGAGAAATAATAACAATAATTAAAGTACAAGAGTTTATTGTGATTATTCTTATACTCCTGATAACTATATATCTGGAGACGTCAACTGGATTGCATATTTTTTCATCTATTACTTTAACATACATTTTAACCTTTAACTACTGAGGTGGGGGCCTCTCAGATTTTGAGAAAATAAAATTTTTAAATTACTCTAATTAGTTAATTTGTTGATTTTTTTAATAATTATTTTATTTAATCTTGCTGATCTTGATGATCTCATGTGCTTTTTCCAAAAAATACTAAGTGTTTTCTAGACTTTGAAATGATAGTTAATTACCTATATTATATACAAAAAAAAAATATAAAAAAATATTTTATTTAAATAAATTCACTGAAGCTAAATATTAAACACTAAACCCCAAAATCCCTAAAGATTTTTAAATGCAAGCACATATGTAGGTATACGGGTCACTGAGGTCCCCACGTCAGTGTTTACATGAAATTAAATCCACCTCAGTAGCTAAAGGTTAATATCCATAGTTGTTTTAGATAAATTCTGCAAATAAATGAATAAAATGGTCGTAATAGAAGCTCATATAAAAGTTAAAAACAAAAGTAAAATTTACGTAAATAATTATAAAGCTACCAATTTAAAAAGGTACGTTCAATTACGCTAAGGACAATGCAGAAAGGATACTCTACTCGGCGCAGGACAGCGGTTGTGCTCTTGTTCGTCTTTTTTCTCATTTTATCGGTAGCCCGAGATCACGTCGCACGATTAACTTGTCGCTCCAGTTTTTACTAAACTTTAACTCAAGAGTGTATAATCGTTAGAATCGGCATTAATATTTTTACGTTTTAAATTGTAACATAGGCCGCACAAGTTTGCGAAGTTAATTTGCGCGAATGAATGAAAATTTCATATTAGTCAACTGTTTAGTGCCTTACAAGGAACACAATAAGTCTATATATTATTTTAAAATAAAGTTAAACGGTCAGCTTTTCTTATCTTCTTTTTATAATATATATTTATACACCTTAAAATTTAAAATATAAATTATGGTATTACAATTTATTAGTAGTAAGAAATTATGTTAACAAAAAAAAAAATATTAAAAAAAAATACAAATTGACTACTCTAAAATTTGCATAACTCTATCTACAAGATGTTACCTATGGTATTGTATTAAGACGTTAATTTTAAAAGCAGACATGAATTATTAATCTTTGGTTTTTTACTTGTCTTTTCAACGAGACATTGTAATAAATTAATGTGGAAATATGCATCGAAAAACTAGTCCGTAGAAGGTCTCCATACTTTGTAGTTAATTGTTAAAAATACTTTTCATTCCAATTATATTTTTAACTCGAAGTTAAATTTAAATTTAATGATATTTTGTATGCATACAATAAAATCAAAAAAACAGCATAGCTACTACTACGACAATTTCGGAAAGGCATATGACGAAAAACCACAAGGAACTCGCCAATCATATCCCGAACAATATAATTTTAGTAGGTACATTGCTAAACTGTAAATTATCAATTTTAAAAAATCAATACGACTGCATGAAAATTGACATGACATACATCGTGTAACGTTTATGACAGTTTATTAATTTGACATGCATACAAGTCGATTCCCATTGGATTACTTTTAAAATTTATTTATTAGGTAATATATGAAACATTTATATATAAAAAACAAAAACACAATAATGTACTTTCAATTGTCAAATAATAAAAAGTATTAAACCTTATTGTAATTTATTTATTTACTTTTTCGATGTGAAAGGACTCAACAAATCTGTTCACACACAATACAGCCTTAAAGCATAAGAAATGTTTGATCATATAAACAGTTTTAAAATAGTATACTATCCGTAACATACCATAAAATGTTAGTACGCCACAATCACATAAATAGCTGGATTTTCTTTTACACTTTCCAAAGTAAATCTCGCGTAATCCAATGCAGTTACCAATGTGCCCTTTCCATGCGAATGCCCTACAATACACTCACAATATGAATACAACTTACCTTAATAGTCAGAACATGAACCTTACTTTGGTCGACTTCTATAAATATGACTTTTAGCGATTTCTTACCAACATTTTCGAACATGTTTTGTTTGTTTTACATTTTATTTACTTATATATATGTATATATAATATTTTAACTCCCTTCCTGCATAAAAGCATAACACTATAGTCGTCTGTTGTTACATTTACGATAATGTCCAGTGAGTACGACATATTCTACATATATTAACAATCAAATCCAAACACGATTCTCGATTCTAAGAACGGGTTTCATGAGCGATTCGAAAAATTTTATTTGCATCGTTTATTCAACTTAAACTGTTAGCTATCGTGTCGTTTTGAAATTGCATTGAGGATCGTTTTCATTTTAAGGGTTAGTTTCTAAACAGATAAATATGAAAACTATGCATTGTAACTTAAGTTACAGGACGCTGATTTAAACAACTTTATATACATAGTAATCATTTGGGAAACCAGAGTTGTGTATATATATCTAATAGGAGATAATAAAACTTATTATTATTATATTTATTTATATAGGAAACACACACATACAGGACCTATAAGTTAATTTAAATGTATATACAATATTTTCTAACTGTTTGATGACAGTGTTAAACTTGTTAATTATATACGTAAATTTTGATTATTTTTCGCTTTACGTGTTAGGTGTTATTACGATATTAATACGTATTAAATTCACATATTTTTTATTAATTCCGCCACATATATGTCACAAAAACTGTGACGAAATCGCACAATGTTCAAAGTGAACCAACCCTATTTTTATATCCAACTAAGAATAGACCAACACTTTTCTACTATGCAAATAACATCGTCTTTCAATAACACATTTATTTGCCTCAACAATTGCGATTTAGTTTATTGTATTGCATTGTAAATAGTTTTTAAATGGTTTATTTTATTATAACAGTTGTCATTTGTTTTAAATTTGTATTAGTCAGTATTAAGCATATACATATAAACTAATTTTTAAGGTCAACTATCTATGGGGGCGTTTTATATTTAAAAAAGTACGCACCATCCGATCTTACTTAAGTATATGTTATTATTTATAATGTGTGTATTGTATATATTTAGTTATTATTTTCTTCACATTGCACCAAATATCACCACTCACATCAACAAAGGTTAGCTAGTAGATAATGCCGACGGCATTAAGCTCGCCTATGTGAAAAAAAAATATTAATATTTTTTTTGCAATAAAGAATTTATTTATTTATTTATGTTAGAATGAACGGAGACAATTACCAAAAATACATATAGGCAGCAGTTAGCTTCACTCTTTGTTATAATCTGATGAAAATGTTCAAATAGAAACGACAGTGGACTTAACGATTATTAAAAAGTCATAAATAATTTATATTTAGTTAAAAGTTACTCTTGAAGACACAGTCGTAAGTTTTGCGTAGTAAAAAAAAACCTGTACATCCGGTTGTAGTGAACAATATTTAGCGCGGTCTCTCGCACCGGGTTATAATAACAAAAGGACTTGCTAAGAGGACAAAAGACGTGTTCGTATAGTACTTCCCACTCGACCGCCTTATCCGGAAGACCCTCCTTGTAATGTAAATTCGGTTTAGACCGGTTTGGACTTTCCCATATTTATCAAATATATAAAATACACCGCTAGTCTGGGGGGCTACTCAGGCGTATATGAAGTTTCGTTATACGGCCGTTACCTCTGTAACTTACGTGAATTTTGACATATAAACCCGTAAAATAAGCCTTCCGTCGTGACGTTGCAGTCAAATCCGTACTTTTGCGAATAATTACGGGCCCGTAAATGTTCTTGGGTAGAAAATGAAATGTATTATTATACAAACATTTACAGCATTACAATCCATGTTTTATATATATTGGAATACATGTAAAACAAGACTAACCCTTGAAGTGATGTTGTAATGTAAATTCGGCCTATTGTAGTGAACACTAGGGAGGTGTTTATAGTGGTCGGTGTTAGATGCAAGCCATCAGATATCTTTGTAGAGATAATTAAATTAATTGTTTTTGCAATTTTCAGTGGAAAAGAAGCTTTATTATCCCTACTAATATTATAAATGTGAATGTGAGTTTGTTTGTTACGTTTTCACGCAACAACTACTTAACCGATCATCATGAAACTTTGTACACATATTTTTGGAGGTACTAGAAGTAACATAGGATACTTTTTATATAAAAATAATAATATATTTTTTACTATAGTTTTCAACTGACTATAGTTTCAGCTGTTTGGAATCATATTGATTCATATCTATCGAAATGATCTCTGATACTTATTTAATGACTTAAATGCGAGCGAAGCCGTGGGCAAAAGCTAGTAATATATATTTTAAAAAATCTTTTTTTAAATCCTAATATGAAAATACTTTCCTGTGCCTATATAGTATATCGTGTTGTTTTAGGTTATGCGCGAACATGGTTAAACTAGTTTAAAAGTATTTTTGATGCCGTCTCGCCACAAGCACGATGGCTGTATAAACGCTATAGTGAGTCTTTTATATTCGTTATATTACAATTTTTATATGTTTTATATTAGCAGCTTATATATGTATGTTCTTGCTTATAATAAAATCAGTATGGAGCGTTTTAAAAAGTTGTGTACATTTAAAAAGTGTAAGGATTACTAAAATATTAAAACTAACTCAAAAGGTATCTTATGCAACATATATTTAAACTCATTGAAGTGTATTTTTTACATTTATATCGGATTCAATATAACTAAATAAACACAAGATATGCCAATCCGAAAATCAATATACTAATGACGGCAAATTAAATATTTTGCAAAAACAAAAGAATTCGTTTAAAAACAAAAACGTTTATTATGAATATCAATTGAGCTAATCCTCGCGGAGTAATATCTTTTGTTTCTAGTATCTTCGCAAATATATTATATATTAACTCAATGGGTAAAACAGTGAATAGCATTACGAGTAAAACTCGCGAACATAATTTTATTACAATAATTTCCACTGCGTAACCTGCTTACTCTCAAGATAAGCTACAACTTCATTGTGCGCACACCTCCTCGGTTGCCATAAGCGCCTGGTAACATCACAAAATATATATTCACGCATTATCTCTGCAACATAAAGCCGTCAACTTACGATTTACGAAGCAATAAACCGCAATTCGACATTGTGCTTCCTCTAATTGCGGGATACCGCTGACTTGTCGATTATTCATGAAGGACGAAGACAATCGATATGGCCGTTCATATTTTTGGTAGCTGTTTTCATTGTTATTTCAATGTTGCCAAATTTGAATGGAATGCGGTTTTTAGACTTATTCAGTGTTTCATTTTAAACTAAGCTTCATAACTAGCAACCAGGATTTAAGAGATTAGAACACCGAGTTTCTTGTGAATACAGGAATGCATTCTTTCATGGACATCCTTTAGGGCAGTGATTCCCAACCACTGTGTCACGAAATTATAAAAGGTTGAGAATTATTGCTTTAGGGCTTAGGATTACTGTCTTATTGTTCAATTAAGCAAATAAAATAATTTAAAAGGCATAAAGCGTGCATATGTGAAATCATGTGATTCGGGAATAAACGGGATTACGTACAGATAAGTGTACCGTTTATGTATCCACATAATGTTGTAAATAACTAATAAAAACGGAATAAAATTTAATGACATTTTTATATTCCCAACATAAAACAACGCTTTCCCATGTTTAGGGGTAATCCTAATATAATCATTTGAGGAAATTTTTTAACCTTATTGGCAACACTGAAATTATCTGTTTTATTAAAAGATATTTTAATAAACTCCACACTTTTATTCAAAAGATAATTAAACATGTAATAAATAATATTGAGGCAGGCGTTTTTATTAGGTTCCCAAAATGTAACCAAACCTTGACGCCCCAGGAAAAAGAAAAAAAACACTAAGACAAAAACGCCGCCTACGAAGTTGTGATCCTCTGTGTATGGCCGCAAATTTATGATTTTCGACAAACCAACACCACCCTAGAGCTATAAAAAGAAACAGTTGCATTTTAAATTTGGATATGATTACTATCAGCTAATATATTGTAACTAATTTAAAAGTTTCTATGCGGCTTACTAACGTGTTTATTTTAATTAATTCAATCTGACGTTTAACGAATTTATTCTCTAAATTAAAATAACCGTGAATAACTTTGGATATATTTCTATTTATCTATCTGTTTAGTTTAATAACTGGTTCTTGTCTTTGTATTAAAATATCAGTGCACAGTAATTTAATATACCGCATCCAGCGTTATTAATTCACTTTACAGATGAATGTTCTTTAGGAAACATCTCAACGCGTCGTGATATCGTTTTAAAATCATTTATCATACACATCGCTCCTTCGGGTCCATTCGGATGATCTTCCGGTTTTGCGGGGACCAGGATTTATTTGTGTTCCGAATTGGATCCCTTTGTTAGTTTTCAGAAGGGCGGGTTTGGGTATCGGAATGTATATTTCATGTGTGCATTCCTCTTGTATAATGTTGATTCTCTGAATGAAAATGTAAATGATTATGATTATTTTTTACATTATTTTCTTAGAAAAATATCTTCTATCGTGACGTCATTTCTTTTAGTGTTATTGAACCGTATGGAGCGACTGTTCCTCATCAATAATAACATTGTTATGGAAATTCGTAAACATATGTAGGTATACATACATATATATCTGTATGTGAATAATATATGGTATAATAATATATGAATAAAAAATAAATGTATGGTTTCGTTAAACAAAAGGCATGTTTTAGAAATATTTGACAAATTTAATTTTAGATGTTTATGTAAATATTTATAATTATAATTTATTTAAATCGCAGAATAATAATTTAAGTTTACACTTTTTGTCCGATTTTTCGATATCATTGCCAAGTTTTTGAAACATCGAAACATAATCAAAACAAACACGAAGCCACGCGAAAGTTTTTAAGTTAAAACACATTCATTCAAAACCTCAGGAATAAAAATAATAACTGTAAAATTGATACTGCACGAAATTGAAGCTTAGAATTCATTTAATGTCTTTTCACGTAGCATATCTTAATAATGATTCATATTTATGTATATTACAAAGTAATTTTATGAGACTCCTGAATTTTTAGGAAAAAAAAAACCACTAAGCAATAACGTGCTTTCGCTGACGTTTTCACCATATGAAGACAATGATGTGACTCACACAACACTTTCGCATTGTAATGGAATTTTGATATATTGTTTATTATATTTAAATGTAGCGGTATCTTGGAAATGAATTATCTTTTATTTTCTCTCTGGTTTGTTAGCTAAAAACAGTAACTTTATTTTTAACATTAATCTATAAACGCGTGACGTAATCTCGACTAGTATCACGACTAATACCATTTTCATGCTGAATATGTGATATTTATTCAGTATATAACTTTTCTATTAGAATGTGTATAAATAATCGCTAATAAACAATAACATCTTTATCTATACTCTATACTAATATTATAAAGAGGAAAGATTTGTTTTTTTGTATGTTTTGTATGTAACGAATTGGCTCAAAAACTACTGGATCGATTTCAAAAATTCTTTCACCATTTGAATGCTACATTATCACTGATCAATATAAACTACAGAAAAAAAAGGATCCTTACTAAAACTACAATAATGTACCCCAAGTTTGCCAAAAATTGCTATAAAATGTCTTTCGTCGCATGCGCTGCGAAAACTATTCATGTAAGAACAAAAAAAAATGTGAACAAGAAGTGTGATAGGCATTTTCTGTTGACTTGAATATGAAACAGCATTAAACTTTATAGTACTTTATATTTTCATTACTACACGAACGAAGTTGCTGACAATAGCTAATATTTCCTATTTGAAATAAGTCTATCAAAAACAAAAGAGAAAATATAATTCTATTTAATATATATTACATACTTTAATAATTCTATGTATATTATTATGTTTAAAAATAGCAATATTACTACATAGTAGAAAATCGATATTACAATAACAAATTTCACTAACACGTGATCGTAAATCGGGGGATTTAAAAAAAGGAGGAGATTTGCCGTGTTCTCAGTTTACAATATAGGTTGTATTATGTCGTAAGGCGATCTTACAACACGCAATATATCGTGTCGGACGTATCCCTGTCGGGGACAAACACGACTGCCCACGCGCAGTGCATCCGACCGTGTCTGCAAATACTTCCAAGATAGGCGAGAAAAATCGATGGGATTGAAAAGTTTCATCTGATTATTCCGGAATTGAAGTGTCACGATATCTTGATTAATATAGATAATCTAGTCATCTAACTATGTTATGTAACGTAAGAATATCAAATATTATTAAGGTCACTTGTGTCAATGACCCCGTTAACATTTATTTTAAAAACAATAGCTTACTAAAACAATAAAACCGATTCGGTAAATAAAAAGTCCAAACTTCCAAATTGAATCCAAATTATTTATTTGAAAAAGGAAAATAGAAATCCAAATAGATAGAAATAAAGTATTAGGCCGAGAACTGTCCAAAACTGAAAGCGATGAAGTAAATAATTAAGGACAAAACTTAACTTTCCCAAACTATTGTCGTAACTAAAACATACATACGATATACACAGATCCCTCTGGTCAATAATGTAGTTAATGAAACTGGGCCGTTATTAGTTCTTACCTATAAATTATTTACAAAACAACTGGTCCCAAAAGTGGACGGCCATGGACACTGCATAATTGATAAAGTTTTGCCAAAATATCCCCGGGGATGTATCTTTGGTTCCACGCTTTAGACGTACACGAAATCTGTTTTTAGATTTCCTTAACCAAATCCACTTCTTCCGTTTTATAAGTGATAACCGAATTGTGATGTTTTTTTTGTAATAGGTGTTTAATGTAGTCCAATCGTGGTCAAGTTGGTACCAAGAGCTACCAAGAGAGTATATAAATGCGCTCAATTTAAATAATAGAATAGTGTTTAATAACTTTTAAAAACTTTTCTGAGATTTACTTATTGCTTCTATTTGTTTATTTTAACCTTATCTTTCGTAATCTTTGCAGCCATCGTGCTCTTAAACTATTAATCAGATTAAACTAAGTAAGTTAGTAAGCCGGATAAAGTCTTTTTAATTGTAGTAAATTGTTAATTTAATAGATATATTGTCATTATATATTGATATATAACTGTATTGTATTGAGGGTAGTTGCTCAATTTGCCGTCAACCATTAAAGAGCTTTTGGTATTTTTTTTTATACATGATATATACCTATACATAGAATATAAAAGCACTTTTTAAAATACTAAGTAATTACCAACAAAAAACATTAACATTCCAAGAATATTTATAACCCAACCATTGTTCCTCGGCTTATCTTAGTATATTAATAATAACAACCTGCAAACTGACTCATTTTCGAAGTTGACATTAACGGAAAGACCACCAAAGCGCCCACCTAACTAATTATGAAACATGTAGCCAGTAACAATCCTTCAAGGGGCCACATCTATAGTCAACAGGGCTGCATTGTATGCCACCGTAATGGCTACCGGTCGCCTGCGTCTCGTCCACCCATCCTCATAACTCGTAACAGCGTCGCGTCATAAATATGGGACTTTGCACAACGTACCGGCTTAGATGAAAGTTTTTGCGTGCGGTTCCATTACGACAGTTTTGCTATACAATAATACTACAAGCACAAAACCTAGTATTCGTACCAGTAATTCTAAAGCGTGGTTGGAACGTAAACAATTGTTATCGGTTGTTTTGGCTAATATTCTAAACAATAGGTTTATTTATACAAGCTCGGATTATAGTTGAGATTTCGTGTGCCTTTCCTTATATTTGTGAAGGTTGTCCCGTGTCCAGTTAATGAGGTTAATTTTCCTGCTCATTGAATATGCAACTATTTTGCTTTAGATGTTCATTATTTGATTTGAAAATTTTACAAGGTCAGGTAAGGTTTGGATCCAGGTGAACTGTGGGCTTATCACGAATTTTAGTCTGGCTTTCGAACCGAGTTCGCTTCAAGCGATTTGTATGGAAATTTGAGCAGCGCCACCGCGTGCGGATTTGGAACTACAATATTTTAGATACTTTTTGTTAATTTTCGAACGTCTCGATTTTTCGTTCATTTGATAGATTGCTGGTGCTCGTTAGTCGTTAGTAGAAATTCATGATCCCGATTGCTAACGGATCCGTTTTAGTTGTGACAGCTCGATTCGAAAGCCAGACTAAATTCGTGATAAGCCCACTGATTTATCTGTTCTTTTGTTGAAGGGCGTGTGATATTAACACTTACAGAAGTACGTAAATTAGTATATGAAAACTAGAATGGCCGTATAGCAACCAAATCTCCAATATATCTATTTTGGTCTCACAAGTTCTTGCTTGGAATAGACGTTATTTGCTCGTGTACATCTCCATGCACAAACGTTTTAGAACTTGCAAGCAATAATTTCCATCACAAACGTGTATGTAAATATAATGCACAAAGTTTAGTGTTATGCATTTAATGCAAATGTCTAATATTCATCAGTTTGAAGCCGCACTTTGGTTATAGTTGGTTTCGGAAGTTAGTTGCGCCGGCTGTCTAGTGTTTGTTTATAGAGGGCGCTGTCCACGCACGGGTGCCGACAAACTTGATATTATAACTTAACGACCTACACAATAACTGCAGATCAAACTGTAATATTACTGTATTACTATTTTTTATTCTATTTTTTTTTGTTGATTATTTATAAACAGTCTACTAAATCAAAATTCTTATATACATACTAATATAAGATTGTACGCAGTGTTTGTGTTTTGAATCTATCAATTCGATTTTTAAAAATATATAAAGGTCTTAAAGCTAGTGAAAGGACATCTTAAACAATAGGAGATAGTGAAATTCCTTCAATAGACCCGCGTTCTTGATTTTGAATTAGAGTTCGAATTTTAAATTTTAAATAAATTACGCTATATTTCGAATACATGTCCAGTCTACTAGTCTATTATACAAAGTAACCAGACATAGCGAGAGGATTATGCCCTGTCAACTTTAACATCACCTTTGGCTCATTTATATATTTATAATAAAGCCATTGACTATATATACCCTAATTGACTTATACCGGCTGATACACCCGGACGTTTGGAGCCAAAACTGTAGTATTAAGCATTGCGAGTAGACTCTATCCCCTAGTTTCTTTTATTTTATTTGAAAATACTGAAATTAATTATAATAATACACAACATTAGGCGTACACATGAATAAATCATTTGAGTATGTACCAAAAAAAAAAACAAAAGAATCTAAGACGTGATTATATTAGTATTATTTTGAAAAACGAAACACTAACTTTTCTATTAGACCATTTCTCATATACGAATTTCTTATTGGACACCGACCGAAGTATATCCATAAGCCGGCTTATATTAAAAAAAGGATTTAATTAAAACAAACACAATTGTTTAAAATGATATATGCAATGAATGATATTTTAATATCTAATTAATTCACACGAGGAGTTTAACCTCAGATTTAACGAGTTAATTAACTTTATCTTAATCAACACTGATCCCTGTTTATCTTTTTTATTATATTATCATTTGGGCTCCAAAAATTTATATATTCATAAACATTTTTTATACAATATTTTAGTTTTACTGCATAACCATACTATACAGCTATATATAGTAGGTACCTATAATTCAATTTAATACATTACAAATAAAATTCAAATTAGAATATCTATATAAATATTTAATAAAATCGTATTTATTAGACATTATTATAACTTTTTTTGTGTTTTTTTAAATAATTATTTAATAATTTATAATTGATGTTGTTGTTTTTTTTTTTGTTGTTATGGGTATATTGATAGTTGTTATTAACAAATGAATAAATAAATAAACAAACATGGCGTTTTATCCTAATAGTTTAAATATTTATTTTATCTTGGGGAAAAATACTCACTAGAAGACGATTTTGTTAAATGTTATTCAGAAAGCCAACAATTAGACAGTGTATTGATTGTAGTTGCACATTTTAAAAAACTCACTAGGTCTATAAATATGTATGTATGTATAAAACTGAAAAAGTAATAGGTATTTTACGTGAATATTAAGAGTTTAAAGTGAGTGCTATGTGGGCGACTCATGTCTCTGATTAAGCGGAAATCAAATCAGGACCCGTATGGAATGGCATACCGCATAAAGGATGCACAATCCGACTGATCGAGCAACCAGTCGCCCGACGCGAAATAAATTGTTTCATTATCTTTTTACGTCCGCATAAATTAAACTGAGAAACAAACACGACGAGCGATGGAACGATGAGCATCGCTGTACTCAACGAAATGTTGTACTGACGTTATGAATTGTTATTCGATTGTTTTATTATTATTTATTTTATTTAAAATGTCCTAAATGGTTTTCATTAGATCTAACATATTCATAATACCTACATTATATATAATAATAATTAATACAGCGACCGAAAACCTAAATTATCTACATCAAATGGAACTAACCAAAGTCCACCACAGACTCAAGATTGTAAAAGACATGAAGGAAGTCCTTTACCCAAGAGTGGGATAGTTTTAATTTTGATTGAGTATATAATCTATATATATATAAACGAATGTTTGTCTGTATGTCCATTATAGAATCGTAAACTATGCATTTGATCATATCTTTAGCAAAGTTGTTGTACATGAGCCCACGAAGGTTTCTGAGTTAGTACGACCAATTTTCAACAGATGGCGCCACTGTCATGTATAACACGTCAATTTTTTTTTTTTAAATCAATCTTTGGAGTTCTGGATACCATTTTGAGAGTTCTATCAATCTATCAATTCGCTGAATGCGTATATAAAACTGTGTATTCTTCATATAAGCTTGTAAAACAATTAGTAACGCTTTTACTGATGCCTGAAATTCTCAATACGGTTTATCGATACACACGCAAGCAATATTCATAATGTCACGTAGTATGAAGTGACCCGTGTTATCCCTTGTCCGTTTGATTAAAACGCGAACTCTATGTGACGTCACATTTGTTCTGTACGATATTTGAATACACGTGTTAGCTTTTTATTGGTTACTTTAGAGTCTCGATATATATATACCTACCTATACACACGCATACAATGACTAGGATACCAATAATTAGTTTTGACCTGAAATTAAACCTCAATATTTTTTTATTAAATTATATTTAAATTACATTACGTACATTCAATTTAACAAAGACAAATTTTAAAAAATTACAAAGACTTCCTAAAATTATATTCAATATAACCACCTAAACAGAATCATATAAGAATTTTTGGGGAAAATTTAGTTATAGCTACAGAGGTATATGTATGTAAATCTAATTTGACGTATTTATTAGTGATTCAAGCAAAAACTAAGATACATAAAAAAAGGAAAAATAAGAAATTTTCTTATTGGAAAAATAAGAGCTGACTTTAATATGTATAAAAGAAATAGCCATTGATTTAAAATAACGGTCAATTCACGATGTCGATACTGTATTTAACAGGCTGTGACTAACGCACAGGGCCGGGCGTAGGACGTATGCATCGACGCTTTACAGTCCATCCTTTTATTGAGCCAGTTCGCGGTACTGCACTTCAAGCCATGAATTTATAACAAAAACCTCTAGCGGAGGCTTGTTTCCTTATTTTTATGTGATTATTATATAAATATGTGCTGGGATTTATTCATGGTTACTGCACTACAAACTTATCCTATATTGAGCATTCGATTTATATTATATTTTAGAAGTAGTTATATTTATTGCTAAAAATTACTCATATATAGCAAATAGCTTTAAATTAAATATAAAAAATATAATTTAAAAAAAGGAATCGCGCTCATTCTAATTTCAAATATTCAAACTTTCTGCTGAACTGTCATTTTTAAAGTTTTACCTTCTTAATAACAGAGTATTATTTAAATGTTCAACTCCATAATAAATTATAACTTAAAGGTATTCGGACAAACAAACTCTTTGATGTCATCGCTTGGTCGCATCGGCGAAATGATTTAGAACCAGTGTTTTTATTTCACCCGGACAACATAAATCATAGTTTGAAGTGCGGCTCCGTATCCGAACTGGACCTTCCCACAAACAGAAATCCTTTTCAAAATGGCATTACTAGCCAATAAGTCAACGAGTTGCTTTTTACAAGGATTTAAAATAAACATGCACTTTGTAAGGTAGTTTGTACCGTGAATATTTTATGATATGGCCGTCAATTTGCCAAAGCATCACTGTGGATACCACACAATTAACTTGAACAATGAAATTATACAAAAATAACTATATAAAAGATTAGTAATTGCTCGCCCGATGTATGCAACTCCTTAAGAACAAAAAACATTTAAAAATTACATATAGTTTAATTTTCCCGTATTCCAGGGATAAAAGTAATATAGAATATATTTAAAAAATGTGGAAATAATTTTGAACGCAAATGGCAACACCGAGATTGTCATTGTCAAATGGTTTGAAACGGCTACGGCTTGTGCCAGATATAGGGGGTTTACTCTTCATTTATATATCAACGGACTATGGACGTAAATATGTCAATGAATGTAATCTCTTTCATACATAGTTTCATACATTACAATTTGTATTGCCAAAGAAACTGATTCACGTCAAATATTTTTTATTAATTTAAATACATATGAAAATAATTATCACATTTTAATTTAAATTAAATTTGTTGATCACGAATTAATTTGATTACTCTATGTACGTCATTATATGCATTTAGCTCGCCATTGTGACATGTTTTTTGTAGCGCCATAGTGAATTTTTATTATTTATTATTATTATTATATATTCTATATTTTAGATAGAAAAATATTAAAAACTCGTAAGACAAATCAGTTAACAAAACCCATTAAGCCGTGAGCGAGTCATGAACAATTTTCCCATCAAGTGAGAGCATTCCAAAAATAACGAATGCGTTATAAATATCAAGAAAGACAAGCTAGCTAATTGCATACTGCGGGGAGGCCATCCTAGTTGCCAACTTCATAATGTTTCCAATACGAAAGGGCCCCATAAATACGGACCCTCGCGCAAATCATCTTTGCCTACTGAATATTCTCACTCGGGTGCGCCAGGCTTGCGTAAAATATTGGTCATGCTGCTGAGGGTTTTACAAGTTGAGAGGCTTGTACGCTAATATTACATCTACTATAAAGCGGTTGTAATTTTACATCCTATACACAGAGTTATTGTCAATTATTATTATTATTTTAAACGAGAAAATTCTTATTTTAGAAGTATGCGTCGAGGTTACATTTATACATGTAATACATTTTTTATTCTTTTCATAACCAAATTGGACAAAATTCGTGAAAGCTTTCGTACTGCAATTCGTCTTCAAATGTATTTCCAATTAATCTTAAGTATGATACCAATTAGTTAATCGAATTAACGTTGTTTCGACGATTGGCTAAGAGACTTTGAATACTCCCTGCAAGCCCCACATCCACGCCGTTGCCCGGTCCACTGCACTCTCAATCTCCACAACCTGCATATCCTCAAAGCCCCTACTAGAAATGCAAACGGCTACCTCCCACCCCACCTGTAAATCTCTATCTCCGTCGCACCTACCATTTAACGCGCCATCCCTTTTCTACCTCCAAACGTCCTATTCGGCCGTTTTCGTTTATGCTCGGATGCATAGCCGGCATGCCCCGCAGCTAAACTTAATTCACCAGGCAGTCACTCTCCGAACGTCGGAGTGAGCGTGTCGCGGCGGTCTCTCAGTCGGCTTGGAACAACGCCGCGCGATCGTCTCTCGACCCGGTGCAACGGCCTATTTGTATAGGGATGTTTGCGCTTAGATAGTGCACCCTGCGTCTCGACTCACACGGCGCCGTCGTCGGTGGGATTAGTGGCTGTGCTGTGGAACCAAACTGGAGTGTTGTGAGCTTTGATTTGACCGAAAGTTTGCACAAAATATTTTCGTGTGAAAGTGTTTTTATATGTGAGTGATCCCTCTTGTTGGTTAGTTTTGGAGTGGAATGTCTGCACTGTAACCGCATCGTTTGATTACAGCGAAGTGTTGCAATATTAGAAATAAACACACGGATGTAGAGATAATATTAGTGTTGATTTTTACGTACACGCGTAAATGCATATGAAAACATGCAAACGGAAACATAAATGATTTAACGTTGTGACGTTTGGTTAGACGCATTAACGGTTGAATTAGGATACTTGGAGCAGAAATTTCACATTGAGCTCTTATTTACACAATAAATTTGTAAATTTTCATACAATTCAATAAAATATTGCTTCCGCAAAACAAGATAGAAAAAAAACACGATTCACTTAGACAGAATGTATATGTATAAAAATAATTGAAACAAAACTAATTGCATTAATTTATAAATTCAAACATGTGGGCGGAATAAAATACAACAATGAGGAGGCACATAACAAAACAATTCATTACAACAATAGAAGAATTGTTTATGATTGAGTTACAACTTTTTTTTGTTCATAAATTACCTTTATTTATGTAGCATGATTCGAAAATCATTTCCGTGGGCAGCACAAAACTATTAAACGTATTTTAAATCAGTTTATTGTATAACATATGAATGTTATTGTTATATTATAGTTATATCTATTTATATTATGATTAATTGCGTTAAACATTTTAATTTTTGTAGTTCAATGTTAGATTAGAAGTATTTCCACTCCACAAGACTAGCGATCGAAAAGGGAATAAAAATTAATAACAAAAAATCTGTACAGGATAACGAAGACAATTCGAAATATAAATTAGGAGTGACAATTGAAGAAACTGTGCGGAAATTTCGCAGAATGTTTTATCACGAAGAATATTAGAAGTATAATTTCTGAACGAGGAAATTAGTCGTCTTTCAAAAACAAGTAAGTTAATTCAGCTCCAATAAATTGAGAAATGTTTAATTTTGTTTAGGACTGTTTGTTTACTGTTTTGCAGCATTTCATTATTTTACATTACTATAAATTATAACCGGCAATGTAATGAGAAATTTTAATTAAAATAGGTATGTCTTTCTAAACACACCTTTGGAATGTTATCAGTACATTAACATGATAAAAAGGTAGGCCCAAACGTTACGTAGATTTATCATAACGAATTCGGTATCTATGTTTCTTTCAAGTCAAACAATTCGTTACAAATGCGAGGAGCGTTGAACGTCAAACTACAGTTTGATGGATGCACCTTCTTGCATGAGGAACTATAACCGGTGTTTTATTTATTTTCTTTGTAAAGATATTTTAGCTTTTGTTATTTTTAAATTATGCGTTGTTTTGAATTTCTATGACTAATAATTTGTTTATAAAAAAAACTTACGGTTCTTATTTAGCACCTTTTTATTATGATCAAAGAGACTAGAAAGTTTTCTTAAAGTTTAACTTCGTTTTCGAATAATGTACCTAATTTCTAAATGAATTTTATTCAAAACTGTTGAGTTAAAAAAATACGAACGACCATCTTGAAACGAAGCATCTTTCTTTATAGAGCTCAAAGCAAAAAAAAAAAGAAAGAAAATGGTGTCAGTATCGGCTTCTTTTCATTAAAGATCATTAGAGTTCCGAGGATGAAAAATGAAAAATAAATAAAGGAGGTTTTCGTTGTGGGCTTCTGAGGGAGTTTCGTCGTACGGCCTTTTTATATCAAGTTATGTCGACTACAGGTTTTGATCTCCCTTCCACGTAGGCGGATTGTTTCTCTACAAAATCATCATTTACGGTTATAAAAATATCTACAATTAGATATCTTAGATTTTAGATGTTAACTCAAAAGTCAAATAACGGCTTCTTGGAATATTAAATTTAGTTCTTTATAACCATTATGATAAGTTATTAAAAGAGATAAATTTAGAAATACGTTCGTGTCTGGGGTTATTTGCGAACGTGATTGCGAAATGCTTTTAAACCATCTGATCAAGTTACAATATACCTACATAGAGTCTTCTGTATAAATTTCTTCAAGATGCCAAAGCAGAGGCGACTGTTGTACGCACTGGTAACAGTTGACCACAATCTAGCTTAACATCAGGGGGGCTACTCAGGCATATCCGAAGTTTCGTTATACGGCGGTCACCTCTGTAACTTACGTAAATTTTGACTTAAAAGTCTTGTAAAATGTCCGTGAAATAAGCCCTATCCGTCGTGACACCGCTGTCAAATCCGTAATTTCGTGAATGGTTACGGGCCCGTAAATGTTCCTGAGAGACGTCCGTATTTTCGTCCGAAGTTTGTGCGCCTGAGTAGCCCCCCTGGTGCAGTGCAGTCGTATACCATTCTACTATGATCTTCTCTAATAAACTGTGGTATCAATTGTTTCTGCTCATGAATAAGATAATCTATTTAAAATACGTGAGATACAAAATAATACAATTTGCGTAATTAAACACGAGTTTCTATCAAAGAGAATATTTATAAAGTTATCAAATTGCCAAGAACGGTTGCCGAGTCGAATTTGCATTCACCGCTGATTCGCGGAAATCTAACCTGATCTCGCAGAAACTTCGAAATATGTGACTTAATGATATTCAGAACGTGTCGTTACATTTATCCCAACTAGGAAATCTAGCACGATTTCACCGACAGTAAGAAAATTCACAATTTCTGTGTCTACTTAAACTCCCGTACTTATAAGGTGAATTTGAATATTCACTGTTTCAAGTCGGTTTATAACTTCGATTTCTAGCGAAGGACTGTCGACATGCATATAAAATAACACTATTAATTATGTACATTATCTAGATTTTATATATTGGTTACTAGTATATAGTACGACTGATATTAAAAGTTAAAATTCTTTATATTCTACAAATTTGAAATACCAGGTTTATTAAAGGTATTTATAATAAACACTTTATTGATTGACATCAAAATTATGTAGGTTCATTAGGGCGAGTATCAAAATATAACAAAAATGACTTATAACATATAATAATATACACATAAAATAATTAACAATTATACAAGACTGTGATTGACGAGTTTCTTGTGGTCTTCTTCTCGTGATACGCCTTTCCGAAGTCATGGTAGAGTCTAACTTTAGTGACGATTTTCATTCCATTTCAATAATTTCTTCATACAATGATGACAGTTCATAGATACTTTCAAATATCCCTACTAATATTATAAGTGTGAATGTGAGTTTGTTTGTTACGTTTTCACGCAACAACTACTTAACCGATCATCATGAAACTTTGTACACATATTTTTGGAGGTACTAGAAGTAACATAGGATACTTTTTAATAAAAAAAAATATTTTTTTACTATAGTTTTCAATTGACTATAGTTTCAGCTGTTTGAAATTTTTCTATATTTATTTTTATTTCCGTCTGTTATTTTTATATATGCAGTATAAAACTATTTGAATTTTTGAGGTTAGATCATATTGATTCATTTCTATTGAAATGATCTCTGATACTTATTTAATGACTTAAATGCGAGTGAAGCCGCGGGTAAAAGCTAGTAAAGAATAATTATAATAAAATATGCTCCTAAAATTATTTTATCATATGCAAAAAATAAAACAATTCCTATCAACTTTTCTCACTAAAGACGTTAATGCGTCTCTGCTGACGGTAGCAAGCTGCAATCTTCAAACTGCGATAAAAGGCGACATGTGCGCCATCGCCATTTGAATAGATAATACCTCGTGTCCAAGATAATGATGTGAACTCCACTAAGAGCCTCGCAAACGGTCTCAGTCATTAGTGAGATGCCAGCCTCATATAAGTGACCTGTTTAACGTTTAAACAAATAAAAATAATTTATTGCAAATAGGTTTATGCTTAATACGTCGATAAATGACTGGTAGGATCTGCAAAATCTCAATTGTATAGGAGAGCGATTTAAAGTGTGTAGATTCTTGAAGCTATATCAACGAAAGTAAGAAAAAAACGAAAATTGCCGCGACGTTAATTCCTACTGTCTTAATAGAACCCGGGGATGTTTTATGCAACGTGCATACACATGCATCTTACACAGTGCACACATCTGAAACATTCTGCATTATTTATAAATATACAACACTAGCTGTTGCTCCCGACTTCGTTGACGTAGTAATGAAAATATAAAGCACTAAGTTTAATAATTTCAAAGACGCCTGCCTTTTATGGCAATTTTCAAAACAACATTTATTACATTATTGTAGTTTTAGTAATGATTCTTATCTTCTTCCTGTAATTTATATAGCCTATATTGATCAGTGGTAGTCCAGTGATCCAGTAGCTTTAGAGCCAATTCGTTACAAACATACAAAAATACAAATCTTTCCTCTTTATAATATTAGTATAGATAAGGTGACAGTAATACAAAGCATATCTAAATATAACTCTTATATTTATTTCAATTTTAAAACTGTCAATGCAGAACAAGCGATAGAAATGTTATTAATTTGTATTGTCGTCGACAGAAATATAATTGCGGCGGCAATCTAAATTATGTATATATTTTTATAAGAAAACTCAAATTTGAAATGAAAGAATGGATGAATGCGAGAGAGGGGATTTCGATGTTGAAATTGTGAATGGGAAGATGTTTGTGATTACATTATAAGGGATAATATAGTGTAAATACAGTTTTAAAGAGTTTCATTATAAAAAAATACAGTCCACTGCTCAATTTATTACATTGTGGATATAAATTATCAATCAAATTATGTATAAAGCTTTAAAAACTTGATCAATATGTATTACATCAAACATATCCTCTACTACTTGACACTGTTTATTTATTTTTAAATATCGTAACATCCTATCACAACTCATCATGGCTTATAAATAAACAGAATCCGATTTTTATATTTATAAAAGTTTCCGGTTATGTGATTCATTTCCTTCTTTTTCGTGTTTAAAATTTTTGATGAGAAAAGTCCATATTTCTTATATGAGCCAAGAATGTGTTAAGTCAGAAAACATTATTTTTCAGAAAATGACTTTCAATTTTATCCCCGTATATTAACTATTAGGTTTTATAATAATAATAATAACTCTTTATTGCACAAATAAAAAAAATATATATAAATAAAAAAAAACAATAGGCGGCCTTATTACTGAGTAGTGATCTCTACCAGGCAACCAACTTTAAGATAATAAATCGCGAACTCAATGATAGGGTGCAAAAAAAAACAAAATAATATAATATATACAAATGAATAATAAAGATATTACAAAAAATATACATACATATACATAAATACACGCATGCATATACTACTAAAATAAGAATAAATATATATTTAAAAAATTTAATTATTTTAATAGTAATATAGTAATAGATACCCAATTGCTTAAGACAGGAGTAATTCAACTATTTTATTTTTAAAAGTTGATTCACAATATATTTTTTAATAAATATCCCAAAAGTCATTTTGAACTGACAAGACAATATAATAAAAAATAATTACATTGTCATTTTTTAAATGACGTATTAATAATAATCAAACTAATATAAAAAATATAATATAAACATTTCCTAGTATAACTGTATAGATTGGTTGGTAAATACGATTGTTAGGCGAGGCGACGTCTATACTAAGTACACTAATGCCCCGCTTTACGCGAGGGATACGTTCCGGAAAAAATCGCGTTAACTGAAATTCCCGCGACCATGTAGAATTTGAAGACTACATTATGTTTATACGCACACTTTCGCGTAATGCGGGGCAATTGAGCGCGAAATTTGAATAGTGAAACCGCGCATAACGGGGTCGCGTAAAGCGGGGTATTACTGTAAATATAGGTACCTAGATTGTTAGCGTAATGAAAAAAGAATTTCTTTTTAGGTAAATTTATTATACAATCTCGTATGAATTGTGTACAAACTATAAACATTCTAAATTTAATCCTTTGATCCGAGCGACTAATCTCTACTGTCTGATGAAACAACATTATAGTTATTTTTACCTTAACTTTATAGAGAATGAAGAAAACAAAAAAACAACACGATTGTTTTTTTGTTTTAAACTATGATATATAAATTAGTAAAACAACAATACAATAATTGATTTTGATAATAATTCGATTTGAATGTAAATATTTTAAGATAAAAGTCTCAAAGAAGTTATATTTGATAATAAAAGTAATTGTAACTTTGTAGATATGAAATTATAAAAGAAACTTTAGCCGAAACAAGTTATTACAATGATTTAAAAGACAAACAAAATATCTCTTAAAAATATTGTTGTTCGCGTCACGAGAGAGGAGACTTGTATAAAAACTACTACAATAGTTTGCGACCGTCTAAGTGTTTTCTTACTTTTCATAGTTGAAACTTTTTCTTTAGGAAGGGAGGAAAACAGATCATGGGCCGTGATTTATAGCTCGAATAGTGAACGAAATTTGTCGTAAAGCGTATTTTATGGACGGACGCCGCGAGACAAAATGCGTGTGGACCAATTTGTGTTAAATTTAGATTTTGATCATGGGGAAGATTATACTGAAACACAAAGTTTTATATATTTTTATACATATTGAAAATATTAGTCAAAACATGTATTTAATTTACTCCTAGCATCCCTACTAATATTATAAATGTGAATGTGAGTTTGTTTGTTACGTTTTCACGCTACAACTATTTAACCGATCATCATGAAACTTTGTACACATATTTTTGGAGGTTTGAAGTAACATAGGATACTTTTTATTAAAAAAAAATATTTTTTTACTATAGTTTTCATCTCTGATACTTATTTGATGACTTAAATGCGAGCGAAGCCGCGGGTAAAAGCTAGTTCTAAGTAAAGGTAATTATCTGTGTAATTATTAATAGTAAATAGTATAATAATATAATAAATAATATATATATCCTGACTTCAAGCTAGCTATACGTATCAAGACAAAACAATAATATAGCATTCAGAACTGAAACCTATACCTAAATACCTACTTTTTTCGAAATACTATTCAGTGTATAATATTTTGAGCATGCCGTTCTATCCTATAATCTGTAATAATAGCGGTTAATTGTTTCGTAATCTAGCATTAATGTAAATGGGTAGAATAGTAAATATGTTTTTAGTCCTGGAATCGAACACGGCTTCCTTATCACAGTGGCATGAAAGACGTCGATTTTAAACAATAATTTTGAATTTTATTAACATATTAGTAGCAATAAATTTGTTAAAATTATAAAGAGAATATGAAACGTCTTGTGCCAAGTAATAGCTGGCGAGTATACCTCTATATTTTTATTAAAAAAGTTTTCCCATCTTGTCACCGCAGTGAAGGTTGCAAGTTCTCTCCGCGATACCAATCTTCTTCCCTATATTAAATATTTTTGGGATCCATTCCACACCCCAAACTTGGTAATGTCTGAGACGGATATCGCCGGATCGCTGACTCCATCCCGAACAAACATAAAAAGTGTCAAAATTAAACTGGAACTAGAGAAAATAAGAAAAAAAAACTGCGATGTTGATTCATTAAACATCTCGGAAACTTTTAAGTAACGTCGTTTTGAAACTTTATTTGGAGTTTGAAAATTACTCCACCATTTTCTTAATAAGATGAAAGGAGAAGTTTCTGTTAGGGCAATAGATCCATGTTTGTTGGGTGCCATGTGCGAATGTGATCGTGTGCGAAAACACCTGTAAACTTTACTAACACAAACATAAATGATTTACAAGCTTAACTAACTTTCTTCATACTGCAGGTAAATGTTTTTAAAATTCCTTTAAAACTCGAAAAGTTTTCAACTCCGAACATTGCTTTAGAACGAGTTTCCTAATATTTTTACTGATTAATTATTTACTTTTGATTAGACAATTATTAATTAACCTTCAAGCATCTAAGAGGTAGATTATTGATAGCTATTAACTGAGTCTATTCATCCAGAGTAGTGCCAATACTTTAAATAACTTTTAAGAAGTAACGTAGATCTACTAAAATTAAGCATGGTGCAATCTGCACATAATCCCCACACTTAAGTTTAACATCATATTGATTGTTCTGGACAATTTCGTACATAAACACATAAAGAAAATAACTTTAAAATGCTGTTGCTAAAGTTTAAGATCACAGGTGTTGCAACAAAGATGCTAATAATATGTAACATCTGAAAGAGTCTGACTATACCTCATATATTTGTACAATGAGTTTGACCTGTTTAATGTCGCAATTATCTATAAAAAAGGCATCACATATACCGCTAAGATAACGCAAAAACTTGGTTAACTTAATATTCGTTATTAGAAAATGCATGACCAATATCACGTGGATGATGTAGCATGGTAATAGTGCCACACGTGTTGACGGAATGAACTAGGTTTAATATGGGTGTAAAAATAATGTTTTTTTTAATCTACTAATATGTTAAGATTTGTGTATTTTGTGTGATTACAATGTTATTCATGATAACATAGATACTTATGATATACGCTAATGAATTTGACATTTAGTCGCCTCAGTACCTGTGTCAGTCTGCTTTTTGAAAAAAGAAACACGCACAAAAACGACCCTCGAAATGTTTGTGTCCAACCGACTTTCAAATGTATTCTTTTGTGTAACTTGTTGAAACGTTAAAATCACTCGTAATTCTTTGTAAAGCTGTAAAACAATTTACAACGGGAAGAGTGCTCCTGTTACCAAAGTCGCTCGAAGACCCTTTCCATTCATACGTTCAAAAGGATTTTATTGAGTGGCTCTTTTCATTAAACCCCATCTAATGAGGATGTGTTAATAGATACATCCTTTCTTATTTTATTTTATCGTTAAACCATTTGAATTTTAACTTTGTTATTTAGGACATATCAGTATTTTTATTGTATTTTATAAGATTAAATCAATACAGTTATACTTGAAGAATTTATAACACTCAATTGAGATATAATAATGCACGAATAACTCATAAAATAAAACTAATAAAAAGGAAAAATAAATCATTACTACACTCGATTGTAAATGCTTAGGTTATAGCCTTTGGTCTTCATTACGGCCATTAAAATTAAATAAAACACTTTAACCTGTTCGAGCAATTAAAGATATTATCCCCATTCCGTTGCAGAACATTAGCAATCATCGAGGTACCGGCTTCCAATTCTAATGTCTTAATAAAACCGGTAGAACGATTTCCTCGAGTAAAAAGATGCCGTACACTTATAAATTTTCCAGTCGCCACTATCGCAAGGCAGACAACATTAATGAACAAGCATTCAAGTTATGGTGCAATTACCGCTGAAGATTTGCATAAAATCCATCTAGTGAGCGTACGTACTGATGCATTAGGGGATTGGTTCGGAATTTATCTGAGCCACCGCTGGGCTTAGCTGATCGGCGAGAGATTAAGTCAGCTTGTTTTATGGTATCGCTTTTGATGCGCCAATGTGGACGTCGCTCTCGATAACTGTATGTCCTCACAGATCCGCAATATTTTGCTCTTGTTTTATTGGTTTTGTTAAATTCATTTCAAGTTGATTTCAAACAATTTTAATAAAGCTAAAGTTGTAAGGCAATATTCGAAGCTGTGGTGGAAACACGCATAATATCAACATTGTCTTAGTTGTAGAAGTCATCTTACTTTATGATATCGGTATTGATCGCGCTATAAACGTCGACAACTGTAACTTTACATCTTGTTCGATAAGCATCAGATTCTACTCGTATTAAACCGTATATTAATTTTGATTGCGTTTTCTTATTACTCTTTATAATAATTCTGAGCTACTACTGCTGTTGTGTTGATTTGATGATAGAATAATTATGTTCTTCTTTCGATACAATAGTCTTAAGCCTTTGGTACATTTTAGTATGCTATCAGTCAAAATCATTACACTTAAGTAATTTTCTTATTTAGGTTATCGTTTCATATAAAACCTTAAACCCAACAAAAAATTGTATCACAATAGATTTTATTTTCATTAGAAATATTGTTATTCGAGAGCGTCATTCCCAGAATTTTTATTTACCCTCGAGACCCAATACCTAATGTAAGCTTTCGCTAAAGCGAAAACGTAGCTACCATTCGCATCGATAAACCTCTTTGTTAGAAGTATTTCTATTTCCTCAACCCGCTCCAAATTCCCGTTGCTTCGATGAGGGGTATAAAGTAAATTGCTCACATCCTTATCTACTGTACATTAGGACCCTTCAGCGGCTCTCACGCTAAGTTATGAATTTTCAATACCAGCCCAAATGGTAACGAGGCAAGATAAAATTCAAGTTACCAACATTAGCATTTATATGAAGTTAGACAGAATTGGAGCGTGGCAAATTATTATTTAACAGGAGTACAAAGTTTCACTTATATGTACGGGAATGTTGAACCCCCTTGTTAGACATCCGAAGTTTGCCAATATTGCTCCACATAAACTCACAACTAAACCGTTTGTAACGAAATATTATATGATAAAGCAATTAAAATATATCAAAAAGGCAGAGCATTAATGACTATGGGATTTACTATATAGCATTTGTTTTGATTAATTTAATCCGGCATTCCTTACAATACGATAGCTGCAAAGCTATCGAAACGGCGGACTGATTAATGATTAATTTAATCAAAATAAATACAATATTTTCACACACATACACACATAAACACTTCTTTACTTCTTTTCATGTTTATTAAAATCATAATTAGATATATTTCCACGAAATGCTCAACATATAACTCTAATTCAAAACCTGTTTAAAGAAACCATAATCATTTATTGTTTTATGTTAGTTAGGAAAGATTGTTATCAATATAAAGTTTTGGCTTTAATTGAAATTTGATAGTTCGTTCCAAAGCAACGGCATTTTATTATCATAACTCGACATCTACCAGTAATAATTATAAATACGACACGTGTTTAAATATTTAAGCTACGGACTCGTTAGGTACGCAGTTAAAATTAAAAAAATATTTTTGTTAGAACCCTTTTGGACCTTTATTAAATTTAGAAACGAAAAAGTCCTTTAAAAATAAACGTAGCTATTTTAATACCTATATTCGTTGCAAAAAGCTTAATCGACTATAAAAAATAAAAGAAGCAAAGTAAAGTATTTAATCAAACCTAAAAAACTTAATTATCTAGGTACTAACTACAATACTTAATATTCGTAAGAAAGTTCACACTCGACAGTCGTCAGTCGACACAAAAAAATTAACCGGGGTAAGACCGCGGGTTTAGTTTTCTAGTTACATATTATTTTAGACTTCCGCCCCACCCTGAGCCCATGGCTGGCTACGCCCATGCTTAGAAGTAGACTATTGTATCGAAAGAAGAACATAATTATTCTATAACATAATTAGCTTACCTCTCTATTCACTTTAGGAGACGGACCGTGGTCATATGCTAGGCTAATAAAAGAAGAAACTGAAAGAACCATACGAAGATTAAGAGAATAACGTTTGAGCATAGTTTAATCTGTGATCACCTGATCATTACTTCAATGCTTTTTATTCCATTTTATGTAGTGAAAATTATTTACCAAAAATCTTCAAACACGGCAATTATTAGACAGTAATCAAAATGAAATAATAATATGTTGCATATACATCAAATATCTACTTTAAACATTGCATTCTTTCTGTTTTATATTTTATTAAGTTACTATTGAGACGATTTCTTATAAATGCGTGTAACAGAACGTAATAGTTGACAGTTGCAATGGATTATTATCATTGGTCAAAAATCACGTCAACAATTTTTCAAGCATGTGATTGGTCTATTTTGTTTCGTACGGCCGAGTGACATTTGAATTTTGAACACTATTCAGTTAATTTACGCTTGAGTGTAGTTTCTGAAATGTAAAAGAAAAATTGGTGTATCGATGTCTCTTGGAGAAGTAATAACATTTTATTGTTCGAAGTTTTGTTGTTGGTAATACTTTAAAGCTTTGTCTAACGGTCGTATCGGGCTTCAGCTAGGTCGACAGTCAACTTAATAATCTAACATCATTAATCTGGCGTGTCGGGAAGTGCGGCATCAGTCGTGACGATTCAACGTGCATGCTCCTCCCGGCGGTCGAAACCACTAGAACATGGACTTGTAATAGCCTATGAAATTATTCACGTCCATTCTTCCTACTCCGCATGCCCTTTTTCGGTTTTCACTCTTTAGTGCTATAGAGCACTTAAATGGGGAACGAGTAAATCGAATCCATTCTTTAACCTCGTGTTTTTAAGACGTCTTTATCTTTTGTTTGCTTTCTCAGACAAAATATTGAGTTCTCAGAAATTACTGTAACATTTTACGATCGGCTCTCTCCAATAGATAGATTAATTTACGAGTTTTTGCATGAATTCATCAAAGTATTATGATTTTTGTCTGAAAATAGGTGTAATTTTATCTTACATTCTACATCATACCTTATATTGTTGTAAAAGAGAACTCTAATCCTTTGAATCTATTTTAAGTAGTATCATGTTTATTTTGTTTACTGAAACGCGTTCTTTTAAGGGAATTAGTATCACACTTTAAACTTGTCTCCTTGTTAATCATTACCTAAGCTTAATTAACAGTACAAATAATATATTCATTAACATGCACATTCTTACAGTCTAAACGCAGTATTTTATGCTCTATACCAGGGGTGGCCAACCGGTCGATCGCGACCATTAGTCCAGTCGATCGTGGCAAGGCAAAAAATATAAATAAATAGACCAGACTAAAATTTAAAATTAAAAAAATAATAAAAATTTAAGAAAATAATCTCATATGTGATACGAAAAGGGAGTCCTAAGACTGTTCAATAAAAAATATTTTATGATTGTGTACTAAACACTATGCTGTTTCATTTAAGATTTCAAGAAGTATATAAGTGGTAGATCGCACAGGGTTTCGTTACTAAACAGTAGATCTTATGTCTAATCAAGTTGGCCACCCCTGCTCTATACCTATTGCTCCCAAAACAAAAGAACTTGTAATAAAATACCTTAATATAAATAATATAATACGTTGATCCTAAATTAGTACACTATAGATATCAAGACGAGATTAATGCTACTTGTAGGCTCGTAACAAATATCTAATATGTTAATTTTTTTTTATAAATATTACTTTGGACCGAGAGTCAAACCCAGTGGGCTTATCACGAATTTTAGTCTGGCTTTCGAACCGAGTTCGCTTCAAGCGATTTGTATGGAAATTTGAGCAGCGCCACTGCACCGCTTGCGGATTTGGAACTACAATATTTTAGATACTTTTTGTTAATTTTCGAACGTCTCGATCTTTCGTTCATTTGATAGATTGCTGGTGCTCGTTAGTCGTTAGTAAAAATTCATGATCCCGATTGCTAACGGATCCGTTTTGCTTGTGACAGCTCGATTCGAAAGCCAGACTAAATTCGTGATAAGCCCACAGGACTGTAACTACAGCGCTGCAGAGGTCATTATTAAAAAAAATTCTCATTAAGTTACAAAAATATGTGAACAACAAAATAAACTCACGAAAATAACTCCTTAATTAAATAAATTAGTACTTACTAATAAATAAGTAAATAAAGTAATAACAATAAACCGGACACTGTCTGCTTGAAATAACATTCATATTCATAGAATCATAAAGACGGCTTTTAATTGAATTAGCAGTTGCAAGCAAAGTGCTATAAAGAACATTGTTAAGTTAAAACTTTTCTTCAACGACAATTTTTCCCAGACTTCAACAAGGAATTGTATTTTTTATAAATGAAAAAGAAATATAGCTTTCTTAATGCTACTTTCCTTTGCATTAGTAATAGAATAAGTACGTCATAAAAACATAATACCGGTGCCTTGATATTACGATTCGAATCTTTCAGAAAATCGTTTTGTTAACTTAAAAAATATATACCTATATAGAATACTTCGTCTGCGTAGTAATGAAGATATAAAGTACTATGAAGTTTAATAATGTTTCATATTTCAACGACGCCTCCCCTCACATGACTGCAGGTTCGGGTAGCAATACCTAACCATTGCCAAATTTCATGTTTGTAGCAAAAAAAGAAAAACTCATACAAACCTGCAAGAGCAAGCAAGGACGTCTACTAACTATAAACTACGTTCCTGCCAAATTTCATCTTTGTATGTAACGCGGTTTTAGATATTTCGTGATTTCGTTTTTATATAGCCTATATTGATCAGTGATAATGTAGCCTTCAAAGGGTGAAAGAATTTTTGAAATCGGTCCAATAGTTACAGCCAATTCATTACAAACATACAAAAATACAAATCTTTCCTCTTTATAATTGGCTAAAGTGTGATCTATAAAGCACAATAAGTACTACCGCAATAAAATGTTTCCAGACAAGTGGCCTTTGCTATACCTGCTTAATCAAGATTAGATGTATATATGGCGGTCGATTCTACAAGCCGAAAATACTTATTTAAGAAGATTTGAGGTTTTAACGTTTAGTCTGTCAGTGTCATCTTTCTTGTTTCTTCTGATTTTTTGATTGGCACAATGCAGTGTGATAATTAGATTTTTAATCAATTTTAATCAGCAATATTATTACACTTATGTCCCTCTAAAGATACAACTCCGTGGCGACAGACTGAGCTGTTAGACAATTATTAAATAAAAAAAATTAGAAGAGTAATTTACTTATGATGAAAGAAATAATTTTAAATTATTCATTAAATTTGACAACAAAACAACAGACTATGACTCAAGAAGGAAGAATCTGGACCAGTGATTCCCAACCATTGTGCCGCGGTACTTTTGTTTGCCGCCAAATTCTAAGTGTGCCGCCAAATTTTAGATATATAATAATGTTAATATTATTAAATAATATGAATTAAAAAAAATTTAATTCTTTATGTCGCTAAATTTTGAAATCGTTAAAATGTTGAGAATCACTGATCTAGATGTTTCCTTATTTTCTCACGATGCGTTTCAACCTCCGTCCGATCTTTCCGTTTGTCCTCAGAATACTAATAAGTTAATCTTTTATATCGTTATTTTGAAGAACAAAAGCGTAGCATAAGAGATGTTTTCTCTCACAGCGGTCGAGTGTGAGGCCTTAAGCAGTTACGGAATTATGCTCCGTATGCTTTCGGAATTAATAAGAACGTTCTGCGTTCGTCGGCATTTTATCAAACAAAACAAGGATATTAAATGCAATTGTTTACTACTATTAAGTTTGCTGATAACTGAATTCCTCAGGAACAATACCTACGATATAGACCTAAAATATATTTAAGGAGTTTTTGCAGTCATCGGTTATTATTATTATTATATTTAAAACTATTTACCCTTTTCAATACAAAGTAGTTGGCAGCTTATTTGTGCCAATTATCAACTAAACACGTTTCTATAATTTTACCTTCAATTACTATAATATGTTAGTCATGTCAAAAAAAAAACAAAATACAATTTCGTTCTCACGCAAACTCTTTTTTTTTAAGCTGACGAGTAAATTGCAATAAGTGTTTGTGTTTATGAGTAAATATATACATAGCGATGACAGTTTGGAAGTTAGTATTAACTAATAACTAAATATCAACCCATGTGCTGTTAAATGTATTTAAAAACTCTTAAAGAGAAGTAAAAGGAGAAGGTAGGGTCTAAAGAGACAAATAATAATTTAAGCCAGCCATTCTCAAAGTGTGTTCCGCGGCTTAAATACTGCAAAAAATACCTACCAAAGGGAGATTATAAGGTTACATCTAAATATTCCAACTAAATATTACGTAATATTACATTGCAATATGATTATTCATAAATGCATATAAATCAGTTTTTTGTAATTATACCGCTGATTTAAGTTATTCTTGAAATGTTCCCTAAAACCCATGTATCGTATCATGTAAATAAATAAGTAATATTACTTAAATATTAACTTAGAAACCTAGTCACGGAATATCTTATGAATTACTCCAAATAAGGTACTTAAGAAGATTCTGAATTAACACAAATTTCTTTAAAAGATTCCACTTTTAGAAACCTCAGTGTCTTAACATTTTTTAGTTAGGGAGGCGGCTGTTAAAATTTCTGGTCATATATGTCTTCTTTATTTATTCGAGTTTGATTTTCTGTAACTTAAAACTATATAGATACCTATAACAATAATCATATACGTAATTATGGTTTAGGACCATATACAGGATGTCCCGTAAGTAGTAGATTAAACGAAAACTGGAGACAGAAGGGGTTACGCCCTATTAAAAAAAATATTTGAAAAGAAACATATCTAAGTAATAGTTAAAAAATAATGGGCAATTTTTTAAAAAAAATATTTATTAAAGTTGTACATTTGAATTCTCCTACCAATATTTTAAAAATATAAATACCTTTTTGTAAAAAATATACTTACGGGACATCCTGTATAGCACGTAGTATGCGAACTATACTTTACGTCATAGCTTGGATCAGTTCGCCATTAGCCCGCAACTATTACATATAATCTAGAAAGTTTTCCCAAACAAAAGCATTATTGTTCAAACATGTGATTATAAAAATTGTTTGAAACAGAATGCAAAAACAAACTGAATATTGTAGTGGTGTCTGAAGTTACATTCACGGATACAATTTAAATGACTTACTATAGCAGCGGTTCTCAAACTTTTTTTTGCGAAGGCAAAAGCCCTAATATAATTTAAAAAAACTGATTTATATGTATGTATTTATATATTACAATGTAATATTACATAATATTTATACATATAATTAATTAGTATTACTGCTTTTAAATTTTATGTTGGAATAATTAGATGGAGCACACTTTGAGAATGGTTGTATTAAAGAATTTATTTTGATCAATTTGAATGTCCAAAACAAACCCTAACGTATATCGATGTTTATTGTGTTACCAACTGCAAAATAAAGCCGCGACCTCCCAATCTATAATATTGTAGGGTCATTTGTATGTACGACTGAACGTTTGTAAACGTTGGTCCTGTTTTGAATAAATCTTCTACTTAAATACTAACTCAATAAGGCAAGTGGCTCGTTTGGCTCGTGTTGAAAGTTAACGCTTACTGAATTGAAAAAGGTTAACCTGATTTGCATTTAGAAAGACGTGAAACATTTTCATGAGAATTGGATAATTTACTAATAAATAAATTCTGTAGCAACGTCTGAGGTTATACACAATAAAATATTTCAGTATTAAAAAACATTTTTCTGATTATTATTGTTTTTTTTTTTGCAGCCATTTGCAGACGTCCTATTAAGTACTTTAAACTAGTTAAATAAATGATTATTTTGAACTCGAGTAAATGAAACAAGATTTATTTACCAAACTTCCCTATAAATAATATTATAAAAGGATCTCTCTATTATACAAACTAAACTAAATTTTAATTATAAGATAGGACATCATTGCTAAAGATAATTAAAGATAGTGTTAGGTTTAAAAAATAAGGAAAATAACAATTGATGAGCGTCCAACAAAGTAGGTACTATTGAAAAAATTATCTCAAATAATAATTATTATTACTCATATTATTAACTTGAGATATAAATTACAATATTTCTGCATTCTTACACATTATTTTAATTTCAAAAGCTGTATGAAATTTTATATTCTTTCAATGAGCGAGTGATTTTTTATTTATTTTGTATTTTTATTTCATTAAAAAATATGTGTATTTACTAACATATAGTTATTTATTAATCGCAGCTATTTTTATTTCCATAATATCTAACAATAGCGTAAGCGAACAAAAGTAAAAATTTAATATGTGATATTTATATGAAGGAATATGTTGTGTATGGTATACATTTTGAAGTCATTGCATATATTAAGTGCTAAGGTTTTTAATTATTTAAATAATGGACTCGGATAACTATACTAGAAACATCGATTATTTCAACAAAAAAAAAAAAGACAAGTGAATAAATATGTAAACTTAATAAATTCATTACTCAAATAAGAGATACGATTAAATAAATCAAAATGAAATAATAGGAGACAAAACATTGCAGCAAAAAGGAAATCCTTGGTACAAACAGATCACGATTGCATTTCTACCCTCAGAAATCGTGATAAACTAACCGCGAACAGTCACGCCGTGAATTTATTAACGAAATCAGCTTTGAAATCATCATTTACAATTTCACCTTTCACATTTATCACGTCTAGTTACAACTTTGTATGTTACTTGTTTATCAGGCTATTAGACATTTTGAATTTTGACCTTTTTTCTACTTTGGTTGTAACATTTTTATATTTAAATTAAATACACATACAGTACCTTGAATTTAAACTAAAATTCATTGTATTATGTGTATGTATAAATATTACAACACAATATTACATATTTGTTTCGATCGAGAATCAAACTTGGTGCCTCTATATAATAGTTACACTAACCACTACATTACATAGACGGTTAATGTCTTCTTCTTAAGCTTCTGTTTGTACCATATCTTTTGAAAGGTTATAACTAGAGATGTTCCGACTAGTCGGCCACTAGTCGGTAAAGCCGACTATCCGGCCACTATCGTAGTCGGCGACTAATCGGCAAAAAGCGCCGACTATCCGGCTTCTTACTTTGTGTCTATTTCTCAATAAAATGTATGTGTTACTTCCTTGTAAAGAAAATATATTGATGACATTTATCAAACAAAATTAGTATCTTAATTAAAAAACAAATCAACACAATATTTAATGACATATATTGCAATTCTGCGTAATGATATTTGAAACTATCGTCAAACTAGTGAGCTGTAAAACACAAAAAACTTTTTTTGTTATTTATATTTATCCATCCACATGTCAGTAGTGACTGAAATTGCAGCGAATCAGCTGTAAACGAAGCGTCACGGCTTATTTACAACCGACTAATCGGCTAGTCGGCTAGTCGGCCAGTCATAATCGGCACATCTCTAGTTATAACATGCTACTATTGACATTTATTTTTAATATGACAGCGCTAATCAACAACTTTCGAGGTAGGTAGAATCTATTGATACATAATTTGTTATAAGATAAATGGAATTGAATGTACATTATCAAGAAATAGAAACGCTGAGTTGAAATAGTCTAAGAATGTGTTAGTAATGGATTGAACTGTAACGGGCCCGTACAAGCGTCTGACGATTTAAGGCTGCTATTTCAATTTTCTTTATGTGATACTATTCTATTATTACTTTCTTTATCTTTTATTATCTACTTAAAGTTAGTTATTGAGGTAGGTTTGAGATTTTACGTTTTGTAGTTAGGAAAATTGTTTTTTTTTAAATAAATTTGGGATTATTGGCAAATATAATTTAATTATTATATTCAGACGTTTCGAAAGCTTTGCAACAATCGTAGTCACGGCAAAACGTAAATATTAACCATTCATAACGAGTATCATGTGATATACTCTACAAGACGTTTATGTAATAAATATAAATTTAGTATTAAATTTTTTAACAAAAGTCGAGTAATAATTGAAATATCATCTCAAAGAAATGTTGACCTCTCGTTGTCTCTTTGTTTTTATTATTGTCTTTGTAAGTATTACAAAAGAACTCAACTTTGTCTGTACTTATAGCTTGTCATAAAGCTGTCTGTTAATTTGGCATGTACTTTCTTTTGGATGAACGAAAGGAAAGAAGTATTTTAATCTTATATTTTATATTTGTATTCCGTAAATTTATATTAATAGAATTTGAGAATAAATACAAATTTACATTTATATAAAATACATTTATAAACCTAAATTTGACACAATGATACGTGTAAATCAAAATAACATTTCAGTTCACGTAGAGCGTATACATTTTCGATACAAATCTAAATCAAAGACCCGAAAGTTTGTTCGGAATACTAATAAGCCGATAGGAAAGTTGGACCTCTGTAAAGGATACATTCGGAGTAACTAACTCTCAACTAATACGGATCGTTATTTAAGTTACCTATTCACATGTATTATTGCAGATAATCATATTAAAAGTTTTCTTTTCATATTATAAGTTGTTACTAAGAATCTAGATAATAATTAAAAGAATACATCTTACTTACTCTCACACGCGTCTTTTTACACTGACGAGAAAGAGACGAACGCTGTCTGGATACATTTATTCTGTAGTAGCAGTTCTTCAGTGGACACCACTTTAGCTCAACATCAAGCGGAGGGTAGTCACAAACTGTCTACCATAAAAATCTGTATTATTCGGGAATACTAGCAACTACATACTAGCTTTTGAATTAATTAATGAAAATAAATGCGATACTGACATATAGGTACATATATTGAACACTACGAATCCCAACGAAGCATAATTAATATCCCAATCAAGAACATAACAATTCGATTCACCCTTGAAAATAATATTCAAGTACAATAAGAAAAAATATCTTAAAAAAAGTTATTACTATTTTACTGACTGTACCTCAGCACACGATTCTCGTGAAGTAATCGCGATTATTGCGAACGGTCTCGAGATCGATATCGTCGGAGATACACCGAGTAATGTCTTCATTACTACATGGGTAATTGATTCGGAATAACTCAGAAATGACGGAGCGGTTGAATGTTGTAGAGAGATTTGGGAAACTAGATTTTTTGTTAAATTACTAATCGCTTTATTTATTATTTTGGAAGATCTTGATAATTTTTATTGGGCATTAATGTTAATAAAGCATATCTCGTTTATTTTAAATGTTTTTATTTGGAATTTACATGCAAAAGACGTTTCGTTAACGATTTATGTATACAAAAAAAAATGTTTTTTAAAATAGTCAGCGATTTTATTTATTTATATACATTTTTTTAATTAATGTCCATAAATTAGTTAAGTCATATTAGAGTTAAATCAATAAAGGTTAATATAGACGAACATGCATTCAAGTTTTTTTAAAGGTCATTTTATATTTTTTGTTTCAATTCACTTGTTTCATTCAATGACTATTGATTTCTTCTTGTTCATGAGTATATTACAATATTTTTTTCATTATAGTTACTTTAAAATTGCTATAAAAGTATTTCTATAAATAGATTTATATGTAATTATGTTTATTAGTATAAAAAATTGTTATACGATGAATAGGTAATAAATAATATCTTTATTGAGTCACACGGCAATTACACGGCTATCTAATATCCGGAACCTAAATTAGGGTACCTGTGCTATAGGTATTAATGTATTATCAATAAAAGTTTATTTACAATTGAAACAATATAAACAAAAATTTCCCAAACAAAAGAATATAAATCCAAATTCTAAATTCAAAAGGAGTGATTAAAAAGGCCAAAGAGTTAAAACATTCATTCATAAAAGACATTTTAAATAGACATAAAAATACGCTATCATGCACAAGCCGCAGTTAATCTTTGAAAAGTTGAAAGTGCTATCAGTATTGATCATACATTCTCAAAGATTTGAAAGGCACAAGTGTGTCAAGTATCTATACGAGTAAGTCAGTGATGTCACTCGAGTACTGTTCTGTCCTCGAGTCATAGCCACTCGGCTTCAGTAACTGACCATTTGAGTAATTCAATTTCGTTTTAATTCTGAAGCGAATAAATATAACAATTATTTTATTTATATACCCGTATCAATTTGCAAATTCTTTTTAAAACTGGAAATTTTATTTTCCCTCAAATAAAAATCTGTTACAAATATAAATAAAAATTTTATTACATTTTTAAATTTAGAACATCATATTTCAATTTCGTTATTTTTAACTTTTTTTACTCAATCTTTCCTTAATAATAGGACAATCTTAGCTCTTAAATTGACATATACATCAGCAGCTTTTTTAATAAGATTCAAGATCGCGACTTACGTCCGAATTGAGTTGCTCGAGTAAATTTTAACGTAACTCGAGTACTTAAAGATGCATCACTAAAATGACTATACAAACCGAACTGCCCCTATAACCATGCTGTCACTATTCGTTGTAAATTAGACAATTCATTAAAACTAATTGTTTGCTATGAATCAGCGGTTACTTTGACAATCTTGTCTCGCACGCTAATGATATTGTGTTTATAAGTACATAAATTTATGTTTATTTTCTAATTTACAACTTCAGAGTATCAGTGAAAGCGCGATCTGCCATCAGCGTGAATAACCTAGCTATACATAAACATAAATACTTTTTAAATTATTTAAGGTACTTATAAAGCAGCGGTTCTCAAACTTTTTTGGCGAAGGAAAAAGTCTCAATATAATTATAAAAAACTGATTTATATGTATTTATGAATAATCATATTGCAATGTAATATTACGTAATGTTTAGATGTAACCTTATAATCTCCTTTGGTAGGTATTTTTTGCAGTATTTTAGCCCTAGGGTTCCGCGGAACACACTTTGAGAATGGCTGTTATAAAGTATTAGAATTCCCAAGAGTTCCTGAAATACAATTTTAATAAAGCCCTTCGCGGATTCGCATTAAAATTTGACCGAAATCTGAAGTCTAAAAAATTCGCTCGGGCCAATAATTTTAGTAATAAGCAATTCCTCTTATATTTAATCAAAGGATTTCATTACGGAATAGATTTGGCGTGAAAGCGAATTTTAAGACATAAAAAAAGCTTTAAACGATAAAGAACGTTTCGTACCTGTAACTTAAACAAAAAACTGCTTCTTTTTGAACAGATTAACATCTTAGTATGGATACACGAGAATGGTTATACCAAGTGTAAAAAGCGATACCACATTCATAGACTACCAAACGATTTAACAACAAATAAAAAAATATATTTAATCCGTATTTATTTCGCCGGTTCGTTCTTCATATCTCAATTTCGTAATTTGACTCCTTTGTGTTTCGTATCAATGGAAGGAGACTGAATTTGATCCGATTATTATGTCTGATTTTGAACTCCCCTTTCAAATTATTTAACTGAGTTTATATTTTATTATGCTGTGTGCTCGAGTTAGAATACACTACCTCAATTTTTTTGTAGACAACATTTTTTATAAGAAATAGGCATACATTTATAGTAGAAATGTCTGAAGAAGATATAACTACAATCCCTTCTGAATATACGTAATAATTGTGCATCCATTTTTTATGCCTATTCTTTTGTTTTTTTTTTTACACTCTATGAGCTGATAATAATTTAAATACCTTAATAATGCATAAGAGTTTATCTATTAAGGACTTTTATAATTTACTATCTTAATACTTGCAACTTGAAGTACTAGTCGAGCAAGAGCATAATAAATAAACATGTACATATTAAGATGATTGCTTAATTATATAAAACCTCATAGACAAGCTGTACTAGCATAGTATAAAAATGCTACCCATTGAAATTGTCCAATGAAGTTATCAGTAGTGTTGATAATAAAACATAGGAATGAAACATTTACAGTTTATTACTCACAGGAAGTCTCATATAAAACTTTGAAGCAAGATTGCCTTCAAGGGGGTTGTATAGCAGAAGCTGCATTGTAGAGGGTTTATGTGTTATTATATAGTTATAGAACCGGCTTGTAACATGACCCAGATGTATTGTTACTATCCTAATACAGACTTTCGACAGGACAAAAAGAACTTTTAGCGTTTATTTTTTAACTCTATGACGAAGTGGCCTCGGCCGAGACAAATATTTGTAATACTTTTAATCTCTATATTACATGTTTATCTTGTTATTCACCAGGTATACTAGATTGGAGTCAGAACATTGTATGTACGACTGAGCCTGATTGAGAAAGTTTTTGTGTACGTTGAAAGGCGATAACAATTCGGCGCCAACTGTTAAGTAATTCATTAATTTTATTGAATAAATAGTATATAAATATTTCCAAATATATATATTACACTCCTCATACATAATTCTGGTCCTTCGAGCCGGACCGCTAAGTTCGACTACTTACTACTTAACTCGTGTAACACCCGTGAAGTAATCAAGTCACGTTTCGGAATTAGCTCAAGCGGGTGTAACAAGAGAAGTCTATACTGTCAACCAGTACGGCAAATACCCATCTCATCAATCGGAGTGTGCAGGGCTATTTTTAAATAATCTCCCGTATACATATTTAAAGAAAATATGAGTAAAGAAGGTATTTAGTTTTGTTATTCATGGCGGTGAGAATTTAATACGAACAACGTCGATTCCATTTTTCGAACACAATAGCTTCTGATGCCAAACTAGAGGGTGGATGATGTAAACAAGTAGAGAATGATCTTGTACGTAATATGACTCCGGTAGGATCATACTGTTTGTTTATCAGCGAATCCGTAACCTTTTATTCTATATTTTCGCAGGCTTTTAGCATAAAGAAAAGAAGAAAGGGTTCGAATAAATAGGGCAGTGCATAGATTAGAATAGAAGCGTTTGGATTATTAACGATACTTTAATAGAATTTATTTATGAATAAAATGATTGATTCGATAAAGGAAGATGTTTCAATATTACAAAATGGAAATTTATTTTCTTTAGACACGTGCCTGATATTCTGAATTCTGAGTTATGATGCCGGATAAAGTGGATTGCTACGAACAAGTCTATTTGATTAGGTTTTGACTTAAGCTGTAGATCACGTTTCATTATTATTTTCTTTTTATATTCAACATCTGTTTGTAAGCTAATTTTAGAAACAGCTGCATGAATTTTTATTCTTGTTTATTAATAAATAAATGAATATCGATCAAATTGAAAAAGAATTGCTATCTATTGTATATACTTTCCTTATGGTTGTGTAATTTGTGAGTTAATTTTAGTAGTCTAATATAATTTATAGGTTATATATCAATACGAAAGATACTGTTCCGTCTCTATAACTCCGGAAGTTTGAGGTATAATGCTAGTATTAATAAACGTAAAGCGGACAGGATTCTCATAAAAACATAAATGACAACAAATAACGATTGTGTCCTATATATTTTATTGAGAACACAATACAAACTCATATGAATAGACGCGCTCTGGGCAGCTTTCTTTCTTACGAATCAACCCATGTTAGGGGTTTCATTCCACTTTGTTCGATGTTTTGTCCTGTCAATATCTTTGCTTCCTTTGGCAATTTTTTTTATTGGAACATGTCTCAGGACGCTCCTATTCATATTACTTATGTCCTCCACTACTTCTGAAACAAGAAATCCATTGAGTCGCTTCTTAATATTTTCTTGTTTTTTTTTTGGAACAAATTACTTTATAGAATATGAGTACTGTCTATAATTCTCATATCATCAAAATACTGACAAATATTTTAATTTATTTTAAGAAAATTAAAGATTCTTAACTGCTTGTTATATAATGCAATTTTTGAAGCATATGTCCCAAGTACTTGAGATTAAATGTATCTATTTAAGTCATGATTTACGATCTATTAGTCAAGTGCTGGTTTGTTTTATTCGAAACACTTTTAAGAGAAACATCTTTAATATAGATGTGACGACCTAGCGTTCTATTCCTCCACATTAATTTGGCTATAATTCCTATAGAGAAAAAACAGTTTCAATATTCTAACATTGGACAGAAATATACTGTCTCTGTGATTTTATTATTGTTCATTGTCATTCTATTCTTCTCGAATGATCGTTAACAATTCATGTGCATATTGAAATATTGCTATCTATCAAGACTGGGCGAAACAAATTGTCAAGGCGGGTCGAATGTGTCAGGTTTTCGCTCGTACAAACCCTACCTCAATTCGTTGACACATTGCATGTAGATATGTAGAAGTTATCAACAAAATTGTATCGATTAATATTAGTGATGGGATTTTTTTTGTGAAAAAAACTAATATTTCCTCAATTGATGTATTTTTTTTACATTTTAAACGCAAATTTTATTTCGTAATAAATAATAAAATATTACAAATTTAATGGACTCGAGTGCTATGAGTATTAAAACAAAGATTATCCGAAATATCCGCGTCACAGACTAAAATTTAAAAATCGAAGCAATAAATAACTGAAAAGTTTGATAAAGCGTTGACATCCATGTTCCATATTCAAATTTCATACATCGAAAAAGTCACATCACTAGTTGACACATCCAGGTAGATAAATTTTTTTGAATCATCAGATAATCAAAGGCTCCGGTCAAACGGAAATAGGGATTGTTTGAATTCAGTTTAAATATGTTACGCTCCAACATTTGAGCGGTTGACAGTTCCAAGCTGATCAAATAAACTTATTTTATGTCAACCATTTAAGATTCATTGTTCGATTTTAGGGGCAACAAATACAAGCTATAAAATAATGGTTTGGATTATAATAAAACTATCAAAGAACAATTGCGCGGAAGGAGTTCCAGTTACCTCTCTAGCTTATTGGAAACATCTTAGACCGTTATAACGAACCTTTAAAAGTCTGCGATTCACTTTTCAGAGAAATATTTTTCGACCATGACGTGTAAACAAACAATCCAATAGATAGAAAAAATGCTCTTAAAACGCTTTCTTACTTACGTTGGGTTAGAAATTCCAGCAAAATCTACGTCTCCTCTTGATTTTGCCAATTTCGTCAATCAATTTTGTTCCGTGCTTGAGGTGTATATCGTAGTTATGTTAATAAAAGTCCTTATTGCTTATAATCAATAACGACTCGTTAACGACTACTGACAATTCGGTAGGCACCTACCATCATACAATCTATAAAAAAAGATACATAACTACCCTCTAATCATAACTTACATATACAGTCCTCGCAACATGAATAAGACCACTACATTTTTACTAATTTTCTTTAATGACAATGACACTCGTGCTATTGGGTTCTATACCTACTACTTAATTAAGTGTACAATAATATTATTTTTATATATGTAGGTAAAATAAATAAAACAAAAGAAACAACATCAAAGAATTGGTGAAATAATAAAAATCTATAAGCGTGGATCCTTAGAAGCAAATTAAGCCACTTTATGGGGTTGTGCAAGACAGAAAATTCGTTATCGACGTTCGTCTTTTTTATGTTTAAGGGATCGACTTAATGGTCCATTTGCAGCGTATTTTCTGAGTACTTTATTTAACTCAGGTGCGTGACAATGGCCGTTTTCCTCAAGATAGAGATGTAAACAGTTAATGGTGAATAGTCGTTCTTATAATTAAGCTTATTTTAAATTGCGTAAATTGACAATTGTTTTTCGTTTGTTCATTTGTTTGTGTTAAAACAATGTCAATTTGACTTTCTGTTGTTTTAGATTTACAAGGGTCCCACCTATTCAGCTAGACTCTATTATTATTATTTTTTATTTTAAACGTATAATAATTGTTATAAGTTTACGTACCTGTAATTGTTAATGCATAAATAAACTGGAAGAAACACACACAGTGATTGCAGATCGAATCTTTCCATTAAAACTTCGATTTATTTTCTCTTTTATGTGTAATAAATTATTAAGTTCCAAATTTATTTCAAATGCAAAAAATAGCCGACTTCTTTTTTATTTAAAAATGTTGCTATCGATTAATAATACCGTTACAAATAGAAAATGTATATATTTAATTACCAACACTTTTAGTGTCGATATATGTATGTGTTTTAATCTACGACGTATACGTCACTAAATCGTGCATTGAAATGCCTTTAGCAGTAGTAATTATAGCTAAGAAAACGGGTATTTCTAGATTTGCCAGATTTGTGTAATTCAATGAAGATATAGTCTAAAAGGTGATTTAATTGCTTGCTTGTAACAAACTTTATGCTTAGACTTTCGTATATTTATTTATAATTACGAGATTCATTGCAATAAATTAAGAATTCGTTTCTTTTGTTTTTTATATTCCTAGTATTCAAAGTGACTGAAGACAACAGTCTTCTTCGTTGTGCCATCTTTGGAAAACATGTTGTACATGACTTCCATCATCACTCTCGCTACCACTCTTTTAATTCGATATTAACACACATCTCTTCATCATCAATCCTTTGTCTAAGGGTGTTCTGTCTATTGACATCCAATATTACATTTTGAAAAAACTGTACGTACTCCCGTAGTTATTTTTATTTAGCGACGTTCAATTGACTCATATTTTCATAAAACAACATACCAGCAGGGTTTCATAAATGTGGAATGAGCTGCCATAAATAAAACAGTTAACGACTATCGAATGTTGTCGTCGTTAAAAAATATGAATTTATGTGTAACGAGTGAGAAAATTAAATGACAACTTTATTTTTGTAATTATTTATACTGTTATACTGCCTGCATTTCCCTGTAATAGTAGTAACTTAAAATCTGAAGTGCGGTCATATAAATTATGTAATCGTCGAAGTTCGAGCGAGACTGTAAAGCCTAAAACTTCAGATTAAAGTAATAAAAATGCTAGTAATATCTGCTTGTGCATATCTTATTTTATGCTATTTTGCCCGTCATTGTAACTTCATAGCTCGACAACTATCCAGACATAATAGTAATAATTCTTTAAAAATCGAACACAATCTCAAAAAACATTATATCGATCATTAATGTTAGAAAAACGATTACAAGTCAATAATGAGAGCTTAAATTGAAAGCGCAGTGCCGGACAAAAACAAACAAAGTGATATCCGTGCTTTACACCATCAATCATGTTACGATAAGTCCAACCCACGTGGCGCCCAAACTAATACATTATCATAACATCCTTCCAGTTAATAAAATGCTGTCTACCTTTATTTACAAATTGATAAACCAGGTAAGTCGCTACTGACGCGACAACTTGTCAGCTGGTACGATAAAGTTGACGAGTCGTAGATAACATAATGATGTAGAATATCCAAACATTATATTCGTCCATAATCGCTTTTGTTATTGTTGTAAATATTAATTTGAGGTTTATTCCGTCATCTGTGTATCAGTTGAGAAGACCGTAATGCGATTAGATCTAACATTTTGGGCCTTGACTATGAATAAGTATGATTTGGGCTCCTATTAAGAAAGTATATAAGCGGAGGTCTGCTGGCTGAAAGAATTAAAAAGAAAAATAATTCGATATTTATTATTGCTTCAAATTAAGTAAATCTCCTTAAAACTAATTTTGTTGATAAAATCAGTGCACAGCATTCTTTTATTTTATAATGCAAAGTAACACACGGTAGCCAAATTTATACATAAAGTTCTTTTATATATTTAAAATAGACGGCATTGTATAATCCGAAGGAAGTTCTTCGAATGTTGAAAGCAACAAACAAAGAGTAAATTAAAGACGTCGGCATCGAACCGTGAACCTGCCGAAGCTCGACCACTCCGTTGACCTATCAGATGCTTTATCGTGTTATTAACATAAATTTTATAAGAACACTCGTTGACAGCCCGTAACGCCTTATTGTTAACTCCACCTTTTATTATTTTTAATTTTAGGGATTGCACGCCGACCCAAGTCGTGGATTAAAATTTGAATAATGCCATCAGACAAGCCGAGAATAAAATAAGAAACTCTCGAGGTGGATGCTAAATTCGTCGCTCTTTGCACTCTAGAAGGAATCGTTTTATTCCTGTTTTTTACCACATAAAAATGCTATATATTTTAGTGCCTATACTAACTAGTATCAAGAGAAGTGGAATATATACATATAACTCCTAGACCTGAATATATAAATAGTGTTTATATTATAGACTATGCAATGCCAAGATACGAGTATATTACACAACAAATGTGAGTGCGCTCAAATGCTTGTCTATTCGAAATTACTTTAACTTTCTTCTTATAAGTCACAGACAAATCAAAGTGACTTAGTTGCTAAAACAAACAAAACATAACTGGACTTAACAGAGACAAAGTACATAAATCATAATTTAAATTCCTAATACATTACCAAAATCACACTAAACTATGGGGCTTGGCGTAAAGCCTCGAATCACGAGCAATCTACAAGTACGACGCGTCCTATAAAAATAATAATCTATCTCACCCAAGGCGAACTTCGTGATCTCGGGACCAACCGGTGTGCCTGTGTGGGATAATATCCTTGACTCTTTGGGTATGCTTCCTAATACAGCGACAAACACTTGTAACAAACAATCTTTTAATTGAATCTGAATTGCGGCTTACAAGCCTATAAGCTTTCAATATTACGGATTAAAATAATCGAAATAAACGTTTTAATAAGCCACATAAGATATTTTCGTTTAATAAGTTTAGTTCTTTAATTGATTCTTTTTCGTATTTTATAATTTTTATATTTTAATGTTTAAATACAGATATACATATAGCCCTAACTTGAATACAATAAATAATGATAACTTAGTTACATAATGTGGTATTTTATTTACTCATATATTTTTAAATGTAATATCTGGTTTTTATGACGTTGTGTTCGGAAGTAAACAATTCGATCCGTTTGTAACGAATGATGGAAGCGAAACGATTGATATGTATAGAAGGAATGGTAATAACATTTGCGCGTCGCCAATTGTAATAGAATGAAAAAATATGCGCTTACACTGAAGTGTTAATTTATCTCACATATAAAAACAGTTAAAACCTTTTTTAAAGAAATTGTGAAAATAATAATACTCAATGGCGGCAAAACACAAACAACGGAGTGATGGTGAGCCCGTCCGACCTCACGTTGAAGTGAAAAAAATAACCGGTTTCTCATACAAGAAGGCGATTAAGTTATCTTGCCGCTATTTCACCGATTTTGAGTTAATTTCTTCATTTTGTTGCGCTCGCCCCGTGGCCGTGGGCTCGATGATTGTTCTTTTTTCACTTCGCTATCTTATTAGTTAGCGAACAACGTGGCTTTTTTTTGTCAATTTTAACAAGGATTGGTGGAATAAAAAGAGTCTCGCTGATGGAAACGCAATTTTCTTGATGAGCTTTTAGGTTATTATTTACCGTACCGTTCTCTTGCTCGTGTATTGGTTTTAAAAGCTTTTTTTTATTATCGAGAAGTACTTTAGGAGCAAAAAGGTTTTTTCTGTTTAACGCTTCCGATTTGACGCACATTTGGGTCTCCAATTGTTCCATTCATCTTGTACAATAAATATATTTTTATTTGGAATTTTCCTGGATAATATTGTTAATTGGAGAGCCGTTATTTCAAAAAAATATAGGTCAGGTTAATAAATTATTCGTTTTAGTCAAACTTTTGATTCTTCTTTTGGTCGTTCTCATAACTAAATTCTTAATGAAATTATCACGAAGAGCCACTTGAAATTCTTTTACCACGGTTTTACCTCAATCCTCTAGGCGAGCGATATTAATCACGACCCAACCGTTATTACCTAATACTCGGCCTCTCGGGTTGTTACAGTTCTTTTGTACAGATAGCAATATAAATTTGAATTCACATTTGTATTTCAATTTCAAATCTATTTCTACATTTTAGTATCACTATTCGTTTATAATTATTCGTCTGACTGTGTTTAAATTTTAAAAAAAGAATAATCATTTTTTATATCAATATTTTTTTAAACTTTTAATATTTTATTTTCGTATTTCGTATTTATATTAATTCTGTGTGATTGTAATGATTGATTCAGATTAGTAAAGTATATTTATCAGTTTCCCGGTTACCCAGTTATTTTAAGTTGGGTTTATAATATGTTTGTGCTTGTGTGACTCGGTGTCTAATAATAAAATCTCAATACAGAAGCGTTAATACTGCCAACTGTACGGGGTATACAGTAATATCAATCTTCGTATTCTAACGCGAGCTGTGACCTTGTCAAAAAAGGTTCAAATCTTTTTCACGTTCAAATACTCGAGTCGTCTGACGTTTTCTGTGCGTCCGTGCATTTCTATGATTTCGTGAGTCAGATGTCATTTACTTGTCTTTATCTGTATGTCTGTTAGCAGAGTTATTTTTTCCACTTCCCTTTCATTGTTAACTTTGGAATTTTAGAGATTGTGTTCCTTCATCATCAGATCATAATCCTAACGATCACGATGGTATTTAGATAGCTTCTTATGACTTATTTGAACTTTTTAATATTTAACAATTTTAACTCGTCTACAAGTCACTTTTGAAGGTACTAAAACGAATTCGATATTGACAATAAATAAACTATTTTTATATCAATACGTACGTATAAGAAGAATATCGCAGTAGGTTTTGTATGTTTCTTGAAGTGTTAATTTTTGCACTAGATGTACCTATAGAAAGGACAACAAATCAAATAAATGTACATTTTTTGTGTTTTTTTTTCTTTTAGACAAACCGCCTCCGTCTTTTTAACGCTAACAATTGTAGCAGCTTACTATTGGGTTTGTTATTATTAATATTTTTCTGTTATCTTAAATTGAGCATTCTAAAACAATTGACGACTAAAGACATATTCAAACACACATGCATTTTTTTCCGGTGTAATGAACGAACAAACCTCATCAAAGGAACTTGACGTTTTCGTTTACTATAGAATTAATAGAGTACAGTCACTTGCATGGTTTTACAGATAATTCCAATACACCATGCAAGGAGGAGTCAAATTACAGAATAGAATAGTGTTAATAATAAAATGTCAAGTCTAGCATAAAAAAAAATAATAATAATAATAATCAATCAATGTCAACAGCTAAACAGAAGCAGTCTCAAAAATAATAATAATAATAATAACAATTCACTTTCTATAATATATTGACCTTCTCGCAGAAGGCCAAACATGCGTTACTTATTGCACTGAGTTTGTCGGCAAAAATATCCAGATGCGGTGCCATGTCCAGGAGAGCCCACAGTATACGAGAAGCACGATGTTTTTAAATGCTTTTTATGTTGCATTTTGAATTTCCAATACAAATAACAAGACCCTCTGATTAACAATAGAATTACTGCAGAATCACAAGTGGTCGGTAATTTTACAGAAGTTTAACTAAAATTAACTTCGAAGAAATATCAAATTTTCTATTCATAGTTGACATATGACCTTAGATGATGATTCAAAAATCTATAATGTAAATATGTACTATAATATTTTATGAGAATTTCCAATCTTTTAATAAATTCAATGAAGAATAAATTTGAAATGTATGCAGAAGGTACAACAACACGTGGCTATTCCTCATTGAATGACAAAACCAGATATGACATTAGGTACCCATAGTCAAATTTTTTTTGCAATGCTTACGAAAGTTTTTTTTTACACTTTATACGTATATTTAAACGACTTACTATCCGTTTATTTTTTAATCTGTAAAGGCGTTTTAAAGTTGTTTATTCTCACAGAACAATACCATATTTAACCTATTTTAATATATGATAAAATATCTTTACAAATATAGTACGGAGTATGGGTTACCATAAAAAAATGAGGACAGCAGAAGTAATTCTCCAACTGATATATCGGTCCCACAATAAAAAGCTTTACAAAAATGGGCCAATAAATCAGGAACTTCAAACGATACACTTTTATGACATAGATCCCCTACGTACAATTATATTACTTAGAATAATCGTAAATTAGTTAATCTAACGGGCTATACTTTGGATCCATTTTGTTAATGCTTCACCCTGAACTTTTGTTTTGGTCTTGGAGGTATGCTATATAAACGAGGTGGCAGGTCGTAAAATGAGGTTTATGGACATTTGTTCGGAATTGTTTATGCCCTTATTGGATTACGGTATCTGATTGATTTGAAATGTTTAGATAAATTTTCTTCGGACGACAGTATTATTGCTTCAATGAGAATTTCGTTTGTTTTATTATTAATAAAACTGTTGTATTTGAAGTGTTGTATTGGCTACTTTCGCTTCATTTTTTTTAAAATTGTATCGCTTCTGAGGATTTTAAATGTATTAATATGCTTTTGTATGATTCCTCCAACAGCAAACGAAAAACAAAAACAGTTAATACTATGTACAATAATTATTAAATTCGTTACTAGCGCCCTCTGCCTTTCAACTGTACTGTAATTTATATCAGCCCGAATTATTTTTCTATAAAACATTTTTATCATATGAAGGTATTCTCATATATCACAATCCCTACTTCCCTACTAATATTATAAATGTGAATGTGAGTTTGTTTGTTACGTTTTCACGCAACAACTACTTAACCGATCATCATGAAACTTTGTACACATATTTTTGAAGGTACTAGATGTAACATAGGATACTTTTTATTAAAAAAAAAAAAAAAAGTTTTTGAAACATCATTGTATGTAGTAATTTTTAAAAATTGATAATCCCAGCCAAGCAAGAAAATATAGTTATCATATTGATTCATTTCTATTGAATGATCTCTGATACTTATTGAATGACTTAAATGCGAGCGAAGCCGCGGTAAAAAGCTAGTTAAAATATATTTTGACACTATAGATACTAATTTCAAATCCAATCAGCTCTAAACAAATGGATATGGAGCCGACAAAATGCATGTAAAGTGCCCATCTCCATTATGACCCATCCAATGTCTCAAGTAACGCTAATCTGAACCACTAAAACTGACTCTCGAAACGAATGAAATTGATCTCGTTCTGAGAAATAATAAAGTTGATATTTTAAAGTTGCATACGATTCAAAATCAGAGGTAGAGGTTGGTATGCCTGTGGTTAATTAAGACATGGATTATCGTAAAGTTTCGGGCACTAAATAAAAATGTAATCTTTAGTGGAATGAAGCGTCTCGGAAACACGGTTTTATCTATCGGTAAACAGAAAGTATAAAGCTCCTTTCATCCGACATATTGAAATAGTATCGGCATGATCGGTGTATAACACTAATGTACTGTCGTTATTATCTCCGTGTGGGAGTGGCTACCACAGCTATACTAATACAATACAACTAATAAATAAATCACTTATATTAATTACATTAGCGATTGACGGGTGGAAAAATAAGTCGTATGTCACTAAATTATTGGCTTTCTACATTAAGCAAAAAAACGACTAGAAATCGAAACGTAAGGCTAGTAAATAAAATAAAAATTTAATTACAGGAATGCCCCGCTTTACGCGAGGGATACGTTCAGGAAAAAATCGCGCTAACTGAAATTCCCGCGACTGACCGCGATGACTACATTATGTTTATACGCACACTTTCGCGTAATGCGGGGTAATTGAGCGCGAAATTTGAATTTCGCGTTATAGTGAACTGTAGAATAACTTTATTTGAGCGAATGTTGGACGTTTTATTTTTATTCACTTTTTTCAAAAACAAAAAAATTTAATTAATAATTATTTAAAGCGATAAAAAAATATAAATTATATATAATATAAATTTTGTCTAATTTAAATTATAAAAGAATCAGTAGTCGTCCATTATGATCCACGTGTCGTTACAAGAAAGCTTAAATACTATTAGACATTATTTAAAATAGATATTAACATTTGACATGTAAGCAATATTTATCGTTTTATCTCTCTTTTACAGGTAAGTTAGTGTAAGGTGATTATTTTCCCACGTACCATCTTGTGTAACCGTAAGTGTGTTCCAACTTAACATACCTAAACATGTTTTCTCTCATTGTATATGTTGTTTATAAGTAAAATAAAATCTTATTAGAATTAATATGTGCTTTAAACAGATGAAGAAACAAATGTATTAAATTGTATCCCCCCTCCTTCTCCCTCCTCCCCCCTCCCCTCCCAAAATCTTTAAATTGAAATTAAATGTACCTAATCCCGAAACGCGACTACTCAACGGGTGTAACGCTATTATGTACTCTTTTAACATTAATGGACAACAAATGTAAAATTCAATACATATAGTTAATTAAACATTTCCCAATATGAAATAGGGTCCGTAACCAAAGTAAAATAAACATAGTTTTTGCTTTTGTTTATCATGGCGGCGTCACACTGGGCTCGCTTATCAAAGGATGGCGCGACTGACTTGCCCCTCAGATAATGGCTAGCGGATGGTCAATATTTGAAAAACCATCAGGGACAACATTAAAGTGACTCCTTCGCTTTAGCGGGATACCCGATCCATTAAAGCGTCGTTTAAAAAAAGTTGTCGAGGGGTCGATATTACTTGTCAACACTATTTGAAATATGTACTTTTAGTGTTATTACTTGCAATCAACTCGCGACGTTGCACGCGATAGTACGATTGAAATTTACTAAGAACTCGTTTTTAAATAATCTATAATATATTCACAAACAGTTGTATAGTAACTAAACCTTACTTATTTATTTATTTAAATACAAAACACTTATAATAATAATAACCTATCAATGTCAATAACTAAACAACTAAACAAAAACAGTCTCAAAGCAAATTCACATTTTACAATACCTTACATTACCTTAGTTTGTCAGCAAAATTATCCAGATGCGGTGCCATGTCCAGAAGAGCCCAAAGCTTATGTCTTTGATAGTGGAACATGAATTAAATACATCGAAACCGTTGTAACATCCCAGAAAAAGATCTAGACCAAAAGTATGGTAGCCTTCCTAAGAGAAATCAGCTTAACCTATAATGTAATACTAAAGAAAGCCGCACGTAAAGCAATATTCAAATCGCAATCCAATCGCGAAAACCATCTCTTTAAAGCAATTCCATCGTTTATAGCCTTTGTTCACATACTTACTACTTAACTAAAGGAAGTAAATGCTTCAGTTTGTTTAAGAAAGTACAACATAACAATTTCCGCTTTGTCGTCATGCCGACTCTAATTCAAATTTGAAGATACAAGTTTAGGGAACGAACTTTTTGTACAGAGTAATAGATCCTGGCGAGTGTCTGTTACAAGCTGATTTAATACCTTAATCTTTATTTACTGAGTCGTTGGTGCTTCCAATTTCGCGTTCAAATTTATAGTCTAACTTCTTAATGAGTTCACTGTAAACTTCTAGATTCTTGATACAAATTAGTAAGGAATATTGCTATATACATAAGTACAATGGAGTTAGCTATGACTCTAAAAATATAGAATTGTGTGTACATCGAGTACATGAGTTGAAAGAAAAACTCATGCATAGAACTAAATTGTAGCACCAAATCTCAGTTAGTTTGTGATCACGTCTACTGCGGGTAGCTGTAATGTAGAGGAACATATGCGTCTGTTGTTACTTTGTTCGTAGCAGTTGTCTGGACCTCAATATCACTGTTTATAATATACGGCTAGCCATTGCCAGGTCGCCAAACCTAATAGCCGGACAGACCAGCCAGTTTGGCAGGATATTTGGGTAAAACTATTAAGGATTAAGACGACAAAAAAATTGTATGCAAAAACCTAACTTTTTGATTATTTACGGCATATACGGATATATTATATACGGCAGTGGAACAAGAGTGTGATAAAGACAATTTATAAATATCAATAAGAAATTATAATAATTACTTGCGACCACTTAGCAGATAATTAAGCCTAAATAATGTTAATAAATCAGTAGCAACACACATGTGTTGAGTGGGAACATTATTAAATTGAGACGTAGAGGCAGACATCCGATCTTGAAATGGATTCCCTGTAACAACGGCCTAATTAGAAACAAATGTAGATAATTACCCCCATGATCCTTTCGAAATGTGTTTACAGATTCGTGTTTGTTTTGACTGTTATTATTTTTGGTAGTCTAAATATGTATGTTAGTTTTTTAATTCCAAATTTAAATTTTGATATAAGTAATCTAGTCGAACTTAATTCAATAAAATGCAACGATTAAATCTGTATTGATATCTGAGTTTATTATCGTATTCATTTTTATTTATTTATCACTTTCACATTGATAGCTGCAAACTACTGTAAACTGCAGAAAGTATTTTATACTAGTTATTAAATTGGCGTGATTGATATATCTTTTGAGTTTAGCAAAGACTTAGATAATGAAAAGAAGAACTTCAAAATCCATAATATTTTAAAATTAGAACTTAAAAGAAAACAATGCTAATTAAATAAATAATTCAGAACGAGAAGTATCATTAATCGGAACTCAATTATTGTGCAAATATAAAACTATAAATCTCACGCGCGAACATCCAATAAGACGATACTTATCTGAAATCATCGGCCGGCTGTATCTCAATAAGAAATCTGATTAACATAACAATACCTTTAATTGCAATGTTGATAATCGGATGCAAGAACACGCGACGCGAACATCCAGCGCATTATTACGCTTTGACATGCATCTTATTGACACTAGTGGTGATCATTTTTGGAATTATAAAAATCAATAAATAATGACATAAATGCACTGACACCAAACAGCTACCACCTACACTCTGTACGAATATATATATGCGTGAAAGAATGATTTTTTATTCGAGTATGAAAACTTTTTTTTTTAATTATATGATAAATTTCATATAACTTCTCAAATATACGCTATTCATCATGCTCTCTCTCTCTTTTAAATCTTATGTTACTTTATTTCATTAGAAAAGGACAAAACATGTGTTTGATAATTATATATTTGTTTTGTTTTTTTCAATTAATCACGTTATCTTAAAAATATTTCTTTATAATTTTAACAGCTGCAATCGCTTGCGTTTTATACACAACAATTTATTATTTTCTTTAAGTAATCAAGTCATCAGTCTTTCAAGTAAATTGCAGTGAATAATACAAGCGTAGTGTGGCGGCTCATCGCAGTTTTAAAATTACAAGGCGTCCCGCAGACCGAGACACGACTTGCCAAAGAATCATTCTCGACCTCTCTCCGCCGTTATAATTATTATCCACTTCTCGTTTTAAAACGATCATTGTACAATTTTCTTGTTTAAAATATTAATCGTGTTCGGCTACATGTAAAATAATATGCCACATTTTTAAAATAATTTCCTTATTTATTTCTGCTTTTAGAAATCTAAAAATGCGAGGTTAACTTTATACTTCCGATTTCTAAAATATCTTAAAACGTTTATTAGGTTCAGCGTCATACTATAACTAGCATGTCAAAACCAAAGCTCAACTTCATCGTCTCGACTCGACCCATTTTCGATCAGTCGCCGAGTCTGAACTACATGTGTTATACATACCACCACCAAAGTACTATTAAATCAACGATTTGCCCTTTGAACTTATGATCTGGTAATGTCGGAACTTTAATTATGTTCCAAGTAACATCATAATCAAGAACATAAGAATCGTGTTTAGGGTTTTCATTCAGTGCATTAAAGATTAAAACATTCGTAAGCGAGTTGAGGCTAGTTCGATCTCCCGCTGCGACTCAATGTGAGGCTTCTAGCTCTCATGCCGTTTCATTACAATCCTTAACATCATTTATCATACTTTACATTGCTATAATTTATTCACTCGGAGGAAGTTGTTTTATTTTCAAAGATTGCTTCACGTGGTGTTCGTTTGCGCGCTCATATCGGTTACAAGCGTACGTGAGTTGATTCCGCCACGTACAAAACTGTGTTCGCGCCGTCTTGAATTATTGTAGTTTTAGTATTGAAATAAATATAAAATCTGATATCAATATATTACATGTCACCAGGTAAGGTGTAAAATGTAATTTGATCTTTTTATTTTACCGTTCTATTCAACGTGTGATATTATTTCATTGTTCAAACTGTACTGACAACTTTGTATCATTTATATGAAACAGTCGTATTTTTTTATTGTACTTTTATAACTTAAGAGATATACATAAGATAAGATGCATATCATATAACAAACCTAAATATATTTCCCGTTCGCTCATTTGGGCGTTTTATTCAAAATGGTTTTTTTACTCAAAAATGTCTAATGAAACCTCAAGTAATCTACTCAGTGGTTATTCGCGAACTTGATTTCTAAAGCTTTGCAGCTAATATCTTGTTGAAAACATTAGATTAAATCAATCGAAATGAACGTTTTATACCACATAGTGTCCAATAAAGAAATTTATCTAAAAATACGATTCTATGCTAAATATCTTTTTAATTTCATCATAATCTCGTATCGAAGATTAATTGTCATTAATAAAGAGAGGTTCATAAGCGACACCTAAATATTAATGTCTTGTAGCATTAGCTTGATCGTGCTTAGTTTGAATATTTAACGGCTTAATAGCCGCTGGCTCCTATCGCTTCAACCGTTTAAGCGTCGCTGGGCACATTAATATCGTAACTTCTTAATGTATGCGCATTTTACTCTGCTTTTTATCACTTCATACTTTATTGGAGATTATACTATAGGTTTTGTATTGTGTTGGCTGTTAACACGTTTTTGTCAACACGTGTGTGTTCTAATGTTAGAGTTATTTAATTGCTTTAAAAATATATGTATATATAATACAACGATTCGAATTTCGTCGTTCGTAATTTCTTGTATCAATCGACTGTTCGGTATATAAATTTATAATGATTGATTGTCTAAAAGAAATCACTTTTAGTGATAAGTTCGCCAGTTGCCCTAGCTTAGGTTATTTAACTAATTTAAAAGATAGAAGAACATATTCAAAATCACAATCAAAATTAAAACTATTTCTTTTACACAGGCCCTTCTGGCTCTCGCTCATTGTCTGAAAGAAAACATAAGAAACTCGATAGTAAACAGCATAATGATTTAAATTAGCTATTATTATTAATGCCTTGCTGCTCAGTGCAAACCCCTATCTTCTCTAATTGTCATTGATCTAGTGTTGTGCATCTCGCGTAGAGCGGTGACTTGTTTAAATTAAATTAGGTATTAATTGTATAAATTTCAATTTATAGCCTAAATTCGAACTGTTCGGATTATAGGATTAACTGAAAATATACAGAGGTCTATTTTCATCAACCATTATTACAAATTGGAACGTACAATAAGAGAGAATGGAAAAATATAAGGGTCTTATAGGAAGGAGTCCGAAAGTCGGAAAATAATCAATGACAATAAACCCTCATTTTTTACAACACAATCCATAAAAGGGAATAAGCTAGAACAGCTAAAGATCAATACAGTAGATTCGTGGAACAAAGCGTAATTTTTGTATACAAAATAAGATATGGAAGCGGATTATCGGAATAAATGCACAATCACGTTCGAGCCATACAATTTTTGTTTATGGACAAACATCCACGAAACAGGCCAAATAATACTCGGATCATACCATACATTACACGTGACATTTTATTTGCATTCTTACTGGACATGTTTCGCTTTTATGAAGTCCATTCCAACTGGGTAAGTATGGATAAAATGGAAATGAGGCGCGTTCCAGTTAAACTTTTCCTGTGGTATATATTTAGGTAGCCGTGTAGAAAATTGTGTTTGCTGCCTCGAGGGATCTCTTCTTTTTCCTATACTTACTAATATATTTATTATTACGAGTCATTGCTGCATGTTTTTAAGAGTAATTATTACCATAAGTATAACACAAATATGCTACGACGTTATGAATTTCACTACTTACTATTATTTTGGTATTAATGTCCATACAGCACTATCTACAGAAATACAGTCCTTGGATTAGTTCTGTAGATAGAGCAATATTGTATATAGGGATTTTGTATTTAATGAAATAAAGATTATTATTATTATTTTAATCTAGCGTTTTTGAAAATTTTGCAGCCATCGTAGTGAAGGCGAGATATGTGTGCCAGATTAAAACGACAAATAAACGCGATAGTAAGCCGCAAAAAAGTATTTTAATTAAAACAAGAATTTGTATAATTAATTTATTTTTAAAGAAATTTTTTTTTATGTTTGTACTTATGAACCAATTTTTCGTAGATTAATATTTTTTATTTCGGATATCTTTCTTAGTGTATTTAACCACTTGACAGTTTTGCCCGAACTGCTGCTGATTGCGAATCTCGTTCGGGGAAGTTTTGTTTTAACTTGTAGATAGTGATTTGTCCGAATATTTAACGTGGTTTTTTTTCTCAATAGTGGGAACCTTGAATGTTTCATTAGTAACTTCAAAATTTTAAAAAATGACAATTCTTTTACCCCTTTTCTCAAATAAATCCGACTTCAATTTGTTAATAAAACAAAATATTTAAATGTCTGTTCAGCAAAAACAAGCCGGACTATATTTTCATAAAATTAACGTTAACTAACAAATCTACATTACTAATTTCTTTATTAACTTCCAAAATAGCGTCGTTCAATTATTGGGTTTCATTCCGCCGACATCATTTCCATAAATTTATAATACCACCAATCAGCATTCGGTATTGATTTTTCATTTAATGCATTAACATAGGTGTAAAATTACCTTCTCCGTCTCAATAATCATATTTCTCTTGTTATTTATCGTTTACATCAATTAACCCTTGTCGGGGTCTAAGATTTACATATTAATACAATTCAAAATCATAAATAACATTCGTTCGAATACGGGCTCTTTCATTTTGAACGGCTCGCTGCACGAGGTGGAAATTTGAGTCCATTTCAATTAATAATTTTGACGTTGTATTTAGTTCAGTGTCTTAGGTTTTTTTTAAAACCAAAACCGGTTTTATGGTTACAATTTATAACGCTTTATATTTATCACTTTTTTTGTTTATGATTTATGGTTATTACATCAAATAGTTATTTAGTTGGCGCATTAGTTTTATATTGACTTTTCTAATGTATGGTATAAAAATAGTAAAAAAAATTGTACGTTATAATTATTGATTAATACCTTTTTTATAATTGCTGGGTAAAAATACATCACATATTCTTGTGCCTCAAAAACCTATATACCACGATAGCTTACATGTTTCTAAAACTCGAAATAAAAGCAATAATAAGCCAAAGTATTTTAAATTGATGAAATCGTGCTTGTAAATATACTAAGATATTACGAATCGGATATAACCTGCAGAAGTTCTAATAGATTGTTTTATAATAGGTTTCTTAGGTTATAACTAACAACAAAAAAAAACTAAGATCTAACTCCATACTCGATTGAAACGTCTGGTTTGACGACCAAAAATAGCGGGTACAAGAACAAAGCATCCGACAAATGCCTTAATTCTACGAATCGAATACGAACGGCAATTTGTCGGTCTCGTTGGTTTGATATCTAAATTAGTATGGAGACAGCTTGACTGGGGAAATTTTTTATTACTTATTCTTTCATCTTGATGTCTCAATTAATGAAGTTTAATTTTAAAGGTCGATTGCTAACGAGCCATTGCAAAAGTGAATTAGCGACGAGCGAAATTGATCTCCGTCTTATTCGAATTAAAAAGTTTTGATGATGCCAAATTAAATATACATTGCAGCTGCAAATTTTGAGCCGTGATAAAAGGAAATTTATGTACTTGAATTTAAGCTTAAATATTGGGCTTATATAAAACAAGCAATGTATATAAAATTATTAGACTTAGTTTTTAATCTCGTTTATTTAACAATCCCATATTAAAAATGGTTTTGTTCTTAGCTCTGATATTATCGAACTTATTACACTGGCTCCTCTGGTAAGCATTTCGTATGGAATCTACTATTCATTACGCGTTCGTGCGTGCGATGACGTCATTATCGTACTCAAAGACATTATCTATATTTCTTGTGTCTTTTTCTTAAATACCACCCCGTTTTCAATATTGTCATGATGTGATTGCTCACCGTAACTTTGTAGTAATAATAGAGCGAGTAGAGAAGTATTTAAAAGACTAGTTTATGCACATCTTATGATGTCACAGTAGGTTTGTTTAGCTCCAGATATTATTTATGTATTCTTTATATTTCTTATGATTTTATTATCATGTTTATATATAGTATGTGTATTTATTTATCTGTACATTATTATAACTATGTGTATGTGTGATGTGGTTATTTTTATTTTTTTTCTCGTTTATACTTTTTGTTATTTTTGATATATACCTATTCCTTCCGAATGCAATCTTTCTTCTGGTCCGGCTCTGGCTGACAATGACCATGAGCATTAGGTTCGCCTTTTGTATGCAAGGGCAAAAAAGTTTTAAATAAATAGAAAACTTTTTAAATTATTGGTTGAATATCATCTCCTGATTGTACCAAATTCTTTAATATTTGATGTACACTGAAATAACGAACCACAACGCGGAATTAACGAAGCATTCATTCGATCTAATGACAAAGTCAAAAAATTCCAACTTGAAACAACAGACGTCCTAATTAATTTTATGCGCCGCAAATTTAACAAAATATTTCCGACCCAAAAAAGAAACGAAGTAGTTCTCAACGAGAAGACGTTTCGAGAAAATAGAAGTGGACGAACTCTTCTGTTTAGTATCGTTTTGTTTTTGCTCCTTTCAACATTTCTGCAAGTTTTACTTTTATAAATCTATTTTTAATAAGATACAGAAGATTAAATATTATTATTATCACACTACTCCAGAAACTATCAGCTCATCAATACCCCCAAACACTACATCCATGGGCTATCATATATGAAAAAGATGAGGAGTAAAGATGGGCTTAAAATATAACCTATGTAAATTTAAATTGGAGACTTCACAGTCTAGAATATAAGTTTAATAAAAACATGAACGTTGTTATCTGCAAAATGTCAGACCCTGAAATATGTGGAAATAAAGCCAAAATATTTAATAGTATACGTCTAAATATACACTGACCTGAGGAAGATCTTCAAAAATGAATGCAAAATAATACAATTTCGGTGAGAGCATGTCCGGGACGCGGCTGGCAGTAAAAACCTCAGATTTCCTAGACATACTCCTCTGAGCGTGCAGCATTTACTTTAGTGCCTAATTTAAATAAAACTTCAGTTTAAGTTCATTTGTTACTTTGTATTCTTAAAGATATTTATTAGCATTTTGAAGAAGATTTTGTTTTACTTTTTAAGGATAAAAAAGTTGCGGTTTATTATCTTACTTAACAATCTACTAATAACTTCAGTTGAAACATTATTCTCTCCAAACCATCGACCATAGTTCGACCTCCCTTGTAAGTAGCAATTCTAATATCAACTCACAACGATTGATTGACTTATTCCACGTTTTAATAATTAGAAATGTTTCAATACATTCCCACGAAAGGAACATACAAATCTATCAAAAACAAAGTGATAATAAACCAAAATTACAATCACATTAGAGCAGAAAAAAATAAACGTAAAAGTATAAAAGCAGAAACGTTACAAAATCAACTCATTATCCCTAAAGCTAATGTTCTAAAAGGCCTGTGTGAGAAAATATACACAAAAAACATAACAATTCATCATAATAGTGCCAGGTAATTACTAGTAGAAGCGTTAATGACTGACATCCATTTATTAATCTGGAAGAAACTTGTTTTGAAGTTACGAGACTTATAGCGATTTCGATAATAATCTTGTTTTAATAATTACTTACTTATTTTTCTAGCCACAATCTTGATAAACCCTATTTGTATGTTATTTTTCTCTGTCCCGTTTTAACTTAATTTGGTAGCCTGACAACTCTTTTAAAGGAATGCTTAATTTGTGTGATTTTTCTTGACTACTGTTATCTGAATGAGTATCTATCTTGGCTTGGGTTTTTTTGGTTATTCCTTCTAGCGTTTAATATTAAGAGAAAGCAGGACGGAAGTGTGTGGATTTATTTTAGGTCACAATACGTCACTGTAGCCAAGTGTATTTAGTATAGTTTCTAAGTAACTTATTACATTATTACTACCACAGAACTTTGCATAGCAACAGACGTCTAGCTATGCCGACTTAAATAGATGTTGATGACACGGCACACTTCTTTTGTTTTATGTACCTATTTATACGTTATAAGTGGTTAATATACTTTTTAAATTTTAAGCATGCTTGGCCTCAGTATAATTTCACACGGTCGGAACTTTAATGAAGTGATTTCGTTTTAAAGAACGAGAACATTTCAAATTTCTCAACCGTTTTATTTAATGATTGGTAATGTCTTAATTCATATTTAAATGTTCTTGACTACCGCAGTTTATAAGTCACACGGTTTAAATAAATTACTATATAAATGTACAGGTGCACTGCATATATCTACATTCTATGGGGCGAGACAATTCGTCATCGGCGTTATTTTGTTTTTAATGCCAATAATAAGTCAAAACTTTGCGAAACGTGTGATTAAAATATTCAGTTTTTTTTTGACATGAGGTTTTACGTGTGAATTAAAAATTTGTAATCTCTTACTGGGTTTCTGACCAAATACTCGACATTGGCAGAATTGTCTTCATTAGACATCTGAGGCCATTAATAAAGAAGAAGAATAAGAAGAAGAAAATATTCATACCAACGCAATACTAAACCACATATTGTTTTTTAGATTAGAGCTTATATCCTAGGCATTGATTGGCTTGTGGCGGTTGTCTACAAATTATGAAGATTTTAGAATTTTGACATTTGATATGTCATGTTTTTCTTTTGTTCTTCTTCCGTGTCTTTTTGCATTCTGATAATTATATCTTTAAAATCCGTTTGAATCCGCAGTATTATTTCACATAAGTTTCTCTAAAGATACACCAAAATTAATCTGGTACTGATCTAGTTTATTATGCTCTAAGCATTACTTAAACATTTTGATCTTTATTGTATTAAAATTTCTTATACCTAATAAAAATGATAAAGAATCGGGTCGAGTTGAAACGAATAAGTGATTTGTCCTAACAAGGCTGGGTCGTGACGCCACAAAAGATCTGGTCGAGGGGCAGTTCTCATGAATCTACATTTAACATTTGCTTCATATTTATCTTTTGTTACATTTTCATTGTATTTACGTTCGTTACTCGACATTTACATCTCGTTTGCTTTAAACTTGTTTTGAGTGAGGCAAATGGGGAAAGATTGAGACGTTACTCGGCTCCGAGACTCGCGCCTTCAAGGGCCGTTCAATGTTTTGTTTTAGTTTCAAATTACAGAGACCTACCTATAGTTACGTTGCGCTGTAGATTTATGTTTAAGATAGTACGTTTAAATTTGAGTTGATTATTGCTTTGGACTCTCGTGAGACGCTCTCTTTTAAGCTTGCCTTCAAGGAATGGAGGTACTATATGTATATATATATGTGTGTGTGTTTATAAGTATTTAAATGTATCAATAAAAGTATATTAAAATTCTGTACCAGTTTAATAATCAACAAAGCAAACATCAATATCGGTTGTAAACTCGTCGCCGACACGAGGACTGCCAATATTTATTTAATCGAACAATATTTAATGTTCACAAGCCTGTTCTCCTCATAATCGAAAAACGATAACAATCACGATTAACCATTGAACAACAAGTGCGGTATCGAAGCGTTTTGGCCAACCGCCAGGCGCGTGCGGCCTTCTCAGCCGTCCAGCAACGACGCACTTCGTGATTAAGACATTCGAAACGGAAAAAAAACTTGAAAAAAATAAACCCTGCAGCATAAGGCGGACGGACACAGAGGGGCGTCGTCAACGCGCCGCCTGCGGGTGTAAGGTATATAGTAATTATTGTTAGACAAGCTCCAAACAACTCAAAAAGCACCGCGCACCCACACACGCATATGTATAAAGTTAATATAACATTCGATTATAACGTTTACTCACACATTGACACGTGTTTGGGATTTTATTCGCACTTTGTATAGCACACACGCACGTTGAGCTTAACATCATAATTACGAGGGCCAGTGGCGTGCGTCGAGCTGTAACGAGCTCACAACAAAATGGCGGCGATTTTACTTACACCAAAATAGAGGGTTAGTGGTAATTTGATTTAGTCTATGTGAATTTTGAAGTTCTCCCCATGGGTCTCCAATATCTCTCAATTATAAACACCTGACAATTGCGTGTTCATTCGTAGCAATGATTCGCTTTGTGTGTCGGGTTATTAGCTCTCAGGTTTGACTTCCGGTTGGAACAATTCTTAGATTGCTTTTTCTAATAAATAAGTGCTATTATTCAATTGGGGAATTTGTGACTGACATTTCATTAAGTAAAGTAGCATTTAAGGTTGACATAGTAATTTTTATTGTATCGAATTATTTACATGCCATATAATGTGTAAAATATGTGATACTACTAACATTATTTTATGACCTATGTTCAGAGGCGGCTCGTCCTAAAGAGCGCTGGTGCAGTGCACTCCCACGAAAATTACAGAAATAATCTTTATTTCTTCATAATACATACTATCCTTACATTACATTCATTCTATTCTACTATGCCTATACAATAGTATATTATATTACCTATATCTACGCTGCTGTAATATAAGTTCTGTAATTTTCGTGGGAGTGCACTGCACCAGCGCTCCTTAGGACGAGCCGCCTCTGCCTATGTTACTGACCATATTTATGGCCAATAAATGAATCTGAATTTGAAATGGGGTGACTAATTCTAAATCTTGAGTTTGAATGGTAGTTATTAAAATGATACAACTATTCGAATCTAAAAGTAAACATTACTTCAATTAGTAACTCAAATGTAAGGTATTTTCGGAGATCACTTTTGAGGATTCATAGAATCTTTGTATGAATGTTAGACTAAGTCTTCCACTCTACATCATATTGTATTTCACGTGTCTATTAATAATTCTGCTTTTAAGTACTGAAGTTATATTCGAAATAAGCACTCACTTGGAGGCAATTAGCTGGGTCGGATTACAGTTTATATTATTCAAATATCACCTCATTTAATGAATGCATAATTTTTCAGATAAATTTATAAATGCTTTAGCTAAGTTTTGTTATTAACTATTAAATAGTCTTTAAATATGTATTTTTTATAATAGATACCAATTGGAAACAGAATTGTACTTAGTAATTATCGAAATAAATATCTAGAGTCGTACAGAGTGGGGCACGGGAACCTCCCACGTTTCAAAAATGTAAATAATTTTGTCTTGTGTGTGCAAATTAATTTAGTATCCTTCAAGCGAAGCGTGAAGAGGCATTTACTGGGGCCGGCATAGTGATGACGACTGGAAATACTTGGTTTCCAGTCGTCAGCGCTCATGGACCTCCAGTGCAGCTTTACATCAGGCCACTGGAGGTCACATGTCGTGTCCAACAATAAAAAAAAACATAAGGCTACAGAAACTATACTAAATGATATCTCATATAGTTGTCTTTTAGCAGCTTTTTGTAATATAGGAGGTTCCCGTGCCACACCTTGTATTTCCTGATAAAAATCCTAATAATCTTTAACGGAGACATTTCTTCAGTTTTATAATATTATCTAAGAAAAAGAATCTATCATTATAAAGTCCAGAGCAAGTGAATAATAACTAAATTAACTTCTTAGATTCCCAAATAAAAACTAAAATCTATCGAGCATTCACCCTGAAATTTTTCCAAGAGTTTTTTCTACTTTCCTGTGTAAATAACAATGAATTCAATGACAATAAGCAAACGGAAAAGTGTACGTGACGATTTTGACACGGTTGTTTGTGGGCCAATGACCAATACTAACTTAGTCGTCAGGAAACAATCTATGATCTCGATTGGGTCAAGCTGATACCACTCCGAAGTGTAACAACTACTGTACATAGATAGCAGTAGTCACCTCCTTCTCATTACTGTATAAAATACTAGCTGTTGCCAGCAACTTCGTTCGCATAGTAATGAAGATATAAAGTACTATGAAGTTTAACGATGTTTCATATTTCAGTTAACAGAAAGTGCCTATCACACTTCTGTCGCAAAATCCGTTCTTAGCGGACGTCTACTAACTATAAACTACCTCTCTGCTAAATTTCAACTTTGTACGTCAAGTGGTTTTAGAGATTTCGTGATTTATATAGCCTATACTAATCATTGATAATGTAGCATTCAAATGGTGAAAGAATTTTGGAAATCGGTCCAGTAGTTTTTGAGCCAATTCATTACAAACATATAAACAAATCTATCCTCTTTATAATATTAGTATAGAAGTATAGATACAGATAACGTAACTATCGACTACTGTAGTCACCTATACTGTGGCAAAATGGGAAAGTTACCGCTGATGGTTGTAAATGTGTCCGTTTGTTAAGTGAACTATTTAAGAAAAAAGATTTTGGAATTCCGTAAATGTTTCATATTAATCTGTCGTCGAATAAACATCACGTCTTTTGGTCTAGGAACCGTTTAATTTTTTAAACTAACCACGAGGGCATTAGTAGTCGGGTCACGAATTCGGACACGCTTAAGTTTTTTTTGCTTTTATTTATTTATTTATTTACTTGTTGGTTTTATTGGGAATGCTGTGGAATTGACGTCTTCATCTCGGTTCGTCACGGCGTGCCGCGACAGTGATGCAGCGAATTTGACAACGGAAGAAAAAAATTTGTTCATTTTCAAGCGATATAAGCACTTCTTTCGTATAGGATTAAAGTTTAATTTACTTTACAATGAAACTTAATAAAAATGTTCTTGGACGTCTACTGGGGGGCAGACAAAGCATGAAGTTACTGGTAATTCGTGTATTTGTATTGAAAATGACATAGTTTTTGTCTTTTGTTCTTTTGGAATGTTAAAAAGTTTACTTTAGGGTTTCGTAGCCTTTTTTTCCCTTTTCATTCTATCCAGGAATCTAACCCGGGATATAATGAGTAAGCGACGACGGGCCACATAGATTTTTTTATGAACGCACGCCTAATGTTACCTATAACCTAACAATGATTAACAAACCAGCCTATTTTACAAAGGTTATCTTATGTTGTCCTAGTAGGTAGGATGTCCTAGTTTGGGGTTTAGGCATTATTATAAACAAAGACCAATTCCTACATAACACATATGTGATACTTTTTGGAGAGCGCCATCTATGAGTGAATAAAGCTAAATAATATTGTTATTATGAAAATGTAGAACGTTAACTAGAACGCGAGAATATTCTACGTAATTGACAATTCAAAGAGGTTATTGAATATATGATGTGAAAGGCTTTGAAGGATAATTATATGTGGCTTATAGCTCTTAGTTTCAATTTGGATACATTTACGTTTTCATGACATATTATGTTATAGTTTCATTATTGTATGTAGCTATAATGAAGTATGATGGAGTGGGTGTTATTCATTTGGGATCGTTTCAGAATTGATTAAAATATTAGTTCTATCTGTTATACGACTTTTGCAGAATGACGCATTTATATCTGTCAGTCTAGATCCATATACAGAGAATAATTATAATTAACCCATTAAGTCCCCAAGCGTCGAAAACATTGGATTTTTTTGGTGAAATCTTTAAATTAAGTTCATAATACGTTAAGAAGAAAATAATATGACAAAAAAAATTTTTTTTTAAATTCTTTAACGCTGAGTCAGCCTGTCCTGTAAAGTATGACAATGGGGGAAAAAAGTGGTAGAAGTCTAAGAATCAGTTTTATGTACTTTGAAGTTGGTTGTTGTTTTCTTTTACGGTATATAAAATCGGAAAATAATGTTTTTTTTTTGGGGCAACAAAAATGATCAATTTGAAAAAATTACATTAAAATTACGTAAATATTTTTCTCAGCGGAAAAAAAATTATTTCATCAGAAAAATATTATAAAAATACGAATTTCATCAGAAACAATAAAAAATAAAACTCTTAATAGGTTAAAAAAAATTTGAATCTAGTGTCCTATAAACAGTGGTAAGTAATGGGTTAATAACCAACTTATAGCTTTCTTTTATTTGAAGTCACGCAACATTTCTTAATAATACGTAAAAACTCGTATTCTTTTTTTAAATAACACAATTTACAAACCTTAATTACCTTGACGTAAACTCTTTCCAATTGGCATAATGACTTAATTTTGAAAGATTAGCGCTGATAAAAATAAGAGGTGTTACTTTAAGTGGTCCAAGTAAAAGTTGTCATTATTATAATTCAGCGTATGTGGCGCCTTGTGACGATGTATGCGACGCAAAAGATCGATTTTTCTCATTGACTTAAATACGCTATTAGTTTAGCAATTTTTTTTAAATTTACTTGTAAATTGGTAATTGAATACACTAAGAGTTTGGATATTAACGTATTGTATTAATCCAAAGTTATAGATACCATCTTTTTATGGACTATACATATCTATGTAAATAGATATGTTATTCTTTTGTTTTAGTTACGTTCTAACTTGTTATTTATGACTTTTTAATTAATTTCTAATTATATTTTTTTGTCTATTCAGAAAAGTAGACTGTTTTTTTTTAATTTTATTTATATTTAAACAAAAAACTGCCATTTGAGAATGGAATTCATTTGTTTTTTGTTTGTATAATGACGGCTGACTAAAAACGTAAAATAAAAATATTTAATAGTAAGTAAATATAATTTGTAAATGGATTTTTTGAAACTCAATACCAATTTAGGTTATCATTAAATTAATATTTAATTAATCTATTTCTCTTTGTTTTGTATTTAAATTGACTTAGGTCCGTTGTCCACAGAATCAAAATCAAGCTATAAATAAGTGTGAACAGATATAAATTTAATTCGCAATCTTTGAAACTGTAATGTATATTTCTACCTATGACGCTGCAAAGTTAATTGAAATAAACACAACAGACCTAAATTTAGATGTAATTTAATATTGGCGCCGACTGTACCTTATCACGTCTGCGTGAATTATCACTAACATCCTCATGAATTATGACAGGGAGCAACTAAATTGCAAGCTAATGCGGATAAATTCTATCCCTCACTGTACATTAGCCTAATGCCTACGGTTGTCCCTTTAATGTACTGCACAGACTGTATCGTATTTCGGAGAGCAATAATGAACTTGTGGTTGGAGCTTACCACTAAGTCCTCTTGTTGTGTTTATTATACACAATATTCTACTGCGAAATACTTATCAAGTCAGTATAGCGGTGGTGAGTTTTACCTATACTCGTCTGTCTGCAGTGGTAGAACTTAACATTAGAGTTGGTAAACCCGTCCTATGACTATAGGTCTAATGACGGATTATGATCACGTGTTATAAAAATTGCAACAATCAATTGTTTCAATACTATCATTAATAAAAGACATATTTGTTATTTACAAATTCTACACACAATTAAGAACAAATAAAAAAAAATACGCATAAATTTTGATTGCAAAATTGACTTTAGCGATTTATTATTATTTTAGCAGCACGCATTTATAGACCGTACGTTCAAAATTAGTGTTTTTATCGGCTTAATCCGTCTAGTATACAACCCTGCACAAGAACCATCCCAAAAAGATATTTAATATTTTAATACCAATAAATATTTTGTTTTTTTATTTATATTGTTTTTACCGGAATTCGAAACAGGACTTCTGTTAGAAACTGGTTAACCACTGCACCACATAGATATATATAAATAAATAAATATATAGGTATATAATACGTCGAAATTCGTGTACAATGTGAAGTTCTCTCTATACATAGGCTCACTTTTATATGGCGTAATTCGGTGGACTAATGGAGGCTCGCCGCGTATTGATGCCTTGTAGCCATCCCGCTAATGGCTGCGACTTCAGCGACTAACCGCTTTTATGTTATAATGCAGCTGCTTTTTAGTCTTTCTTGAACAATACAAACAATCGCTTGGTTGCCATTAATGCGTACCTTTATGAATATTAATTATATAAAAGATCTTGATTTTTATGCTCGCCTCACTATGCCGGCTTGAAAGAACGTTTATTATCTTAATTACTACCACATTTAAAATATTAAAATCCATTAAAACTCTTCAAAACGCGTAGTTTAATTTCCGACGGTCACATAATTCGAGTATTCACACCGAAACAATGTAGGGTTTCATTAAAAATTATAAAGAGAAATTTATTAACAATTACGTAGCGGAAGCTCGGGTTGGCGGAGGTGATAATCATCTATACAATTTTTAATTATACCAATAAGCCCCGCCCGGTGATGTAATTTATGTGGAAATGTCCAATCATATTAGACTTCGGTGACATGGACTGTCATAGCTGGCCACACGAATATTAATCATCAGTTACAATTTAAAATTGGAACCGTTACAATAAATTAAACAATTTGAATACATTAGTTTTGTCTATCAAATTAGAACAATTTCATATTGGCAATAAAGGAAGTAGCGTAATTAAGTTATTTAAATAATTCAATGAGTTTTGTTTTAAACGGTTTATTTAAATTGGAATGGATAATGTAGGTAATAAAAATATTTCGAAATGAATTTTTTGGGATCATTCCTAAAGCCGCCAATTGAAGTTTAAGTGGACGACATAATCTCGGCTTAGTGGTACATTTATGACGTAATGTTTCCAGTAGTTCACTAAAACTCCTATCAAGGTAAACGCACTGGAATAAGATCATATAGTGTATAATTTACAGCTGCCCAGCCGGATGCCTTCTCACAAATTATGATTCAAAATAACACATTTCTCTCGCCGACACGATGCGCGGCCATAATACGGGGAGACTCGAAATTAACCATAATTGCTTAATTCAGAACGCATGCGTTGTTTGCCCAGATCTCAATGCCGCAAAGGGTTCAACACTCGATCTTCGATAGAAAGAGATAAAAGAGATATTGTTAATACAAAAGACGTCGTAGAAGAGTGAGATGAACGAACAGTCGTAAACACATGCGTTTGCATCGGCGAACACCTTCCAGGTACTAGGAAGAACGTGTGAAGGGAACAAGATGTGGAATCATTAGATGTTTTTGCCTTTATTCTCTTCTGATGTAATGATGGAGATTGACCAAAAAAGCGCTTTGTCACTATAACAAGGCCGTAGCTTTGGGCCGTAATGCACTTGTGTAATGTGCGTGTTCTCGACTTTATTAATATGGATAAGTAATACTTTGAAAAGTTAAGATTTAAAGTTACGTCTATTAATTTAAAATACTTTATACGAATTACTTTTACGTTTATTATAATAATACTATACATCAGCCATTCTCAAAGTGGTGTTCCGCGGAACCCTAGGGCTAAAATACTGCAAAAAATACCTACCAAAGGGAGATTATAAGGTTACATCTAAATATTCCATCTAAATATTACGTAATATGATTATTCATAAATACATATAAATCAGTTTTTTATAATTATATTAAGGCTTTTTCCTTCGCCAAAAAAGTTTGAGAACCGCTGCTATACATATAGGGTGCCCTGAAATTACAATATCAAAAAGCATTTTTAAAGAAATGCCTATGTTACTTCTGATTGCACAAAGTGTTCACGTATTGCGTTTTACGTTGATTTTTGCAGGACCTGTACAATAATGGTCGCAATTACGGTGACACGATACTAACTTATTTATTAAATACGTTTTTATTTTGTTTCAGATGCAGTACAAAAACATCGTAATGCTGTTACTAAAAAGGTAATTTAATATTTTTTTATCAAAACATATAATGTTGTTTCTTTTTAGAAAATATAACAAATGTAATATTTAACATAAATCCGTGAAACCGCGTCGCCGTCTAAATATGTTTTTATTTTTACAAACGAACCATAAAATTTGTTGTCGTAGCAATTCTCATATTTGCATATTATTTCGAGGCACGTTTGTTTATGTATTGGATGTGTAAATAACCGTGAAATAAGCTTCATGTGTTTTAAATACATAGAGCCTGTAACAAAATCTTCAAAGATTGGAAATTGAAGCGCTGAAAATTCTTCTTCATCCTTTGGTGAACAATTTTATAACTGTCTAAAGCTTCGGTAAATTCTTTTGCTCTAAATACTCTATTATAATTTTCTCCATTATTTTCCAAAGAATCCGAAAAAGTAATAAATTTAGAAATTCCGCAATGATCGCCTGACATGCTAACGACTGTTGTAAACAAGCAAAGAGAGTGATGTACAATCAAAGTTTTGTCGGGAATTCTGAGAGTTTTGGTGGTGAACAGAAGCGGCGGAAATTGCACGCCTCAGGGCCGATCCTTTATATTAACTTTATACTCTACTTTGGTTATACTCTCGACAAGGATTTTTATAACATACCACTCTTACGTAATTATTTGTCGTTATACTAATCGCTAATCTAACCACTATTTACCAAGAAATCAAGTCTAAATTGTATTTACATTTCAAATTATTGAGTGTTAAAACATGCTAACATTTGTAGTTTGCGACCTGTTGACAGGAACTCCTAAATCAACGTCATAATATCTTATTAAAATTCTAGGAATATCTTCCAATATTGTACCTGTCAAAAGATAATTCCTCAACCTCCTGTAGCACAAAAACTTGGTGAAATTAAGATCTTAACCTTCGTTTAAAGGGAATGCTTTTATTAACTGCGAACTCGACATGTTAAAACAGATGTTCCACCTTAGCTCTTGACGGATGGGTCAGGCGAGGTCGACCGCCATCTTGCGAGATTCCCGCCAATTGGAGTCCCTGGGGAGACCCGCGAGGTTCCGTCGGTAAAATAAACGAAACAATCACGCTGAGGCGACTTTGTAAACATGTTAAAAGCCCTCTGGAACACGTAATTTATTAAATACGTTATATATTTTAGGAATTCGTTTAGGCAAAGAATCGTACAGTCATGGATAAAGAGTTCGGTTTGTTTTTGTTTTTTTTTTTTTGTAATATATAATTAGACATCCGACAAGAACCGACAGGAGAGACACAAGAATTAATGGTGCTAATAATGAAAGTTGTGGGAACTGCGTGTACTGATTTATGAGTGAATTAAAAACAATATGAAAGGAATGTTATTCTAAAAATATGTTTGTGAAATTGATCTGCTATAGCTATAATAACTCGAAAGGGATGAAGATTAAATCTGATCCCATTCAAACAACTCATTAGTCTACACGTATCAATTATGCTAGCGGATCAAAATTGGCGGTACCCTCAGCATCTCAAGCGAGCGCACCTGTAGTATATTCTTTTTCATTTTTAATGAAGACATTTTGTTGTGCAGGTGCCCCGAGATTCGTTCCTCCAAATCGATAGCCGTGATCCTTATTATGTTCCTTAATTCATTATACGTTTTGTTTCCTATTTTATTTTGTTTCTTTTTTTAATCCCGCAAAATAACTTTATTGTCCCTGTTTCAATTTATTGAGGCACAAAAGGTGCATTATAAATCGTGTCAGTCTGTCCGCTTTAACAGATGTTCGTAATTAAGTTGTAAAGTTTTCTTCAGGGTTTTTATGTCCATCGTGAAACAAAAACTTGTTGAAATACAACGTCTCGTTTATCATTGTTATTATTTAGTTGTTAATCTTATAAATGCTTTATACTAAACTTAATGATTTGATTTTTTATTATTGTTCAAACCATATTGGAATTTACCAGCACTCCTAGCCTAACGTACTAATTCAAATTATTTTTAATTATTAACGAAAATGTTTCAAATATATCGACTTCCTCTACGTACATTTCATCAAAAGCGGACGGTTCCATTGTTTTAAGTTTTACAAAGCAATTTTCACTTTAATATTATTTCAATTGAATTTAGTTCGCAAGATAATGCTTTTAAGATAATACTTGAGATATATAATTATGTTCTTTATCGTAAGTTTTAAATAAGATTTGATTTTAGTCCGTGTCCTGGCGCTTGAATGAAAGTTATTGAATGATTTTTGATTAGATGATTATCGAAGGCGAGTTGCGTCGGATAGGCGCTCTTGTCTCAACATTTTATATGGTAATTGAATTGTAATATGACCATACTTCTCTTGCTCCGTGTTCTCTCTTATCAGTAGTTTACGATGATCTGAATCTATTACGAGATATTTCGAACAAGCATGCTTAGTGTTCCGATACATTTACATTGATAACTGACTGACTTTTTTCTGCTTTTAATTTTTTAATTTGATCATGTTTATTATTAAGATGCATGGAACTAGTTCGCTCCAACGGTTAAGCCGATTTGTTTGTATGCAACATAATAAGTGAAAACTGAATGGTTTACTGTAATTGTCTTTTTCATGTTTCCTTCGAACATATACTTTATGAAGATACCCCTTTTCAAGATATACCTGAGTGATTATTGAGAGATTTTATGTGAGAAGTAAGTTTCTAAAATACGTGATAAATATGAAGGGTTAGTAGAAACCACTTTTGATAAAGTTGTGTGATTCATTGTATTTTAATTAAATCGTCGTTTTTTTTGTACGATTTGCATAAGTCTTTGAGTAGTAATTCTGGTTGCATTTTTACATTTTACAAAAATTTTCGTCCTTTCATTGTTAAATAACAAATTGTTGAAAAGCTTTTTTATACTTCGCTCGACTTAATACAATCGTAGAATGTTTACTGTCATCTTTACAAATAAGTGACGCTCCACACAAATGTTAGAAAAAAACTGGACGCGGCAGATGCGTTTGGATACACGATTAATTTTATATAAAATAACGTCTCTATTCTACATGTACAAGGAAACCATTTCTTTAAAAGATTTTGACGCGTTATAAATTTCTGTGTGAATAGTTTTTTTTAGGTTTGGGCAAGGATCGTCACGGGTACACGAGCACCATATGCTATCAAATGTTTTATTAAATCTTGTTGTGGTATGCTTATAGTAGTCCAGGATGTGACCACACTCTGTCTGAAACCAGTCCAGCACAAAAGGAAATAAATCGTTTACACCAGTAGAGCAACCTGGATATGATCATCATCTGCATGTCACTGCTTATCAGAAAAAAACTACTATTCATATCTGGATTTAGATCATTCGTGAAACAATTCGTTTTAAAAGTCGCCACAACCACGATGATTGTAAAAATATGAAGTTAGTTGCAAAAAAATAGAATTACTCATAATTTGAAGGGGTCCATTAGCTTCAATATGGTCAATAATAATTACAACTTAATGGGGAAGAAACAAAATAAATGACGAAACGGAATTTTCAAATGATCCACCCTTAGAATTCAAAGAATTGTAAAAACCAACAACATATGGCATTTGTTTAATTTTTTTGCAAGGAAGTACTGACATTTATGAAATATTACAAGGTTTATTTATTTTAAAAAAAAAAACACATACACACACAAAGATAGTCTGATCATTGGTAATCCAATCACCATTAATGTCTACAATATACAGATTGTAACCATGCAGCGAGGTGAGAATATATAGAGGTGGGAATTTTGGTTATAACTAGATTTTATAGAAACGCTTATAACGTATCTTATTTCTATTGCAGTAATAAACCTATATTATATATAAATAAACCGTAACACCCGTTTCGGGATTAGTTTGAAAGTAGTCGAGTTTTGTCATTCTAGACGTCGTACACCCGTCTTAATAAGATAGCAAAACACAATGACAACTGCTGGCTACTCACATTCGAATATGTCCTATAAAAAACAATATATCTTGCCAGCAATACTTGTCATTTTCTTAGCCTAAAATATTATCTATATCCTGTTATAAACAAACATGGCGCTAACAAAACCGAAACGCGTGGGCAACAATAGTTTTACGATGGCACTTAAAAAACAATGACTTTTTTTCCATATGCACCCTCGATTTTAAAAGATTATTTGTTTTCTTTCCCCCAGCACTTGTCCATGATGACTCAACAAAATATTTCGCTACCGATGTCTATTCTAACCTTTTTTTTACTTGTTTAGAGTATTTAGCTGAGATTAGTGTATATTGAATCAATATTTTAGTTTTTATGTGTTAATGAGATTTTGAAATGCGTACTTTTATGCAAAAATCTTTAAAATAATATTATTATATATATATATAAATATTTATATATATATATATATTGTGTACTATAGACTGTATCATTTTACTCGAGGCATAACATCAGTATGAATGGACGGGAGTATATATATATATATTGGCTAAAATGAACGACTAGGAACTCGAGACAAAGTCAGTTTAATATCTCCAAGTTATTAAATTTTAAAGCATTCCTTATTTATAAATTCTTTCATAATTTACTTAACTTTGAAGATTTCAAACAAAGACTTGTTTAGAATTTCTAAATTGTCCTCTCCGACCTGTTTCGTAGTTTTATGAATATACAATACGCTATATTCTTAAATACCCGTTCCGTTGTTTCGTTTATTATTGTAGCTTTCAACCGATTCTCTACCTTTTAGTGTTTTCTACAATAGCCTCTTCACTTAGAGTGTGTAGTTAATTTTTAACTAAAATCGCTTTTGTACTTCTCATTGTAACGTTTTATTTGCTGAAATACATTCATTTGTTTTTAAAAATACATTACAACTGTCATCAAAGGACCTGTGCTTAAATTACGGCTGCACGGCTCTTATTCGTACTTATTCTCGGTGCATATTTATAAACTAGTATTGGATTCTTGATACCGATATTCTTTTGTCTGAGATAGCAGTTGGTGTGGCTTAAATACAATAAATGGCTATAGCTTAACATTAGAAGGAGTGGGGTTATCTACGAAGCTCATATTTATAAAACAAAAATTAGTAATAACTTGACTACACTTTTAACTTAATTCATATGTTTTTTTTTATTGTAGAAAAATATTACACCTTTATCTAAAATGTTATCTTCATTAATCATTTTTCTAATAAAGCCACAAGTTGCCGACCATATGCTCTGTGGCAACCGCGACGGACCTTCAACCGTCTACCTGGGTTAAGAAAAAATATAGTAAAAAAAGTGACAATAATACCGACATGCCAATAAAATAGTAGGATGTCTCAATTTATAGACTCTATTGAGCGAGGGGCTGTATGGTAGCAGAGATTTGTGTAATAATTTGTTTTTCTAAGAAAATTCGGACACCAGCGACTATCTGTCGTTAGGCGATACAAAGACGACAGTCACGTTACAACATTAGTTTTGGCTTTATAATAATAGCTAACAACAAACCTTTCAAAAATAGTGTCAACATTAGAAAATTTTAATTATATTAACTGATAAAACGTTTTATACTCACGAATTCCTATCAAAAGCATTTATTTTAATAATAACCGAGAGGACTTCATTATCATCGATTTGTGCATTTAAGGGGGAAATGATTGACGATATAAATTGTTATACCTCCGTTGTTTTACTTTGAATTCCAAATTAGTTTCCCAATAAAATTGTGCCTCTTAATCTTGAGGAATTCATTAGGTAGCTGTAAGTGACCGCGGATCATTGGCCACAAATACCCCGTGACTCCATGTCACATTCCTGCATGGGAATCAAGTCTATAATTCACAACCAAACGACATCTGATAAACTATCTAAAACATAAACTCGTCAAGTGTAACGATAGGCCTAACGTCTTATTCTCGACCACTCGACCACCAAACTGTTTCTATTTCGAAAAATCAACGCGCCCAATGTGTGAACTGTGAACACTTGATAGCTATAAATTATACATTCAAGAGACAAAAATTTTCAACAAACCGAATACGAATTTTGACTTCTACGAAACTTGAGATGATTATCTTACTTTTTTTTCGCTTTGGCACTCGATACCGCTAACGAAGGTTCAGTACCTGTTTTTTATAGTGTCCTCTGCCGAAACGTCGCGTCGGTGGCGAGCACCCATGCGCTGTCAAGACGAGTAAAAGAGATGGGCAGTTATCGATAGCCGTGTGCCGGCTGCTGTCAACAGTCATACGGAACGGATTGAAATATTGCTTGGAAATGTTTGTGACGTTCACATATTACTTGAGAAACAATACTCGCGCCCATTAGATGAATAACTCAAATTACACACGTTGTAATACGAATAAATAACAAAGATTAGAAGTAAGGAAATCTAATATTTATTCATACGACGGAATTGTGTAATTGCTCATTTATAAAACCTTTGTTGCAAATGAGGTAGATAGCTTCAAAGGGGGTGGTTATCAAGTTGCTACCATCACTGTTCCAGATCCTCTAAAAGGTGAAGGGAAAAAATGTGATAAATGCCCTTAAAACCGAAATCCTGTGTACCCAACCTTCGTCGGTTCCGAGCCACATGTCGCATAAGTTAACGCTGTTTTGTAAAGCGTATCAAAATTAAGATAATGGATAATGTCCGTCGATATAATTTCTACTTCATTATTAGGTACGTCCTTTTTCAACGTAACAGCTGTCGTTTGTGTTTTTTTTTTCTTTTTTGACTGGGCAGTGTCCGACCGTTATAGGATCGTGCGGTCCTATCGTATCTACTTAATGAGCTCTGAAATTGGTAATAACAACATAAACATCTTTGTTTATTGTATATGCAGTTATGTATCACACAAATGTTTAAGTTGCAGTTATAATAACTTTAATAAAAAATGTGTTATCAATGGTACTATCTAAATTATAAGTGACGTTATGAAGTTAATCGAACATAGCGAACTTGTTTACAGCTAATTGGCTATTAAAAATTTACTGCGTTTTGTGATAAATGTTTGTAGTAAAAAAAGTAATTCCGTAATACGTCTTTCATTTGTTTTGATTGGCATGTCGCGTCGTCGCAATAAATAAACGGAATTCGTTCTATTTTATTAAATAACGTTTTTGCGACGTTACCGCACCGACAGATGTCACAACACAGCCCCGATGTACGGACAGCTTTGTTTGTTCTATTCCCCATATTTCGGATTTCGATTTACACCAAAACTGCTCCGGTAGTGCAGCGCCACGTCAAATTTCATTTGTTTAATTGTGCAACCAAATATTTGCGCCGATTCTGTCGATGTCGTTAGTTCTGTAAACATGTCCACAGCGCCGCGCCTGCTCTGTCTAATTGAATGTTCTACTAATCACAAGGGAGACAAGCTATTACATTTCTAACACGAACGTAATGGCTAACAAAACTAATATTAATACTATTTTCAAATAGGCAAATACTATTGATGTCTGAAGTTTTTGAAACTAAGCCGGGTATAGTAGTTGTCTATCTCATCTTAACATTAGGCAGATTGTGGTTAATGGTCATATGCCAGGTTATTATAAAACCAGATTGGATTACTACAAACTACCTAATTAAAATAAACTCATAGTAGACCGCAGTGTTTTATTCAGTGCCTTTATGAAGTTCATTTTAATTATTTGTTAATTTGTTTAAATGTTATTTACCTATGTACTATATATATATTGCATTGTATTATTATCCTAAGTAATAAATATTTTTAGGACAATAGTGGCTCCTTTCCCTTGTCATGTCTTGTTTATTGCTTAATAAAAGCACCTTATAATTAGATATTTCCTTAAATTAGAACATTAACGTGGCTCCCACACAAAACATCGTAAAAGCTTTTATTAAAATAACAAAGTGTCATATTTCTTGAATTATCATTTCAAATGAGTGGGATAACATTTTACTTGACTGCTCCCGATTTGCTTTTGTTAATGGTGTTTGGTCCTATAGCAAATAGGTTTAATCGTCTTTGATGTTTCACCAGCTGTAAACATTTTTACTGTTTCAATTTTATGGATAGGGTTGCTCTCGGTTTCACTGTAACTTTTGTCCTTTTTATTTAATTATATTTATAGCAGAGGGACAGATATCTGCAGGCATTTCTATTTGGCACCGAGTGTCAACAACAACATGCCGGACTGTTAATTTTATCAATAAACAATGACAGTATCAACATCTTGCCGCGGCCACGATGTCCAAAAGCTTTCGTGACGTTAGATTACGAGTATTATATTATAATCAAAATAAATATCAAAATACTTACCAATACAATATAGAATAAAACTACTTTGAATTATTGATAATAATGTTGCAATTAGTCCACAAAATTATGAGAAGTCTAAAGGTCACAAGGGCACAGGATAGGTCACAAAATATAGTCGTATTAGGCCTAAACCGTAAGGCTCAAGAATCGTTTTTACAGACACTTTTATGTGGCCGATGTCTGCCATTGACCGTGCAGTTCCTTCATAATTGCCATCACTGTTCTATCTAATTATAGTGGTGTAAACATGACTTATAAATTTATGTCGATAAACGTGCTTAATTAAGGACTATGTTTGATAATTTTTATATTGTTACTCTAATAGGTGTAGTTTTAATTGCCTACGTAATTATATAATTGTTTGTTCTTTTTTGCTTCTTATATGTAATATACAGGCAGTCCTCGACTTACGTTGTTTATTTCGAGAACCTAACACGCCGTAAGTACGAGGACTGCCTGTATTTATTAATAATAGTTTTACTAACATTTCATTCGAATCTAGACATAAACTGAGACATTCGAATTTTAAAATGTGGTACAAAAATGTCAATAATTATATTTATTTTATAGGTATGTATATAAGTCACGTGTGTCTTTCGATGAAATGAAAAGAGGTTAAATATGTAGGAGAACAAAACTTGGATCTACGTGGAGCACTCTCATTTGGAGATGCATTTATAATAAATTTTAAAGTAAATAGAATTTGCAGTCATTAAACTTGAACTTGGAGCAAATCATTAAAATACATATATTTATATGGCCGTAGTCAATCTTCACAAAACGCGCGTATTCCCTACTAAAACACTATAAAAGGATAAGATACAATAAATTTCAGATCTAACACCGTCTTCCTGCCTACGCCCATAATTCAGTAAGATATATTTGTATAAATTAAATAAACATTTCATTTCAGACGTTTGACATTTTGGAACGAATGTACATGCAAATTATTTATATTAATATTATCGTAACAATTTGAAACGGTATCCTTATTTAAATTTATTGTTACATCTATTAATAGCTTTCGCACGTACAAATTGAGAGTTGATTTTGGTTAGAAATTATTTATGCGTAATTAGTAAATAGGGACGTAACTTGTTACGTTAGTTTTTGTTTTTACTTAAAATTATTTTTTAAATGTCAAGCGAAATTCATAGTAAAGAAATAGGTGAAGAAGAAGGCAGTGCATAGATTGAATCAGTGTAAAATTGTAGATTATTCATGTAAAGTGTAAACACAAGTTTATAGTGAATAAATTTGGTTGCAAAACGGGTTCGCTTGAGAAACTTAATTTACAACAATTTAGATAATTTATTAAATTATAAAATATTTTCCCCTCGTAAACTTTTATATCGAATACCAAAACTTAGTAAATTACTAAGGCATTGCTATAAACATACAATAAATGCCAACATTTTATTGCACATAGTCGTAAAAATCAGATTACAATCGTAATGCCTCGTAAAGGGGGACAATATTGAACATTATTGCATTTTATTATGGATGTTATTAATAATTATAATTAGTTCGGAAATTTTTGCACTAAATACCCAATTTTCTTAGTATAATCATAATAATATTAAAAACGAAGCAACCAACGATTTGTTTCACTTGTTTAATGTAAAACAGTTTATTTATAATTTTTTTTATTTACAAGTCCATCCCTTTGAGTTTGATTTCCAATATTTATTGTTTTGTTTTAGTTAATACGTAACCCCTGTCCAGGCCAACACAGGGATCACTTAGGGTCATTTGTTTAGAATTTATTTTCCACGAACTGGTTGATATTAGCCCAAAAATAAATTCGAATTAAAAATAACGCGCACTTGTTAGATTTTATTCAAGAGCTTGTAAGTAATAAAACTAAAGATTTTATGGATACAAGAGCCAGTCGAATAACAACGTCTCTTCTTGGGTGGTCACCGCGGCAGATGTAATTGTTACCAAAACACCTTTCATGTATTATTAAGAAAACAAAAACAATTCTCGGGTCTTCTCGGGTTGTCGAGAAATTTACATTTACGTACGTTTTTGCATATTTTTCGGTTCAAATAATGTGATTAATCAACAAATTCAGTGGTTTTCCTCTCAAATAAGTATCAAAATAATTGTAAAACTTTAAACCAATAAAACTGTCATTTCAACAAAATTTAGCTTATCTTTTTTTATTAGCTTATTTTTTGGCTAATTAAATAACTAAAACTATGCCTTTAGAAAAACTAAAGCATTTATAACTTTATCAGACAGCCGGTTCCTTATTTTATTAACTACATTTCCCGAAATTGAAAACACTCTTTCATTTTCAAATAGGCCTTAACTTTGGATTTGGTGACCTCTTCCCAGTAGTAGGAACTCTTTCTTTATTATAGATTTGACAACGCCACTGCACTTGTCTTCTCATTTGTCGAAACGCCTTTAAATGCTTTTTCTAATCGAGTTTCGAGGCTGTCGCGTTCAGGGGGGCTACTCAGGCGTACCCGAAGTTTCGTAATACGGCCGTCACTTCAATAGTTTATATGAGTTTTGACACATAAGCTCGTAAAAAGTCCTGTCAAATGTCCATAAAATAAGCATTGTGTGGCTTATCCGTCGTGACGTTGCTGTCAAATCCGTAATTTTGTGAATGATTTCGTAAGTGTTCCTGAGTAGGAAACGTCCGTATTTTCGTCCGAAGTGTGCCTGAGTAGCCCCCCAGGTTCTGATGAGCTTACTTTATAATTTATTTTATAATTTTAAAGACTCAAATATGATTTCTCGAGTTCTCGACTTTTCTCGAGCTTAATTTCCCGGGAACAAACCTCAACGATTTCCCGGGATTTCTCGGCTCGAGAATTCCCGGGAATGAACCCTAGTCATAGCTCAAAATACTAAATTAAAATCGAATTATGACTTAAAGATAAATATTAGTTAGTTAAAAATCTAAACTGTGTTTTAATGGAATAGAACAGCCATTCTCAAAGTGTGTTCCGCGGAACCCTAAAGCTAAAATACTGCAAAAAATACCTACCAAAGGGAGATTATAAGGTTACGTCTAAATATTCCAACTAAATATTACATTGCAATATGATTATTCATAAATACATATAAATCAGTTTTTTATAATTATATTAAGGCTTTTTCCTTCGCCAAAAAAGTTTGAGAACCGCTGGAATAGAACACATCGTGTACTGTATTTATTTTGAAACAGCTTGTGTCAAAATACTTATGTCATTGTTATTGTTAGTTGACTGTACTTAATTACTAGCGTGTCAAATACCCGCACTTCGTTTAATTCTCAATTTGATTGCGATCATAATTTAGTCTCGTTGTGTCTATGAACATTACATACGATCATCAAATAATGTATTGATTGAAGAAAAAATAATGAATATAATATATATTGTAATAATATTAAAATAATTGTTTAGTTTTAATTTTTAAAAATATAATAGAATCGATTCATATGCGTAATAATTTTACTAACGTGTTAAAAACAAATCATAACACCAAAACGTTTCCAAGACAAACAATTTATTCACGATTATTTAACAAATTTAAAAGATTTTCTTTTATAATACCTACTTCATCCGTTATTTCTTACTACAAGATGTACGCGTAATCGATCCGCTGTTCTACTTATCATATCTACCTATATATAGATGTATGTGTATCTATAGATATATCTACATATATTGTAGCAACATGTGTACGTTAAACATTTCAGTATCAACAGAATACAATCTTGTCTTCACATTTCACTCGCACGACATCTGTCATCGTGAAACAAGATCAACCCTGTCTCCGGCTTATTAATTTTGCTCTCAGCGTTTATTGCTTCTGATTGGATTATTTCCGTTTGCCTCGTATTCAAAATATTTCTTTTGAATCCCCCATTTTTGTATTTTTAGTTCGTTAAGTAATCGTTGTGTGCTTTGTTAAACGAACTTCGACTTTGTTGACTTTGAAATTTTGTTAATAGCATCGAATGCTACACCTGTGAAGTGAGTTAGTTGTATTTTGAAAATAGTTTGTAAATTGTCAGTTCATACTTATCGCAACATTTCCTCTGTAATTCTGTCTCTATTTATGGCTTGTGAACTAACTTGACATAGGGAGGAATACGATCACATGTCGAATATATTTTACATGCTATTATAACAATGATATATCTATATTTAAAACAATGATAAATAGACGGAAATAATAATTAAATAGTTTTCAAAACTAAAAAAACACGCGCGCTAGCTTTATCTCTTTTACTCCACTACACAGGATCTATAAAAGAATTTATAAATCCTGGCGGTCCTAATAAGGATAATGGGAAACTGTTATTAAATTATTGCATTGTCATCGATCCTTAATACGTATGCAAAGATTTAAATTAATCAGACTTCTGGAAATTGGTGAAAAAATTATGCTCAAAGATTCCGTTACATACATGCATACATACAACCCAAGCTAATAAAAGCGTGTTAAAAAAAAAATTAAAAAAAAACTATTACAAATGGACTAGTGCAGTCATTCTCAACCTTTTTTGGTTGCGGCACACTTTTAGCAATTTCAAAATTTGGCGGCACACAAAGAAAATGATAAGTTTAAATTTTTTTAAATCATATTATTTAATAATATTGACATTATTATATGTCTAAAATTTGGCGGCACACTTTTTGAAATTCGTGGCACATAAAAGTGCCGCGGCACAGTGGTTGAGAATCACTGGACTAGTGTATATAATTTATAGAAATCAAATAAACCATCAACACTTAGTAGTACTTATAGTAAATATTATTGATTACTTTCACGAACATAAATTGTTTTATCGTCTATTTTTGACAATAATACTTCAGGTTAAGTATATTTTCTTCATATAAATTAATATTTAGAGATGTGTGAAAAGTTTAAAGTAACACTTATACCTAATTGTACGTTAAAAGGAAGGCTCATCTAAAAGGTTCGCCCAACAAAACGATTCCAGTGCCAAGGAAGTAAAAGTTCCCAAAAAGTTGGCAACTAAATACGACGAAAATCACTTAAGCTACCAAATATTAAGTACAGTAAAACCTTTTTAACTTCACTTTTATCTATTAAAACCCTATTTAAAATCAATTAAATATGAACTTACTTAAAATTTAGAAGAAAAAAAAACAAAAGCTAAATTAAACGTAATCTGTTTGAGAACTGAGAAGTTTACTAAGCCGCATAGCATAGTAGTGCGTCTACAGTTCTGTATTAGTTTTTTAAACAATCTTTATCGTATTAAATTTGAGTTTAATGCAAAAAAAATATATATGTCTCAATAAAACGCTCGTTGACAGCGCAGCCATTTTACAAAATTAAAAATAAAACAATAACAAATGTTAATAAAACATAAACCATTTTAAAATATGTCAAAAGTCGTATTTCGAAATATAAATCATGTAGCAACAAATTGAATTCTGGTATACAAAAAAGAATAATAATGTAGTTACACGAATACAAAGGTTTTACTGCAATACAATCTCGAGTTTTTCTCGTTAGGAATGAAGAGGACAACACAAAAACAGGGACAGGGCCTCGGATATGAGAGTGTCATACATTTTGATTCTACTTTTTGCGCGTATTATTATTATTGTACAAGCAAAAACGGCGCTTGTTTGTCTTGACAGCAGTTTTTGTCAGCGCACGGAGCACGGCATGTCACTCGGTCGATCCAATTTTATTTCTTAGTGAATAATTACTTACATTGCCATTTGTCAACGGACGCCGATTTTACTTTGCTGATAAATTGATCGTTAACTTTTTTAACGTTTCGTGAAGTTGTGTTTAGAAAAATAGTGGAAGAAACCCGTCTTTGTAATGATTTAAAATTCAATATAACAAATAATAAAACCATTTTAAACCAAATAAAATTGTACTATATTTGTGTTTATTGTAAATTTATATTGTATATTTTTATGACAAATAAAAGCCCTTCAACCTTAATAAGTAAACAATGTCGTGCAAGGGACGGATCCCTTTGGGGTATAAACGCCAAGACTTCAGACCATTCCGAAGTAATATGCCAATATGTTCTAGAACCAATAAGGTTTAAGACATTTATTTCCTCAAAAATAATTACATAAATTCACTTAATTGAGACAAAAAATTATAAATAAACATAACGTGCATAGACTAAATTTATCTTATTATACTAGAATATTGACCATCGCAAAGCACTCAAACCCATTATATGTTTTTTTAATTCATATTTAAATTTGAAAATATTTTTATTAGTAGTTATAATTATCGGCAATTCATTATAAATCTATACAATAACAACAATACCATCACAAGATTAATTTAATAAAATGAACACAAAAGTAATATAACTCAATTAAATAAAGCTCAATTTATTTAATTAAGTAACATTGTGATCGTACAGTTTGTTTATTCGAATATTTCACCTAAAAAGTAAATAGAAACAAAAAAAAAAACTCATCTTTGCAGAAATGTTGTAATTGGCTTTTATCCAAATAAGCTAGATGGACCTCGTTTGTAAAAGTTGGTAGAAAATAATAACTTTTCTGAAATCTTAACGAAACATGTCAGAGGGGGCGAAAGAATGAAATTAACTGTCATCCGAGACAGTCCTGAATCCAATTATGAAAGAGATAACGAAGACAAGCATTATAATTAACCTTTCTTGTATTTAAACTGGAGATTTACAGACACAATTTTATTGTGACTTAATAATATTATTAATCGTCTTTTGTTTCGTTTTTGCATCTAAACAAAGTCACAATACTAATTTATATAATCAAATTTACATATTTTTTTCATCGTTCCTTTCTTTAAAATTATCAGAGCTACCAAAGGGATATGGACCTAGTATATAGTTTATAACCTGTTAGACATTTTATAATTAGTATATAAACCAAAGAATTCAAATTTAATTTGATATCAATTTTTTTATTAAGTATATTTTGTTTTATAATAATATACAAATTAAATTTTCTATAATTCAGTTATAAGTATTAAGTTCGTACAAATTGTTATTTATAAATATTTGTTTCGATCAGGAAGTGAACACGGAGCTTTAAAATTATATTTCTAGTAACATTGCTTTTTTTACTATTTTATTGTTCGCTTTTTCCCGATAAATTTACAATTGATTTAAAAACCCTTCAGTTCAAATGCACTCATGCATACGAGTAAAGCACTCGATTATTTTTACAAGTGATCGAGACTATTCATAAAATGTAAAAGCTCTGTGTTCACAATCAACTGGAAAACAATTAGAATATTACGGAGAATAATAATAAACTTCAATTTGAAAATTAATTATTAAATTTAGCGACGCGTGACAATTGTATTGCAAATGCGTGAATAATTCCTACATAATACGAATTTGTGTTAACATTTCCACTATAAATTTATTAAAAAGCTATATACGTATATCAAATCTATATAATGAATAGGCATCACGTTAATATTTTTGTAGTTGCCCGTCATATGACTACATTCCGTCTGATCTTAAACTAAAGAAACCTTGAAACAGTTGCTTCCACTATGCTGGCTTGAGGAGACGAATGTGCTCCATCCAGATTGGCTACACACTCCTCTCGTTATCCAATTCCGAAACGCGACTAGGTCACAGGTGTTACTTATAATTTCGGAAAAATGACGAAACATACTGGAGACAATAATAAAAATCTTATTATTTATTGACATTCCGGCCCACACTGGCTAATGTTAAATGCGGCTCATGTATAAAATAAAAAATAAAATAAAATAGTTTATTTTGTAAAAAAAATTGTTACCTAAAAATAACAAGGACCTAAAAAACCTGTGCTACTGGGTACCCACCCCAATTACCGAACTAGATATATAAAATAAATAGAAAGAGAATATATAATATATAAGTATGTATTTGCCATAATATAAGCTATACATTTATATGTTATACGTAGGCATGATACTAATTAATCCACGTAATACGAAGATAACTGGCCATTATCAAAGCGGAGAACATCAAAGGCAATCTGCTGCACTAAAAGTTAAAGAACCATTTTAGAAATCTAATCGTCAACTTAAGTAATAGTTACTGATCAATATATCAAACGAGATTGGACAACATTTTATTATAGGAAGCGTAGAAAGCACATTTCTTTGTTCTCAATAAATCAACTATTTATTTATATAAACAAAGATATAGTTCGTGTAAAACGTAATATTTATAACGAAAAGAAAGTGCTCATTTTGGATATTTTTAATCCGGCATAGTGGGCACAGTTGTCTTCGCACAAGGACAGCATTCTAGTTTAACATCAGACGGAGTGTAGTACGAAAAGCAACAATCTAAAAACAATTGAAGATTAACGACTTCAATACTAACTCAGTTGGAACGACCTAGTACAGTGGTTACCACGCTGAGGTCTTCAATTCCCGTCACAAATGTTTATTTATTAATATTTAATAATTTAATAATTATAATTTGAATAATTTATATTTTATAACAAGCTATAGCTTTCGAAATGCTGGATTGAATGAACAGATCAGTCCACTTTAATCAGTTGGGTAGTTAAAAAAGCAGTCGAATAAAACAGTTCGTTTGGTACAAGTCTATCAATCAATAGGAATGAAATAGCAATTAAGATTACAAACTTTTACGCCGCCTTTCAATGTAGATGCCTAGTATTTTATCGGTGACAAATGGCGCAGTAATTGCAACAGATAGACGCGACTCCAAAGTGCGCGTTTCCAATGGATTTTTTAAATTAATTTATTACATCGTTCTTTTTTTAAAATTGTTACAAACTTCGGTTTAGTGTGGAATTTAAAGAGAGAATTTTTAGTGTAGTAAAAATATATATGAAAAGTTATTCATTAATTTTAGAATTTTTAATGACTCAAGTTCGAAAGTTAATTTTCTTTTTTATTTGAAAATTCGAGATGGATTCGCTGTTAAAGATATAGATCTACGTAGTTCATGGCGCACATTAAGTGGCTGTTTAATTTTTTAAAGGCATTAATGTTGTTTTTGGTGAAGAATGAACTTAGAAATCACTATAAAAAGTTTTTTATAATGTTCATTAAAATTTATGTGCTATTTGTTTTTTTAATGAGATTCCCCTAATGTTTGTATTTCATTCAATCAATTAAAGACTTACGTATAATGAAACACTATACGTTCAATTCGGCCCAAACAAGGTTAACTGTTGAAATATAAAAATTAAAAAAATTTAAAAATAAATTTCATACTTTTTTTAAAGTATACATATGTTTATTTTTACTATTTTAACCCGACGTGACTGTGATTGCAAGTCGCATAAAGGGGTTTTAATTAAATTGAAGCTAAAAATAGGATACCTATATGAAAAACAAGAAAACAACTGAACTGAAAGCCCAATACTTTTTTTTTATGAAAATGTACAATGAAAACAGTTTCTAAGAACAAAAGCCTTCAAGGCTAACGCACCAAAATAATTCCAACTGACGATTGATGACTGCGGACGTTACTCTCAGACGAAAAACTGAACCAAGTTAAAATTGAAAGCGATTATTTTAACAGAGGTGAATACGACCACGCTCTTTTTATACAATATCTAAAATATCGTATTATTATAAATATTTTTGTCGCTTATTATCCATTTTACAAGGATTTTATTGCATTAAAAAATTTCACATAGGCGAGCTTAATATGGCATTATCTACCAGCTAACCTTTGTCGGTGTGAGTGGTGATATTCGGTGCAGTGAAAAGAAAATAATAATAACTAAATCTACACAATATTTTATAATAAATAATAATAAAAGTTATAAGCGAATTTAATAAATAAAAGAATTAAGACATATTAGGATACTCGTAGTAAATAAGAAAATAAACTTTGTTTTTTAAGAACTGTGATCTTTTATTATACTTCTCTATTTATAGTTTAAATTTATGCTTTTTGCTATAGTTAGTAGTATTAGCTTGGTTAATGTCATTTGTTAACCCTAAGGATTACATCGAATTGCAAAGTGAAGAAATACGCGCTAAAATAATAATAATATTTAAAAATAAAATTGTCTCTGACTAAAGCTTTCTCTGTGCCAGGTAGAGTGCAGTCAAAATTTCTTTTTTGAGATTCGCGGAGGTCTCGCAGCTTAATCCAATGTTCGGCGACGTCAAGCTCGTTTAGAGAAAAACTTAAAAGATTTACGACTGGCAATAGCTCACCTTGCGGAAAAACGGCTTTGAACCTTACAGCTTTGATTTCTTTAAAAAAAAACTGAATGGTAAATTTACGATCAAATTGTGTTCTAACCTCTTTAACTTACAGGTCTAATGACTTTAGTACTTAGATTGGATTGTCATTTGTTAAGATATAGATCTGTCCCAATGGTAAGCTGAAGTGTGGTCAATGGGCAAAAACAACTGCTACCACTATACACTTTTAGTGATTAGGCTCCAATAGAGCGCTTTTGCTTGTCAAATTAAATACAAATATAGATGAAATAAATTATTACAATCAATTTTATTTAGCTGCTGTATACTGGCATTGTCCACTTACATACTAATGTCATAATAATATATAATAAATCTGTTATGACGTAGAAGACTAGCTGCTGTATCCCCTGTACATTGTCATACTATATGTGTGCTGCTAATTGCAATCGGTAGAAATTTAATTATGCTAGTAATATGTAGTAAAAAAATTAAGAAAATATACACGTTACCTTTGTATAATAAAATACAATGTTTGTGTTCTTTCTTATGTACAATTATTTAAAAAAAAAAAAAAACAACAATCTTAACTCAAAATGTACATTTACGTTCCAATGGTCAATTAAACCAAAATTACAACATCAAAAATTTGTTATAAATTAATATGCACGTACATCTCTCGATCACGTTTTTGGATCGAATAAAAAACCGTTTTATTTTTGTCACAATGCCAACTCATTATTTGGTTAGACTGAAAGAGATGTAATCGCTATTCGCACGTGAAAGACAAGGATAGATGATCTTCCGGAGCAACTGCACGAGTGAACATTTGATACGGGACTTCATAAAAGTTTATTTAGACGATCTCTTTCATTGACAAATAACTACGGATAGCAATTACAGTTTTTCACAAAAAAAACTACGTATTACCTCGTATTTTTAATACCATTTTAAACTTGGAAATAATAGAAATAAATGCTAAACTATGCACAATTAATGTTTACATAAATAAACGGCTATTAAGTATTACTAAATAGGTACATATATGCAATAACTAATTTAAATGACTTACTATTGCATTTCATTTTAACAGAATTAGCATTAACTTAAATTCAAAATTCTAATAAGAACACATCTCTAACGCTATTTATATACAAATTCCAATAAGCATCCTATATGATATGCCCATAATATATTGACTGAATATACAATTGTAAAAAAACAATAATAATAAATGTCAAATTAATAATAGGTAATAATTTGAACAATAAGAAATTTGGAGATAGTAGATTGCCTGTTACATAAGCAAGTAACTAGATGATTTAGATGAATTATTTTTTAGGTATAGTGTTTTTAGTATAGTTGTGTAGTAGGTACGACGCAGTATTTATGAAATAAGAAAAAATAGAATCCTGAAATACGTTTAAAACTACAAACTTTCTGTTATTTCAATCGCAATGAATTATATACTATCAAAACGAAATGTAATTAACTAAAAGCTAAAAGTATTAAAAACATAATTTCTTAAAGTAGTTCTTTGTCTTTCAATAAAAAGTGTTGAATTTCAGAGAACATGAGAAATTAATTAAAATTATGTGCCTCCAAAACAAACTTTGCAGTTTCGCTAATAAACTATGTCGCCTTTCTCAGTATGCTACGCAAATATAATTGCGTTTCAAAATGTAAACAACATCCATTACCTAAATTAATTTGTGACAAAACTATCAAAGAGTTTTTTTTTAATCACACCTTATATCAAAACATGGGTTTATTTTTTAAAAATAAATTTCTTACTTTATAATTATTATTCCACACTATTGAATTCCCTCTATAAGCTTATATGAGAAGTAATTTTATTTTATCAAACAAAAATTTTATATGAATACGTTAATAAGATACCATCTCCACACTAACATAAAAAAATATTAATCCTTTCTTAGAGGATGTGTACTACCTCTCAGCCAATTTTTTTCCTGTAATTTATATAGCCTATATTGATCAGTGATAATGTAGCATTCAAATGGTGAAAGAATTTTTGAAGTCGGTCCAGTAGTTTTTGAGCTAATTCGTTACAAACGTACAAAAATCTTTCTTCTTTATAATATTAGTATAGATAAGTTTTTAATTAAGGCAAATTACATATTATCAGATAAAATTATTAAACAAATCTTTATCAATAGTAATTATAAATCCTTAAATAGAATCCCTTAATTTTAGTCTATTTCATAACTCAACTCAACTCAAAAGGCGTTTCTCAATACAAATCCGTAGGAGCGTCAGCAACACACGGATGTAAACATAAGAATTGTAGAAGTAAAATAAACTTTATTCATTTAGAATAAAGATCTATAGCGTCGCATGTTTTGTGTGTAAAGGGGCAAACAGTTTTAATTGCAGTTACTAATGAAGGTGCACTCGGTAAATTATTTCTCATCTCAGTATTATTGCAAATTACTTTTACTTGATTTAATGTTCAGACGCCTTACTATGCCGTTTTTAATAGTTTGCTTTGAGTTTATTCATCGTAACGCGTAGAAGGTTACTTTGTAAAATGTTAAAAATTATTAAAAAGATAATAATTGAACTTAACATACAATTCTCTGACCCCAAAATTAGGATGTAACTATTAGTATAAATATATATTTATTTAAAATAAATATGGAACTAGGGGCCTCTGCCACCGAGTCACAGTTTTTTAGTTACAATAATAGTAACATATTGATAAATATTTCTTTCTATTTTTTATTAATTCTATAACTGAATGTAAGTATTAAATCGCCACCTTACACTTTTTCCACGACTTTCAGAGCTCTTTCATATCCATCATTTTTTTCATTTATCCTTCGTAGCCAATCATATCCAAAAAATCCACTTTGATTGAGCATTAGTTACGTACAATTTTACTTCAAGGATTTTACTCCTTTCCAGACACTCAGCAGTTGACCTAATTCACACAAAAAGTTTATGAATTATATATCAAAACCTTCCTTAGCTACAATTTTGTATTTACAGAAAGCCAGCCATCTCGAGATTTACATAAAACTCGAAAATACATATAAAAATAATGAGTTATTCAACTAAGAGTATTCATAAAGAGACATTGCCAATTTGCATAGACTGTAAACTTAACAAGCATTGCGCCCACATTTCATGTAGAACATCACAGAAATCTTGTTGACATGCAATAATTTTATACCACCAACCACATTTGTTTAGGGTTAATAATAAACACGTCAACTTATTGCATTATTAATGTATTCATTTGATTAGTCTCGTGCAGACAGACGCATTTAATCATAAAAGTCCTCTGCTTATAGCTTTTTTATTTGCACATACACGTAGCCATATTTGTGCTGCGTGCTACGTCATTGACAAATCGCAACAAGCGTTCTTCCTGTATGATATACCATTATAGACGTATTCAGCTAGCTATATTTTATAATCTGTTTAATTATAACAGGAAATTAAAAGTTATAAATTTAAATTATGCAAGTTATAAGTATGTACTATATTATATTATTATTATTTATACTATATTAACTACAAAATATCCCTTGACATGAGGATTATTTTTTTGTTGGAATGAAACTATTAGGACCTGTCTGTCAACATGTTTAAATCCTTTATTTCAAAGTCGTATTTTAGCGAATTTAAAAGCATTGTGATTTTTATTTAAAAAATATTATTGAGTGTTTTGCTGACGGTACAATAGTTTATTCTCTCCTCCAATATTTGTATTGTTTTATATCTTTCTATCGAATTTCCTTCCTATGTTAGTTTCTCGCAAAAGTTTACCTAACATTGTTTCTAGCTTTTAGTGTCCTTTCAAAATATATTACATTAGTTTTTCTTTAGTACACAAACTATATATCTTATAATTAATATTTCATTTAGTTTGCATAATAGTAGTCCTTTTTATAATACAGGCAAAATAAATAAATTTTAAAAAAGTTTGTTATGATGGTTTTTTAAATATTATAATGTTTATATTGTAATAGGCTAAGTTTAAGTAAACTGGAATTTCATTTGTTATCTCTCTTTAGTATTCAACTTGTTCAAAATGCATTCCAATTAAACGTCCGATTAGTTTTCATACAAAAAAAAAGCATAAGAAGTTATTAAATATATCCAATTTGCAAGGAGATCTGTTAAACCGCGCTATAAATTAGTACTCCGCGTTTGTATTGCCTCAAGCATCAATTTTCATCTTTGTATCTATAAATACTAGACTTCAAAAGGCATTTTGTTCGTTTCTTTTCGCTGGAACAACTCGCTGTCTTGTTAACATGCGTTCTTAATAAATAAACGAGTTTAGATATTAATAATGCTTATGTTATAGACGGAAAGTGCACCTCAGTGCTCCTAGTCTGGATTTTAACATTGAAAAAAAGAACTATTTCGTAAATACCAAGTCTTTTTTTTTTGTATGGATCGTTTTTGGTTCCGCTCGTCACTGATAGCTTTACATTGAGTCGTTCTATATAAAAAAAAAAGCCATTTTGAATGCAAAAATCCACAATGAAATACTTACAGCCAGCAACCACCTTCACTATCCCGGCTACTTCTAATCATTCCTATTGTCTATTTTATAAAAAACCTGAATTATGATTAAAATTCATTCGTTTATGTTTTTCATTACAATTACAATTAAACTAACTCATATTACAATAGAAGTTCTATATTTGCATAAAAAATTGCATGTTTTTTTGAACATTCATCTATTTCATGAGTTTGACTCAAACTTAAATACAAAAACTACTTCAGTCGTAGAAAACGTCACGAGTCACTATTTTCATTCATTTTTATGTTGGAGGGAACCATGTGAGGCGCGGGCGCAGTTTTATTGACAACATAAACCAGCCAAGACTCAACTATGTAGACTTAACAATATATAGAATAAGACATTTTAATTGAATAATTAAATTTTTAATCAACATGTTTTCTATTGTCACGTGTACACATCCATCTCAAATAGAATATTCATTAAATTACCGAAATTAAATCTTTGAAATAAGTTATTATAATAAAACATCAGAGCAATCAACAATTACAATTCCAGCGAGGCCGTTTCGAAAATAGAACAAGAATGGAATCGGAAGAATGCCAAATTCTTACAATTTTAATTAGCGTTTTATGAAGTTACACGGAGCCGCATCTAATAGCTTCTTAACTCTATTATCACATAAGGGATTCCTTGTAAATTGGCGTCGTTAGAGATCTTAATTAAGTCTGTTCAGTTTTTAGCTGGAGAAACGCTCGCCTGCGCCAGTTCATCGTCTTGAGAATAATATAGACTACCATCCACTTAGATCGTGAGATGTGATAGGCGTTTTAATTTTGCATATTTTAAACGTGTTTTAGCTCTTAGTGTTTAATTGGAATTACAAAAACACCGATGAGTGAAGCTTTATTTGAATGATATTATTGATAAATATTGAAATTACATCTTAATGCATATTTTGATATTTCATATTAATAAATTAAAAGACTTGAGTTTTACTATATTTTTATTATCTTAATCCGACGTTTCGAATGTTTTGCAGCTAGCGTGACATTGTAAGATTCATTCATAAAAAAGGAGATACATTCGATATATATAAAGCGTACAGATTTTCAAATTTTTAATACTTTTGTAAGAATGTATCCATATTGTTTTTTATTGATGACGTAACATAATTCCAAAATATAGCTAAAGGTTTTTTTTTTTAAATCAGACTGCTTTTTCATCTAAAACCAAGACAAAATCCATCAGTCAGTAACTGCCAGTAACCCCACGTGTATCTTTAAAAAAATCCTATAAGAAAATCTAATCTCATACGATGTATTTGTTGCTTAGAATTTGTGTCTTTATTAATAAACTAACTGTACCCTGCGCGCGTTGCTATGCCACCAACTAAAATAAATTTGAAGGAAAGACATTACACAAATATTTAATTCATTTTGAGTCATTTTATTGATTTTGTTCACTTGACGACAATATTATCTGTTCAGTGTGAGCTGTCATGAACTGTCACGGCAATATATGAAATTCATTGGAATGACAGTGGCGCCATCTGTCGAAAATTGGTCGTACCAACTCAGAAAACTTCGTGGGCTCATGCACAACAACTTTGCTAAAGATCATCACATGATCAAATGCATAGCTTACGATTCTATAAAGGACATACAGACAAACATTCATTATATATATATAAAGATAGAAAATAATTTTATCTACCCGATGGAGCACTAAAATCTCCATACGAATACGTCGCGCAAAATGTCTCCTCCGAGACGACGTGTGTCCTGTCTTAATAAACGACTTCTTTATGTAGAAACCTAGTGCCCGTGAAGTTTAATTATGTGCCAAGAAATGCTTCACACTAGTACCTACTAGGATTTCATAACAAATTTAGTTTACGCTTAGTTTACTCCAGAAAAGCAAAGGTGTTTTATAATAACTATTATAACGATAGGAGTGTGTCTTACTAACCTGGATGGGGCACATTCATCTCCTCAAGCCGGCATAGTGAAGGTTGTCTGCATAACATCAATTAAGCTTGAGATGAGCCTATTGATGCATAATAAAAAGAGCCATTTTAGCTAGTACGTCTTAACACAATGTATTAGCACATTAAATTTACTCATATATCTGTAATAACATTTGTAATGAGTTTCTTTATATATAGGTATATTTATTTTTCGTTTTTAAAAGAACATAATTTAACTAATTTTATAATACTTATTTGAATAATATGTCTAGTTAGTCGTTTGTTTATTATTAAATCAATGTCAACAGATGCGACATACTTATTTTTACTTTAACACTTAAAAGTGTCTAAATTAATGTGTAACACTTACACAAAATACCACATCAATGGCCTTTTCCTGGCACCAAAATTACTGACATTATTCAAAGATCTACGACCAAATAATGTTGATCGATAGACGTCGATGCGAAGAACGCGTACCTTTTTAAATTGGAAGCGTTATAGTTAATTGTATAAATAACTGTAGCCGAACCTTTGATCGTTGAGTTGTTGGTAAAGGAATTTTTAATCTCCAAACTTTAAGGATACTTTGTTTAACTCGACTGTTTAAAGTAAGGCCACGATTACGCGTTAATGCGTGACGTGTGCGTGACATATGCAGTTTAATGCATAAAACATTATGATAAAGTTTACACCTACTTGATATGTGTCAGTTTCAAAGTGAATGAACTGTATCAAATGTAATTGAATATTGCTAATATTTATAACAAAAAAGAGAAATGTCATTCAGAAACGATTTAAATAAATCGTCGGAAAAATGGAACTATACTATATTTGGCTGGAGCGGCTCATCTTGCTATTCCAAACAGAATGGTGGACTCAATATGCGATGGGATTCCTGCCAAAACAGCAAAGGGGGACGGAGGTGTTAGGAAAAACGCAATAGGGGGAAAACGTCCATCGGGATAGACATACCAATCTTATATTAGTGACTTTTTTATATAAAACTTTTACTTTTTATTAAAATTTTAGATCAGAATTTAGTAGCGGAAAAGTGGTCCAACCATCCTGAAGGTTGTGAATTTCGGGTGTCTCTATATAGTTGTGTAATGTATACTTTCAGTTTTGGCACACGGGTTTTTGGCAATGTCTTGTAGAAGTCGTGCCCTGCCCATGTCTTTTGAACATTCAAAATTAAAACGTACCTACTTAAGTGTATTCTTTATGTACTTAAGAAATTGTGTCAATGGCTGTTTTTTGGGTCATTTTATTCGGCATTTTATGTTTGGTTCGGGTATAATTTTAGTTGGCTAGTGTTTTATTTTTAATAGCGATATTATGTATTACTGAGTAATCAAGACCGCCTAAGATCTTTTACAATCTTATTAAAATTTACTTTTTCATGTGAAATAAACTTAAAAAAGGCATCGAAATATCTAAAAAAAAAAAAAAAATAAACAAAAAAACTAACCAACATACATTTGTTTTAAAAACATTTTAACGTGAGACGGAAATTGGATGAAGTTGTTTCATCAAACAAACTAGATGTACCTACACAATGTATGCCCAAATTACACCAATTTCCAACCTCGGTTACAGTCAAACACCGAATCAGCCCTCACGGATCAAACTTTAAGCCACTATTAGGTTTCACACACACCATATCATATTGCGTTTTGTAATATGTTTTTATTAATGTATTTAATGCTTATATTAAACTAGCTGTACTCTGCGCGCGTTGCTAGGCCACCAACTAAGATAAATTTGAAGGAAAGACATTACACAAATATTTAATTCATTTTGAGTCATTTTATTGATTTTGTTCATTTGACGACAATATTGTCTGTTCAACGTGAGCTGTCATGAACTGTCACAGCAATATATAAAATTCGTTGGAATGACAGTGGCGCCATCTGTCGAAAATTGGTCGTACCAATTCGTCCAACCAACCAAAAATTGGTCGTACAACCAACTAACAACTGCTAAAGAATCATCACATAATCAAATGCATAGTTTACGGTTCTATAAAGAACATACAAGCAAACATTTTATATATATATTGCTCGGCAATTAATAATAACACTAAAATATTATAATAATAACTAATAACACTAATTACTAGAAGTATGGAAATGCATTAAGATATAAAAAACGATGATATTACAGCAATGTGATGTAACCTTTATCCGTTGACATAACAAAGGCAATCCGCTAACACGCGTAGCTTTTAAGAGGCGACTAAGAACACTTTGGGTACACACGCCTTTATTTCCAGTTATACATTCTCAATCCATATAATATCATCTTTAGTTCTTTGCTATAGGGTTTATTTTATTTTTCTGTGTAATGTCATTCGTGAAGTGATGTTTGTTCGGGTGAGTGCGGGAGCTAATGGTTTCAGTGGCGGTGTATTCCTTGTTCTTTGTCCACTCCCTTGTCGGTAATCGCTTCTGCTAATTCAAACCAATAACACTCGACTGTCATTAGCGGTCAATAGTTTAGCTTTATGTATGTCGGTGACTGTAAAGACTTATTTCTTGTGACAACACTTTTTCCGTTCAATATCCACGGTTACAACCAACTTTTGTTTTGATATATTTACGTAATATTCTAATAAAATCACGTCAAACTACTCTCAAGCATTATTTCTGAATATTAAATAAACCCGTATATAAAAACCCTATCTAATAATTAAAGCTTCGCCATATAGGAAATGTAATAAACCGTAAAAGGTAGTTGTGTTCAACTAAGTTATCGTTAAATAGGAAATAATTTATTCTATATACACTAGAACTCAATTAACTGATCTAGAACACGAAGCGTCCATTGGAAACTGATTACATACTATATTATAATCAGGATAAAATTACAGTATATTTCTTTAGACACGACTTTATTAAAAATAATATTAGGTTTTAAATTATTAGGTATTTAGTATTAGGCTTATTTTATTATACAAACGCGATCACATTGGTTGTAAAACTTTTAAAATATCAATGATCACGCTAGTTACTGCTTACTACTACTAGATGGCGCTGGCTACTCATTGGCGAGTTAGTAACATACTCATAATATTTCTTACATTACAATGATACACAATAGTGTTACACAAAAATTCACTAATTTAATCTCCTTTATTATACCTTTGATTTAATAAATATCCTGCCTGGGCGAACATAATTTTATTTGTATTTTTAAATTTTATTTTAAATATTAATTTTAAATTTAATTAAAATGTATTCTGGAAAAATATTAGACAGCTATTTTATTATTTTAATCCGACATTTTGGATTGTCGTTTTCGAAGCGTCATAGACAGATTATTTAGTTATGCCGGTCTAAAAGAATATAACGTCGAATAGTTCATTGGAACAGATAAACCAAAGGTACTGCATGCAGTTAATGACAAGTACTGTATTAACTGGATCTATATTCTATACGATAATGATTTAAGTGTAATAATTAAATTTCATAAACAATTCGTATGTACTTAAATTGGTTAAAGAAAGTTTATTTGAACATTTTGGTAAACTATAATATTATAAAATTCCTACTTATATATTATAAATGTGAATGTGAGTTTGTTTGTTACGTTTTCAGTTTTCACGCAACAACTACTTAACTGACCGACTAGAAGTAACATAGGATACTTTTTATTTAAAAAAAAATATTTTTACTATAGTTTCCAACTGACTATAGTTTCAGCTGATTGGAATCATATTGGTTCATTTATATCGAAATGATTTCTGATACTTATTTAATGACTTAAATGCGAGCGAAGCCGCGGGTAAAAGCTAGTGATGTAATAATTGGCATATCAATCCGTTATACAGAAGTCTCGAATTCGATTCTTGCTCAAATTACATGTTTATTTTAAAATATTTTATATTATAAGCAAAATAGTTAAAATATTATTTCGATACTAATTATTAAATGTTTCTGTTATTTCTATTTTGATATAGGTTTAGTACAAGGTATCCTAAGGCTGTATTATTATTATTATTTATTTCCTAAGACATGTCTTAAGAATAAGAAAACAGTTTTTAGTCAATTCTAACATAAAAATTTCTCATTATATTTATTTGAAAAGTGGACATTTTATTAAGATATATAGGTATATGTTTTAATTGTTCAACTAGTAAAGAACTTAATTGTCTTAGCAACTAAAATTAAATTTGTATTCATTAACCAACTGATATTTGTTTTATATATTTATATTATTATTAAGTGTATGTGTGTAAGTGTGATGAAGGTTCCTTTTATTATTATTTTTTCTTGTTTATTATTATTATTAATTTAAATGTTAGTCTTGATATGCATCTATTCCTTCCCTATGCAACCTTTCTGCTGGTCCTAAAAGCCAACTGGTAGATAATGTCCAAGGGCATTCAGTAAATAAACCATTTAAAATAGACCAGAAAAACTATAAATATATATAATAATTATATATAAATGCTAATATCCAAGAAACCAATTAACATTCTGCACCGAAGTTTAAGCTATCTCTAAATACAGTAAATAATTATTTTCATTCCAATCAGATTAATTAGGCAGACGAATCTGGCCCGTATTACAAAGAGTTAAAGGATACAATTCTGTACAATGAATTTTATTTGTTAGTTACTGCGTTACTTATATCGTGGAATTATCAACAAATTGATTGGAAACTCAATATTAGTTAAACGGAACTGGCTTCGTTTAAAATATCTCTTAAGCTTAAATTTTATTCGAACTTCAATCAATTTAATCGATGTAGGTACTATCGCATTTTGATTATTTTAATTTGTCCTTATTACCCTTTACAATTTAGTATTTTTATTGTTGGACTTGAAACTTCAGCAATCGATGAAAATAAACATGATATTACTAGAAAATATAACACAAGAAATGTCACTGTTATTACAAAACCTCCCTCCTTTTCAGGACATTACGTATTGCATTTTTATCGGCAGTTAAAGTCGAGTCGCACTACCATAAAATATTTGGCATTCACTTCATAATATGCTTATAGTATGCAGTAAGCTAAATTCTCAGTTTTAAACATTTGAAGAAGAAAATCGTATTACTTTTTGTTAATGGCAATAGTTAGTGTATTACAACCGCGCCTTAACTGGAGTGCTTTTAATTAGCAGCCGTCATTTGTCAGGTTATGTTCGAGTATGTTCAATCAATCTATACGAGCGTAATTTAACTAATAAATATTGAAGTTTTAATACTGCACTCGCTATTCAAAAGAAGCTATAAATTACATGATCATCTTGTCATAATTTCAACATATATCATAATTCCCAATAAAGTAAGAAGCGAAATTCAATTCGGATTAAGACGTCATACTTTAAACACAAAGGAGGTTGACCGTTACTTTTGTATAACTCGCGATAATATTTCACATGAGAAAACCAACAGAATAGGTTCGTTAAGAGATTCGAGTGCACTTGGTGTCAGGCTTTGTGCTGATGTCAGGTCTTCGGATGACAGCTCTCGAGTGGCCACTGAGCCAGCCCGCCAAAATGTTAATGAGATGTCGAGCCGAAGCAAAACGTATGGTCCGTCATTGATCATTGATCAATAATAATTTGTATACGTTTTCTGTCCAATCCTCTTTGGGATATGCGTTAATTAGTTTCTGACACGACTAACGAATAATGATAATAAATCACGCCCATTATTCTTTGCTCGATGACGTGTTAACAACAGTGACCAATTTATAAAATTAATTTCGTACCCATGAAGTGTTAGACAGTTTTCTTCAAACAAAATAGTGAGAACACACTTATTATAAACACTAAGAGTATTTAAATCAATATTTTTACATGTAAAATGTCTATTTAATCCTCATCATAATAATATGAAAAACTTAACGCTATTCTGTATTTAGGACAGAGATTTTCTTAAGAGCTATCCGAGCCGGCTTGACCCTACGACCTCGCAATCTCTCACTGGCACTCGTACCTAGTTGGATTCTCCCTACGCATTCATTATCGCATGTACGCTACTAAAATCTTCTTTAAGAGAAACCGTACGAAGTGTGTCGAGTATTGTAATAAACAATATGATTTATTCGTTTGCAAAGATATTCACCGACAATAATGTCAAGATTTATCTACGAATTTAATAACTTAAAACGATAGAAATAATTTGAACTTTAAACTTTTAAAATTAGCTCATCCTGATACTGACTGGTGAACCATCACGATTGTAATGAAATACCTGAGAGTGCATCGCTAGAAACCCGTCCGTCCAATTTCGATGATAAAAAACAAATTAAAATAAGCAGTACAGACGAAAGCAGGTTCCGATGATATCGCCGCACGCCCGGTGCCCATTGTAGTTTGAAAAGTGGTAGTCTGTAATTGCGGTATCTTTGTTATACAAAATGAGGTGTTAGCTCTTCTATTAAATAATAAGTAGTTTGATGTTAATGTACCACAATCGGTACAGTCAATGTCAGATGTAAAATTGGATAACATGTATCGATGCAGTTTCTCATTAAGTAGCCGCTCTAAAAAGTTTGTTTGAAATAACTAATTTGCTTTTTTTATTTGTTCACAGATAATATAGAACTGCGTATGGCCGAGAGATTTTACAAGAGTCCAAAAGAAGCGTCTACGTACGCTTTTAGGACAAATGAAAGCGAAAATAATTCCAATAAGAATGTTAGTTACAATGAGCGACAAGAACACAACTTAAGATTCAGGAATTATATCGAAGGAAGAAGTAACAAACATGGTATTCGTGGTACATCAAGAAATCAAGACGTATTCTCTAGAACGTATCTTAAACGTAGTTCTAACAATGAAAAGGTGTATAGAAGTTTTATAGCGGATGAGACATTAAATTCTGATAACAAAGACAATAATGTAATTGAATCAATCAGTGAGGACGATGACGAGGAAATTCGAAAGAACGTGTGGAGTGACGTGGACGACGACCTATACATAGCGAAACTAATTGAATTAAGAACTTCCAATGAAGTGCATGAACGACACAAACGTGATACTAGTGCTTATGTTATTGATAGTGATATCAACGCAAAGGTTGTGAATAGTGTTAAGTTAGATAAGTACGGAGAAATGTGGGATTTGGAACCCACGGACTTGACAGAATGTGACTGTCTAGGTCCCCCGCCAGAATTCCTGCTGCCACCTCCTCCTAGACCTCCGTTCCTGCAAGCAGAATACTATTGTGGGGATGATCCCATTTCAGATCTAGAAACCTGTGACACAGAACCAGTAAGTTTACTTTTTTCTTTTTATACACTTCCGTAGTAAGGCAACAGAAAAGGAGCACGGTAGCATTTAAGTCTAATGAATAAGTAATTTAAATTATAATGAAACCCACCGGGAATTGTTTAATATTATCATTCTAATTCAGTTTGTAGGCAGGAGGGCTCGGTCAGACATTAATTGGATTAATTCCTAAGGAACAATTCAATCTAATCTAAACCTAACCAATATTATCTTATCTTTTTTAAACGCCTATTCCTTTCACCTTGTTTTGGAAGGAAAATTTAATGAATAGGTACATAGTTCAGTTCAACGCCTCTTATCTGGCTTAGTAAATATTTGACGCATGCGGGCCCTAATGAAGGCATGTTAGCGACAATGCACTATTTGAATTATCTTTCTATCTACTTTTTTTATGGTTTACGAGTTCATTTGCTTAAAGCGGGACTTACTCATCATTTTGTTTGTCTGTTCTTTAAAATTTTCTATTTGCTTTAAAATTATAACTATGATTCTCTCGTGTAGGGTAAACGGGAAGTTAACGGTCAGAATCTTGTTTGTATCTCTGGTTGTGCTAACAATGATTGTAACTATGATGCTAGTTCTCTTGTTTTATTTACCTTAATTCTTAACTTCTTCAAATATACTCTACGTGGAGGCTTGTTTTACTAAACGATTACGAAATGTATCTTTGCTTTGTAAATTTATACAGTTTGCAGTTAACTAGGGATAACTATAGTCGGAGCGATTGCAAACAGATAAACTTCATGGTTAACCTCAAAACGAAACGCGATAATAAGATGCATAAATGTTAAACTGATTGAATCATAGTCGCTAAAATAACCTTATAGTTATTTTTATAAAGCCACCTATGGCCGTGGTGTTTCACGTAATATATAATCAAAAACGTTCAACTTATCATATTTATGGAGGTAACGTTAGGACAACGGGGCGGGCGGTAATCTGATCGCAAATGTTTATATTTCGTTATAATAGGGCCATAAAGTCTAATTTTGTGTAGATTTATTGTCAATTTATCGCCTTCGTGTTACATACCGCCCGCGTTAGGATTCCTGCGGTCGCCTCCTAACATTTTTCTGATTAAAACATCAAGAACGGCTATTGCTAATTGGAATAGTCCAAAAAACACTTCGATTAATAAAAATGTTCGCAGTAGGTGTTCCTTCAACCGCTATATAATTTGTGTTATTGGCTGATTCGTCATACTTCACAGAATTATTCGGGTGGTCTTCAAGCTATTGAATATAGATTAAGTTTTTCATATAAAAATAATTTGCTTGATTCGCCTCAATGGACACATAAAGCTGTAAAAATACGTAGCTGTATATATTTCAATTAAAATTGAATTTAAAAATAAAACTAAGCACCACAGTCTAAGTCAGATCAAAATGACTATTTTATTACCGCTAGAATGTACTCCATCATTTCTGGCTACTGCTACCAAGCGATCAGGCGTGAGCATAATATATGAATCAAATAATGAGTGCAGGGTTTACATCATTAAAATGTCTGAACGGTCATCGACTTATCAATATATATATTTTTTATTCACAGAATGTAGATTACATCTAAACGTACACTATACAAAATGCATTAAGTTCGAATAAGGGACGTCAATTTGTCAAAACGTGGCATTATCTGAACAGAAATCCGTCATCGGTCCCAGAACAATTTATCGGGCCATATCTCACAGATCTCCAACGACAATATCGAAAAAATCTTCAAACTACAATATTCGAAAACGGGCAGAGACGTGAGGCTTATCGAACTGTCCATCTTAAGCCAGTAGCCGATTTGTCAATGCTCCTTCCTTAATTAATAAAAAGTCTTTCCTTTAAAAAATTGAATAAACCCTTAATTAATTTGGGTTCTCGCAGTGAACTTTTGGGTAAATTATGATTATCGCCTCCCTCTAAAAAGTTGGTGCGCGTTTGTGGCCGTTTTTAAAAATTAAAAACGAAAATCTTCATGAATACGGAACACGAAATTGAATTTCTTATTAAGTATTCCCTTCTTGATAATTTACCGCAGAATGTGCTTCGAGATTTATTCAACGTAATTAATTATAGATTTAAACTTAATCAGAAACCCTTTTTAAAAAAGATTTTACTTCATTTTCTTTCTGCAAAACTAATATACCTTTTAAAACATATTTAGAATTAGAAATCTAATAATTAATGTAGGAATGTCTGAACGAATATTAGACAAGGAGAAAAAAATAAAAGAATTTGAAATACTAATAAGAGATGCGCATTTTTATTAGGCAGAAAACTAGCAAACTCATTGTGAACAATTAGAGACGCAAACAAATGACTATCAGGTATTGTTTAGTTGTTGAATATCATTGACTTTTGAATTACTAATGAAAAGTGACTATGTAAAAATATTAACTGTATCTGCTGTATGTTCGATTATTTGTTTTGATTATTTTAATAGTAAGCCGCTTAAATCTGAATTATGTTATTGTAACCAAAATATGATTATTTCTAATGTACACACAACATGTCATAAAGCAATTTTTTTTTTGTAATTTGTTTTTTAACTCTTTTTTTTGTTTCTTTTGGGAAAGTAATAGGATAATGGGTTTTGGTATTGTTTAAATAGTGTTAGGTTTAGTTCACAGATGGTTATGTAAGGTATTTGTTTTTCTGTTGTATTGCAATATATTTGGTTTTGTTACTTTATAAGAAGGGTATGTATGATATTGAGGGTATTCCTAAAATGCATGAATAAAGCATGTAAACAAACACAACATAAATATGTAACTGATAATGAAGACTTATAAGAATTGCCGGAAATGGCGGCACCAGTCCAGTCTCTTATGCAGTGACTCCGGTTTTGATTTAAACAATTAATTAATTAATAATTAGGTATTTACTCCCTACTCACCGCATTAATATAAAAAAATAGACAGAATAAATAGATATAAACTGAATTAGGGATTGAGAAAAACACAACGTTACAGCGACGCCCTTAATACAGCTGCGAATTAATTTGATACCGAAAACAAAACAATGAATTCTAAAACCACGCCCTGCAGACAACCATCTACCTAAACTCCAATTACTCAATATAATAAGTTTATTTCTATGAGTCCGCTAATTGCTTTTTCTGTACAAATGTTTATGATAATTCACTATAGGGGTAGATTTTATGAGCGATATGACTCGTGTTAAATTTTTAGGGTAAGCGCTTTTTTGAATTATTTCATTGAGTCACGATCGCCAAATGTTATTTTACGTGTTGTTTTTTATTACTATTAATTTAAATTTGGAATGCGAGACAAATAAATAGAGTGTGTTTATTAAAACGTATAGCAATATAAAATGCTTAGCATAAAGTTTTTATTATCATCATAAATATGTGTTTATTTACATAAATTATTTATAGCGTTAACAGAGATCGTTATAATAGCAACTGTTATACATAACAATATTTTGAATAATCAAAATTATAATGTTGACAGAAAGTAATTATGACATTTTGTTTCGTTGCCGTTTTTTTTATTAAAGTCAAAGAGATCACTGCCTATACAGCTTAGATATAAATAAATATAGTTATATATATGGAGATTAACCTAAGAATAATAATAAAAAGATGAGCAATTATAAATAAAAAGAAACATATAAAAGGCAGTGCCCCTCAGTCTTTTTTTTATAAAAAAAAAACCCTAAAGGGTCATGGCGTGGAACTCAATCGAAAAAAAAATCTATTGTATCAGAATGACCTTTTTTTCATTCTATATACCAGAATAGCGTGACTTTCTACCCGAAATTATTAATATATAAACACGTATCCCCCCAAACCACGCACCTTGCACCCTCCCAGCAAAAGCCTCAATAATTACTGTAATATGGCGTGTAAAGTCCCACACCGGGAAATGCTACCAAGCTGTCTATCCAAGCGTGACAGTCAAGCACTCTTGCGCCATACGCCAGCCGTATAATTCCTTTGATCTGAACGAACATGATCTTTATATTAGACAGAATTGAAAGAGAGGTTGTAATTAAAGACTCAAAAGGTATTATGGTCATGGAATTCGCCTTCCGAAAGGGTTGGCTTTCAAGAATGAAATTTAGCCATTGGTGGGGCCTTTATAGAGGATGAGGATCGCTCTTCAGTGTCCCATTTACGTAACCATACTCCTATTTATGTTGAAGCTTTGAGCTTTAGTTAAAATTGAGAGCAGGTTCTACCTAGTGGTAAATATTGCTTAACCTCACTTATCTATTTAATGAACAAGTTATATAATGCATGACATTAAAATGTATGAAAATGTATCATTGCGTTTATTGTCACGAATATAATTATATAGAATAGTGATATGTTATTTGCGAACGCGATTTAATTCATTTAAGCGACTATATGACTTATTATCGCCCAAATTTTGATTAATTTTGGCGAGATTACTAAATTGAAAATAAACTCGATAGTAATTAACGACTTTTATAGATCAGGTCGAATCAAATACTGATTTTTAATATTAATTAATCCCAGTCCTGTTGACCTGACCAGTGTTGTATGTATGCGCGAATATTTGACGTTTAAAATCCCAACAGTCAAGGGCCTACAGAACTTTGATATTGCTTTTATGTCATGATGAAATAAATTAGTCCCAAAAGTCACATTCCGTATTTACTGATAGATGCTTACATGCCTACCAATAATATATCCAATTTTGTGAATATATTAATTTGTATCCGAATTGTACGTAGATGCTTCGTTTAATAATGATAGTGTTTATAAAATTTCCGAGACAAAATTATTCATCCTGTTTTTGTGCATAATTGAAAATTCAATTAAAAGGTGTTGTACACTCAATTAAGCTAATGACCCTTAAAATTCTTCCAACATCAGCCAAACGAGCTGAGGATTTGGCAAATAACAGTAACTGTGTAAATTGTTTACTGCATTGATAAATTAGTTATTTTATTTGCAAACTTTGGAATTGATCCAGACATTCCCGATGCTCATACCCTTATTGTGTTAAGCTGATGTATAAATGCATTTATTATTTTTGTTCTCTTTTATGTAAATACATCCTCGAATATTTCATTATTATTCAAATTGCGTACATTTTTCTCTTTAATGTTGGACCCAAGGATATTCCATGCAAATTATTGAATGTTCTTCCCGCATATAGACTTCAAACAACATTCGCTTTAGCGAGAACTGTTACACTCTTACGTGAAGTTTTTGTGTGTGATAAAAAGAAATGAAACATCGTTACAGTAACATTCTACATAAAATAATTAGCAGATTGTAATGTATTAACTTTATGAACTAATTTAAAACGCCTTTATTTTAATTAAATAACTTCAGACGTCACCTAAAATGTCTTTTCATGTTTCTTTCAGAAGATAGACGCCTACAATCATAACAGCCCGTCGTTGCAGACATCCGCTGTCATTGGCTTGTGCTCCATCGTGCTGATCATCGGTATACTCATCGGAGCTGTTCTTGTATGGAAGTAAGTCATCTGCAACTATTTACTTAACTTGTAGTGATGCCGACATCCGCTCACAGATGGCGCTATTTAAAATGTAACACACATTTTATATTTTGTTAAATTGATCAGATTGTAGGTTTTTAACGCTTAGATAAACATAAAATCTGATAACCTCACAATAATCCATTTAAACTTAATATTATCAAAACAGCATAACAAATCCTTAGACTAAAATTCGACGAATTAATTATCGCTCTAACACAGAAACTGAGACCAAAATTAAATTCAACTGCGCGTCAACAATGTTGCTCGTGAGTTAGTACTTGGTTGCTTAATACTCTAGGTTTTGACAGGTTAATCGACTTTAACTCTGTCGACACATTCCTAACTGAATATAATAAGATCGTCTTTACAATAATAGATTTAATTAAGTAATTCGCGATCTTAATATTGCACGCCTTAGTACACTGTGAGTACTTGTCGAATACATAACAAAAAAACAACTATAAAATTTGATGAAATATTTACTTTGAACTGGATCAATCAATTAAATAAATAGCAAAGACGTGTATGCGAGGCTTCTGAAGAACTAATGACACGAGAAAGTCGATTAAAGGCACTGTCACCTCCTTCTCTCTTTAATCCCTGGTCGAAGATTCGAAACGAGTAATTAGACATGTCAAAATATAATTCGATGTTATCAATGCTCGATTTGATTCTATCGAAATTTTGAAACGGTTTTTGTGCCGAGGATTATCGCCCCAAATAGGTGAAGTTTTTTTTCAACAACTTGTCAATAAATCTGACATTCTATTATAACGAGTTTTGGTCTTAAAATACTGTCTTATTGTGTATATTTTTGACTTTTAAAATATAACACGATAAAAAAATAATATTGTAAATCTATATTTGTAAAATTTACAAGTCTATGTAGTAATCTAAAACATTAAATTACTAACATAATATATTTAAATGGTTAAGCATAGTAATAATAATAAAAAGCGTTGTAAATAAAACATGCGAATCAACTAATATAATCTTCATATATTATAACATAGTTGGATAAACCAACATATTCCCGTTATCTCGAAACTTCCATTTGTATTTTCCCTTCCCGCAGTTTGTTGTTCATAAATCATTACAATGTCAATATACATTACTAAATCTGAATACGCGCTTGTGGGGAGCAATCCCTCAGTATTATCTTATATTATTCACTAGTTTGTACTAAAACCCTCAAGCTATAAGGGGAAGCGGAAAACTCATATAGTAAAATTCAAAGTCATACTTTGTCCAAGTTGATGACGCTGATGATTCGCGCCAAAAATTTAATGCATTTATGAATTTCCTCTCCTGTTCCCTGCTCTCCTCTCTTCACCCCCACTACTAATCGCGATTTTCAAAATTGAACATGGGAACGTGAGACGCCAGTGTCTAATTAGACCTTGTTTTTCCTCTATCCGCAACTTAAATGCCTTTTATGTTAATTATTATATCTAATTTTATTATTTAAAAACATAGTCCACTTGCTTTCCAACGTACATCATATTTAAAAGTTGACTGGGATTCGAACGCAGGCACCTCGTTTGTCTTCAGATGCCGACAAAAGCTTGATTATTAGCTAAATCTTGGTTAGCATTGTCTGGGAATCAGCTCCCTCGGATTTGAAATAAGTTGGAGATAAGACAGAATTTGGTGAACATTAATTGTAATTAATGAACAACAATTTCAAAGCAAATGAACCTACTGCATGATTAATTGGAACTCCTTAATCATTCCTCGTTTGTGGCATCACACCTTTGTTTGCTTCAGTAAATTATATAATTGTTTTACGAATTCCTTTCTTGTTTTAATTATTTAAAACAATTTATTTATATTTATAATTTAATATTTGAAACAATTTCTTCGTGAGCCATTGCTACATGTTATTATTAAGTACAATTGTATTTTGACAAGTCCAAGTGTTCCAATACGATAGAATAGATGTAAAAAGACTTTTGGATTAGCGGCATCTGTGGTGGGGTGGTTGACATGCCAGTTTGTTTACATAGAGCTTACTGGTTGGTTTCCTATTTATTTATTAGTAAATTTTATTAATAAATAGATATATAAGGCCTGGGCGATATCCTTGCCCTGATAGCTATAACATCGGGTACCCTAGTTTGGCTATTTAGGTATATGTTTGTATATGTTTTTTTATCATTTTAGATTTAAAAAAATATATCATCACAATATTCGATGTATTTTTATTAACACAAAATGGTCGTCATTGTGATGTGTAATACAGGTTTTGATAAAAAAAAAGTTTAATAAACTATACGAACGAACAGCTGTTACGTTTTTTATTCCACTCTATCACCTCACAATGGTGATGCGTGACTAATTATGCCAAAATTATACGTATCGTCTTCCGCTTAGAGCTCATTGGCTCTTCCAGAAGTGGCTGGCCAATGGCGGCAAGAGGCGGGCGTATCAACTCCTGCGCAAAACAACGTTCTATATTTGATTCAATTCATTTGTTTACTATTATAATGTATTCATGAATATTCAAGTAATGTCATTTTATAGATGTCGTAATTATTCTTAAAGAAGTAAAGTTAAAGAGTAATTGTGTTAGTTGTTTTCACTAATTTAAATAATTGTTGTATTTTTCATTAAAGTCATTATTCAAATGTGATTGATTTATGTTTCCTTAAACTATGAGACATTATTCTTGTTAATGTACATTTCTGCGTTTATTAATCATATTCAGAAATAGAAGTTCATTTTGTATGCTTGTGTGGAATATTATTAGACTAGTATTATATCAAATTATTAATTTAGTTTAAACACACACATACATAACTAATTACATATATTGTGTTATGTTTTTATTATTATTATTATTATTGTATTTATTTCACATGTGTATTATTCATATACCTATATTTTTAGTTCAAATTCAAATTCATTTATTTGCCATAAATATGGTTAGTAACATAGGTCTTAAAGTACAGTAATGCCCCGCTTTACGCGAGGGATACGTTCCGGAAAAAACTGAAATTCCCACGACCATAGAGAAGTTGATGACTACATTATGTTTATACGCACTCTTTCGCGTAATGCGGAGCAATTGAGCGCGAAATTTGAATTTCGCGTTATAGTGAAACCGCGCATAACAGGGTCGCATAAAGCGGGGTATTACTGTAATGTTAGTAGTATCATTTTACATAATGTATATGGCATGCAAATAATTCATACAATTAAATTTCTTCTTCTCTTTTTTATTTATTTATTTATTATTATTTTATTACTTAATAATACAGTACAGTGGTTACTTTTGATTCCATAAATTTATTTTAATAATAAATATTATTGTATATAAAACTTTGTAAATGTAGGTATAAATCTTTAGGTAATTAATATATTTAATTTTAACCCCTGAGTAAGTCCCAAGACCAGTAATACAAAAGCAAAAAAAAACAATAAGTTTTACTTACAATAGTTATTGAAACAAACGGTCCAATCTATCCAAAGCTGTAAAGGTTTGTTTCGAGTCGAAGGGAGCTCTACTAGCGATCCACTTCGTCTTGGCTTACCTCAGAATTACATCATATAAAGGAGTGTTCACAGCGGCACTCCACGGCTTTAAAACAAAGAAACCTCGTAAATTGTGTATTGTGCAAAGACCCTAGAGTGTTGGCAGAGTTTCTAGAGAGTTTAGGGGAATTTTTTTGCTCCCATTTTGTGTGTTGGGTTGGTCGCTTATAAACCGTTTTTGTTTGAGAGGTTATTTGTTTCGATGCAGTGTTTTTTGTTTTTGAATTATACATTTCTCTGTTTCAAATACGTAATCTACAATTATTTAAATTTTCATTAATTTCGACGTGAATTAACTAATTTAAAAGACTTTAGTGATTTATTATTGCGTTTATTTTATTTAACCTGACATCGAAAAATTTGCTCCCCTGGACGACTGAGCTTAAGCTTTAGAAACGTCAGCTCAAATTGATTAAACTAAACTCGACCGTAAGCCGCATAAAGTCCTTTAAATTAAATTATATAAATAACCGCCAATTTGCAATCCAAAACAATCTGTTGTGTCAGGGAAAAGAGCTAATTATTCAGCAAATATGAGAAAGCGTTGTTTGACTATCATTACTTCGTGTACTTGGATCTTAATTATTTATTAAATTCTAATTAATTACTCATTAACAAATATTTAATTTAATTCTAAAATCAAAACGATGTGCGATATATTACCTATTAGGAAAGGTGATAAATTTCAAATAAAAATATTTGAATAAATATATATATATTGAGTTTTATGTAAAATTTATTGGGATTGTAGTTTGTTTTTCTAATAAAAACAATATGGATAGTATACCTACGCTCGATTTGTTACTAAAACATGTTTCTCCATATCTTTTTATTATAATTATTGTCACATAGACCAGCCAGCTCAAAGTGTGTTCCGCCGAACCCTAGGGCTAAAATACTGCAAAAAATACCTACCAAAGAGAGATTATACGGTTACATCTAAATATTACGTAATATTACATTGCAATATGATTATTCATAAATACATATAAATCAGTTTTTTATATTTATATTAGGGCTTTTTCCTTCGCCAAAAAAGTTTGAGAACCGCTGACATAGACAAATAAATATACCAAGTAATCATTCGTGAAAATCATAGTTCTGTTGTTTTGTTCGTGCTAAAAAAGCAATGACTACATTTAAAAAATCTATTTAAATGAATGAAACAGAAATTATTTTTATTTAAATTGTTTGTCTTGTATGTAAAACCGTTTTAAAGGATGATTTCAATGTATCTGGTCAAGCTAAAGCAGAGTTCTGTGAGCTTATCACGAATTTTAGTCTGGCTTTCGAACCGAGTTCGCTTCAAGCTGACGTTTGCAAGAAATTGAGCAGCGCAACTGCATGTAACATTTTACAATTTTCTAATCTTTTTGTTAATTTTCAGAACGTCTCGATTTTATGAATTTGATATATTCGTTAGTTTTATATAAATTTGATCCCGAACAACGGATACCGTTTTGGTTTTGGCAGCTCGATTCGAAATAGGTATATTTGAACCCACTGGTTCAAATTAAATAATGAAGGTACGCTCATACTGCCGGCAAGCATACAATGAGTTATCTATAAGTTTCGCAACATGCACCTCGTTCGCTTTTACTTTGGCTAATGCAATATCAAGATCTGTTTTCTATTTATGGACTAACGTCTTTATTAAGCCTCTATTGTTCCGATCTCATTATGGTAAACGAATTGAACGTTCATTTCGTACATGCCTAACAACTTATTAATCGCAATCTGCATACAATGACAGATTAACATAATATCTCAATTCATTCTTATTCCCTTTACACTGATTTGAATAGTGTATTTCACGCATCGTGGATTTGGTAGATTGTAAGCCGACGATTTTGATAGCACATTGTTTACAGCTGATGCGGCATGTTTGGCTTTAAATTGTGATCGGATCCATTCTGATTATTGCTTCGGGCGGCCATTTATCATGCTTTTTCACACTATTGTGCTTTTCAGTGAACTAATTTTGATTTATTCTGTTTACCTACTATTATTTTGAGTGTAAAACAATTCCAATTATCTACCATTGAAGTTGGTCATTAACAATTTCATTTGAGCTGGGAAATTCAATTTCAAACGGATATCAAAATAATTGTCAATGCGACACCCTGTTATGGCTCAGCAAATTATATAACTATTAACAAACGGAAATAAATACGTTATTGAATTCAATTAATACATTGATCGTTTAGTCATTTCTAAGATTGCGCAAGACTTTAAACTCATTTAAGTACTATGTATATAGTGGGTTCGCCGTAACTGCGATGACTGTAACCATTTTTAAACGTCTTTAAGATGATATAACATATGGACGTAAGAAAGGACTATATTAATCATAAATATGAGAAAGGAAGGATTTGTATGTTTGTAACGAAGTGGCTCAAAAACTACTGGACCGATTTCAAAAATTGTTTCACCATTTGAATGCTACGTTATCACTGATCAATATAGGCTATATAAATTACAGGAAAAAAATAAAGATCCTTACTAAAACTACAATAATGTAACCCAAGGTTGTTTTTAAAATTGCCATAAAAGGCAGGCGTCGTTGAAATGTGAAACATCATTAAACTTCATAGTACTTTATATCTTCATTACTACGCGAACGAAGTCGGGGGCAACAGCTAGTATACTATATAATAAAAAAGCCTAAACAATTAGTATTCATGTAAGTAATTAAATATAGGTTCAGAAACTAAAATGTATTCGCAAGCTTCAGACTTAATTACCAAGTTATTATTAATAAAGAAGTAATGAAGCCATTACAAACAAATGTAATTAATATTCGAAAGCTAGACAACAAAGGATGTTGTTTAATTAGTGCGGTCTTCATATTTAGATGGCATATGTCGATAATATCAACCTTAGAAGCATTGTTCACAATTTACAATATTCCTTACTTACAACCCGCTCCCATTCATCTGCCACTGTGAAGTATATAGGGAAATATTTGAAATTAATTTAAAATATAAAGTCATTTAAATTAGACTTTTTTAATTTTATAGTTTCAGGTTTAGATATTATTAGTATACTTTTGTATTGCTCTGACCCTAACACCAGGTCGGCAACCTGTTTGTCCTTAAGGGCGCAATACTAAATTTGAAAATCACCGAGGGCGCATATTTTACAAATCTGTCCACATGCCTATTCTAAACTCAACTGACTACTTGCTGTATATCGCCGTTGACAAGAGTAAGTAAATCGCTCTGGCTATCATACATTTACATTAGTCCAGCGAGGGCGCATTAAAAATCGATCGGGGGCGCCTATACTATAGGCTATCCTAATTCAATTCAATCAATCTCCCCCACGAATACCAACAGACCCTTAAAGTCCTGAGTTTTCAATATCTTCAGCAACATATTTCTTGGTACATCAACATCTACTCTGAGAGCACGCGTTGAACCGTCTCTTACATTAGCCACGTGTTCACGCGAATCTTTAGTAATTTGACACGAAGCGGTGTTTTTATAAACCTTTAATATTATATTCATTCATTTCACTGCTTTCATTTAGTGGTTCAGTTTTCTGTAATTTGACACGTATCGCCCACGTCAATTTCCACTTGTCTGAACATAACGGTGTCAGTGATTAAAATTAATATTACACCTTGTCAAATATAATAATATACTCGTATACCAATAAATTTTGCATGTGATCTAGTGTTTTTATATACTGTCTATACCAAGCTAGTGATTATGTCATAAACACTGCCAATATATATTTACATATAAATGAAATTAACATTGATACCAGGTGAGAATTTTAGAACACAGTAATTTAAGTAATTTTCTTTATTTTAAACCTAGAATCACAATATATATCTATAATGAAGCATAGTATACATATATAGAAGTATCTGAAAGTTTCTAAATTACAATTAATATTAAAGGAAAATAACGTAAGACTTTTGTTAATAATTAATAGTAAAACACGGTACTGGTCAATTAGCCTAAAATAACATCGAAATGTATTAATTCTTGTGAATTTACAAAAATATGTAAAATCACATTGTAACCCTTCGTCGTTTTAACTAAATTGCGTTGGAAATTTGATAAATGAAGTGTTTGTTTTATTAATTTAGATAGTGCATACGTTCGAGCGAAACTACCAGAGGCTCTTGCTTCTAAACAACATTAGGCGTAGTACTTTCAAAAAAATGACTTATAAAAGAGAATATTACTCGAAACTTATTTAAAGAATACATAAATATGATAAAGAATAATTTCTCAGCCATCTGAAACTGTATATTGTGTTAAAACCGGATCCATCACGTTTAGCGCCTCTCGCCGAAGCATCTGACACCTTCCGGGACCCAATATGAGATGGGCGCCACCAACGAGAGAAAGATCAGCCATGTGTATATTTTTGACGGTCGACGTACTAATTGGACCACACCGGTGATTCGAAGACCTCGAGTGTGACTTTCATAGAAGGATTAACTGGTTTTTGTACTCGAAACATTAATTCTGAGATTTAAGACCAAAAAAATACGGTGTAAATCACATGACCAAACGTTAAGAAAGAATAGATTTTTTTTAAATCTTAATTTTGAATGTAGATTTGCCTGTTCTTTAATTAATAACCTTCTAATAACTGTAGTCAATATAACTTTGATTACTTAGTATCTGACATAAACACTAGGCCTTAAACAATGATAAAAAAATATATTTAAATAAATAAATAAATTCTTAATTGCAAAAAAAAATGTTTGTTCACATAGGCGAGCTTAATGCCGTCGGCATTATTTACCAGCTAACCTTTAATTTTTTTAAAATTTAACAATTCATAATACAGTATTTCATAAGCAATAAATAGTATTATAATAATAAAAACAAAACAAATATTTAAAATTGGAAAGCTAAAACGATTGTCACATTTTTTATGACGGGGCCCTATTCATTATCTGGTAGAGCCGTCGAATAGTTTTTCACAAGCCGCCAATCAATTTCATAACCGCGGTGGTGTGTCACTAATAATTACTTACGATTGGTTAATTATAGACACTACATTGTAACCAGACCCTCGGATCACGCCCGCTGAGTTTAGTTAAAGCCAACTGTCCAACAGACGTTACATCATAGACTTTTAACACTAGAAAGACAAGCAAATTCGCTATTTTACATGCTACAAAGTTAGCAAATTGTAAATTATCTTTGGTCAAATGACCGCTCCCCCTTTTTTTCTTGTTTAGACGTTTTCATATAGTTTTAATGTAATTTGATTCATCATTTATCGTTTCAATTAGTCGTTATTAGACATTTCTTTAGTATGTCTCTAGTACCTACGAATTTTAACATTGAAAAAGCAACTATTTCGTAAATCGAATGTACATTTTTCCCTTTTTGCTGTCGACTTATTACGTATTTAAGTACTAGCCTTTAAAAAAATTACGTATTACATAAATACAAATAACAACACGTTTTGAAATTTCCAATGGGATTCAAAACTGAACTTAACTCTAGGATCTAAACTAAACTAAAAGTAAGTGTACCAACAATTATAATTTATTTAAGAGTTTATGAGTTACCGTATTACTAACTTTGATTTATAGAAATTATTCAACTAATCACAGTTATGGTAATACAAATGACCTAACTCCTTAATAATCAGCAAGCGATTAGCCTCTTAATCACTATAAGAATAAAGGTGATATTCCTATGAAACTTTTAAGTTGCATTTTTATAGTCATATCTTTAAATTTTGATAGAAGATAAACATGTGGGATGTACTATTGTTTGAAGAGAAAGAATTGGCTACTTTATTTGATAAAATGCGTCATTTTTCTTGTTTATTAATGACAATGAGGTCATCATTATTATCGTAGCAACATTATTGTTCTAGATTTACAGAAAATTTATTGTTGTTTTTTTTTTCATTGAATATTATACTGACACAGAAATGTATAATAAAAATATGGTTGAAATATCTTGACACTCCAAATTGACAACTAGAATAATCTCGATGGCCATGACATAGCCACGTAAAGTCTTTTAAGTTAATCAGATTTAAATTTGGAATCGTAATCAAATCGTCATCGATCTCCAATCAAAGGATAACGCTGTCTTACTTTCACGAATCAAACCAATATGGTCAATTTATGTTGGGGCATTTCACCGTGTCCTATATGGGGGAACACGATTGTTATATTCGTGGGTGGTCGGAGACAATCTCCTTTAACTTTATAACTACATGCCGCCTCTGTAAATCCCAGAGAATAGGGGTCGATATATCAATTGCGCTTTAACCCAGATTATGGTGACAATGAGTGTGTTTTATGTGCGTTAATAATGCTAAAAGAATATAGAAAATCTTATTAAATGTTAAATATTAATAATGAAAAATATAATCAAATAAAATGCTGCTAAAATATTAAAAAGGAAGGACTCACTCAATCATACTACCTGATGTCTTATTAATACGAACATCTGTCCGTGGAGAGATATTGTGAAATTACCGTCACTAATCGATTTATAATAATACTATTTCTTTAGACTAGAAAAAATTGGATTGAGGTATATTACTAGACATTGGAATAGTATGGGTATGCTATGTCCAACCAAAAATACTAGTTTAAAATTTCTACTCGACTTATGTAAGAACATGTGTTCGTCTAAAATAAAAAAAAGTTTTGGAATATCCATACATTTCCAATCATACTTACTATATCATAATACACTGCGGAGTATTAAATTAAAACCCACAATAAACCATACAAATAAAATTAAGTAATATCTTCCAATAGAAGTAACTATTCAAAGAAATTTGTATAGAATATTGTTCCCTCTTCGTATTATGAATTTTAATAGTATTTAGTGTATAGAAAGAAGCAATAAAACGTTTTAAAATTGGCCATTGTCATGTAAGACTTCTAAGAAGTTAATGATTAGAGATCGCTGTAATTAGTAAAAAAAAAAAACAAAGAAAAAATGTTTAAAACAAAAGAATATGTAATCTAAACTTTCGGTGTATTTAAAATCTGCGCTGAATTTTAAATATGTACAGTCATCGAAAATAATTTCCATACATACAAGGTGATTAAAATCCCCTCAGATACATCTTCTTGGAAATCTTGGAAACTATAGTAAAATATATATTTTTTTTAACAAAAAGTATCCTATGTTACTTCTAGTGCCTCCAAAAATATGTGTACAAAGTTTCATGATGATCGGTTAAGTAGTTGTTGCGTGAAAACGTAACAAACAAACTCACATTATTAGGGATAGTAGGGATTTAAATAATCCAGGGTGATTCTGTTGAACGTTTGTAACTAAGAATGTGATATTATATAATATTAATGTACTCCACTGGCATAATATTCTTTTACCAAACTTCAGTTGTTTTGTATAAAGAGATTAGTAAGTGAATCACCCAGTACATAGATCAAAATATTTTCGTAGAAAGTAAAGAAACATAGCTACTCGTATCTGTTAAGTAATCTTGACGTGAGGTATACGATCATTTTGATATAGAAGATAGCAATAAATGTCGTATAATACAATTGTATAGAAAACGGAAATAAATGTAACGGCCAGAACACGAAACAGCGTGGGTGTACACTCGTACAGTTCATGCTGGCTTCGTTGGATTGAACTATAAATAAACACGAGTTATATAGTTATGTATTGGAGACTTCTGTAATCACTTCTGCATACTTGGTACTCCTTAGATAGATAAAATCTAGACTGTTTCACTATTAGATAAAATTTTAAAACTAAACTTTTTCTTTGTCTACAGACGTAAACGAAAAGTAACGAATCTCCTGCCATCAAAATCGTCTGCACCTAATACAGGGTCTCAAAGGCGAGCTCCACCGCCTGCACCCTTATACGAAGACCTGCAAGATTTACCACGAAGACCGCCTTTACCTATGAGGCCAGAACTACAACCACAATTAGAGGTAAAATTCATTATATGACCACTATATTGCCGAACATTGTGACTCCTTGTTGCTCTTTCAACTAGATCATCAACTGTTGCTATCTTTACAAACTTAAATTTAATACATTGGTAATATTACATTTGTTGTTTTTGTTACAGATGGTAGAAAGTAAAAGACCGGGATATTCCGGAAGAGTATTCGTATGTGGAGCTGGAGGTGGAACTTGGAGAGGAGGCAGCACTTGCGGAGGAGACGCATGTGGAGCACCACTGTATGAGGAACTTCCTCATAGATCAGACGATTCACTTCACAGCGATGATCACTTCGCTGAAGATGAACTAAGTCTTGTTGGTGAAGCCGCACCATGTAGGACTTGTTCGAGGCCACCTGCTCCTCATTCTTTGCCACACCGTCCAAGACACCATCGTTTAGATCGAAGGCCTAGATCTTTAGAAAGAAGACGAGCAGCACAGCATAGAATGCCTCGTCACTTACAGCCACCAGACCCTTCTGAATTTCACGAGGGTGTTTTGTTAGATGCTCTACTAAGGTTATATCCTCAAGTGGGAACAGTTGGAGCGAGGCCCCAAATTCCTATGGTAGTCAACCCTGGAGGAGCGTGGCCTGGTGGTGATTTACCTGGCATAGGTTGTTGGAGAGGACCACGAGCATCGCCGAAGCCTCCTAGCGGCGATTCATCGTTCGGTTCAGATTCGGGATATAGCAATAACACATGCGGAACTTGTGGAACTAGAGCATCATCTAGACATCGGTTATCAGCTGAAATTCCAATGTCATGAAGATAATAGTGACTTTTTTGTGGACAAAGTGTGGTCGTTAGTGCCATAACAGTTTTGTGTGATGGTTAAAAAGACATAATGTAAATAGTGGTTTAATTTATAATTTTGTAGTGATGATGATAATTTATGATGAAGCAGGAAACATATTAATCTGTTAACGTTCGATAGTTAAGTAGTTATATTTCCGCATTGGCCTAAGCACTGATATTCAGTACGCGCGGGCCTCTCTTTGCCTACAATAGATGTTCTACTTTTTCTACAATTCTGTACAAAATAGATTACTTATTCTTATAGTAGATATTTTCCAGTACTCTGACAAGACAGCGCTAAAGCAACCCATACACGATGCAGGCCAGTCATTTAATTGTAAATTCAAATCAGATATCACACTAATTATGTAGCTAGACCTTTATTAGTTAGTTAGTACTCACGCTACAATGTCAGAGTTTTATAGTAATTAAGCATCAGTTTGTAGTTACTGAAAATTTGACTGAATTTCATTAGAATAATTGGTGTCTGTCTGAATAGTGGTATCTTTTTTATATTTTCATTTCATGTGTTATTATATACTCATATATGCAATCAATTTAGAGTTGTAATATATTCTGTCATTGTTTAATTGATTTTATGTTTTGTGAAGTAGTTTCAATTAAAAATGTATTAAAATGTTTTTGTTATATAATTATGTATTCAGGTCAAAGCCATTTCTATAGTTTAGACTGTGATTGACTACTGGAGGGCTACTCAGGTGCACAAACTTTGGACGAAAATACGGACGTTTCCTTCTCAGGAACATTTATGGACCCGTAATCATTCACGAAATTACGGATTTTTACAGCGAAATAACGACGGATAGGCTACTCAGAGCTTATTTTACGTACATTTGACAGCGCTTTTTACGGGTTTATATATCAAAATTAGCGTAAGTTACAAAGGTGACGGCCATATCACCAAACTTCGGATATGCCTGAGTAGGCCCCCAGTTACTTTTGGTTACACTGAAACTGAATTGAGTAATCTTAAATGGCGATTTTTAGTAATGACAGTTACGCATTGAAAACTGAAATTATTTGTCACGGTAATGTTACATAACATAGAAATGTATGTATAGTCGATGAATTAAAATCACTGTAAAAAAAGAGCGAGATTTCTTAGATATATTATTTACAGTAAGAAATCATGAAAAATCGTGGAACGTTCTCGAATTTGTAAGAATTATTTGTACTTAAAAATGTAATAATAAAAAGGTTATTAATTGAATTATTTAAAATATTAGTTTATTCCAAAACTAGTCTTAATAAATTATAAAGTTTCTTTGTGTATAAGAAAGAATCTGTTTTTTTTTTTTCGATTTGAAAAATAGTGTAGATATTGTAAAGAGTATTATAGTAAGTAACAAATACGTTTTACAATCATATCACAAACTAAATTAAAATAATTAAATTTAAAAAATATATCCATTTATTTCCTTTTTCTTTTAATTTGTTTTTGACCAAACTGGTGCTATTTGATTTTTATTTTTTAATGTAATTTTTGTCACTAGTTTTTTATTCTCTTGTGCATATTACTGGGACTAATTATGGTACAGAATGCTTGATCTACATATGAATTGATAATCCACTGACAGCTCAGCTTATATAGAAAATATCATAGCTTAAGCTTAGCTACCAATGGATGAAAACTTTATAATTTTGAAAAATTGTTGTTGGCTTTGTTTTTTTTTAAATAAAATTTTTGTATTATAATTAAAGTTATATTTATTTTTGTATATTATTTGTATCATTGTTCATTTTGTACAAAACAAAAATTGTCACTAATATAAAATAATTATTAAAATATTTCGAGGACATTGTGTCTCTCTCGTCTATAAATAATGAAAAGCACAATAAAATAAAAAATAAATACATTTTTAAGAAATTCCCGACTTTTTATTTATCATTTACCAAAATTTTACAAAACAAAAATTAATGCAATAGATGGAAAAAATGGTCGAATTTTCTCTTTATGCTTCTTTCACTTATTTAAACTTAGAAACCGTAACAAACAAAAGCATCTTGCTTATAATTAAAATTTAAAATGACGTTTAGAATCCGAAATACAAATGTCAGTGATAGAACAAATTCTTGCCAGACATTTTCGACCGATGATTATTTTGTCAGACTATATTTATCTAATAATTCAATTAAAAAATAAAACAAATGAATTAGTCAAGTAATTAATAACAGTGTAGACGAATGTGTGTTGTTGCTTGTGGCAATTTGCGTGTTTGCGAACATCATAAACATCTGGATACGTTAAAATATTAGTTTATTCGAACAAACGCTCGCAAAGAGCATAAATCAGCGGTCCCTTAGGCGTCTTGTTAATATTCGCACCACATGGAATAGATAACACTGGATTAGATAGAATATTATATGGGAAAATTTAAATTCATATGAGATAGGTATGAGCTTCCCAATTTGATTCATTAGTCGATCTGAGGTCTATACGTTTTAGAAAAACTCTTGTAATACTCTGGTAAATGTCTTAGATCTTTAGAACATCGCATTTATTTTGTTCATTCATTCCATGTAAATAATTTTTAATTTAATTTATTTACTTTTAGCAAATGGGCTCCAATAGAGCGCTTTTACTCGTCAATACAAATATAAATGAAATAAATTTAATAATTATAGTATAGTAGCATTGTCCACTTACATACTAATGTCATAATAATATATAATAAATCTAATATGATGTAGAAGAGTAGCTGCTGTATAGGGGCATTGTCATCCTATTTGTATACCTAAGGGTAAACATAAAATGACGTAGATTATGTCCAAGCTTTTTTATCAGTAAGAAGATCATAATCTAACGTGTAATATGATTTTTGATTAAGTTTGCTTTTTATGATTTTCTTGAACTGATAAAGAGGGAGGCTACTAATATCATCGGGCAGTTTATTATATGACTTTATGACAACCCCGAATTATACAAATATTCAGTACAAAGAATGAAGTTACAAATATACGTTTAGAAACTACAATTATATTTATTTTATGGGAGCGACTTGGATTGAATACTTTATGAGATATACACTGCTTTTTGACATGAGGTTTTACGTGTGAATTAAAATTTTATAATCTGCTGCCTGAACACTCAACATTGGCAGAATTGTCTTTAATAGATATCTGAGGCCATTAATAAAAGAAGAAGAAGGGAGCGACTTGAGTCTATATAAAGTAATTTTCAAATGAAACAAAAGAATAAGTTATTAAAAACACTTTTTAAGATACGATTATAATTACACACCATTTATTAATAAAAACTTCGATTGATATTTAAAAATATGCATAAAAAACCGATAAAGTATCCAATAACTAATTCATCAATAACCGCACCCTTATTAAACATTTTAAATTACAATACGAAATAAATTGTATTTGAGAAGAACAAAGAATTCCATTTTATGCTAAAACACAAATTATCCTACTGATCCGATATTTGTCGGCTATTTGACGTTTACTTATTACTGTATCCATCTGTAAAAACATTGTATCACGCCAAATACGCACTTAAAACCTCGCATTTAAACATCAATTTCCAATCCACCTGCAATTTTCAATAAACCAAACGAGACTGTGAACACAAATCGGACCTTTAAGCTGTTAAAACTTAGGATTACTTTCCCGTGAGCCGTACTATGTGCAACACACGTCGGAATTCATCAAGGCAGAGTTTAAGAGCTATAAGTCTCGGAGATCGCGACAGCCGACCACGCGGAATGCCATTAATAAAGACAAGTTCTACTCAAAATCTACGAAGCAGTCGGCTTGTGACGATCTCTGCACGGTTGATAAATATATACCTATATACTTATACATCTATTTATAACCTTGTCTGCGTTGATGCATGTGAGCTGTTATATACACTACTCGATTTTATTATTAACATAGACCGGACTAGGATTCTGACAATTTGGTTTTCTATTGAAATAGCTTCAAAATAAAATTAACATATTCTCAATTATTATTTCTGAGATACTCAATACAACAACGAAGAATCTAAACATAAAAGCTACTATAGCGATATAATAGATTTGCAATTGCGAGCCCAATATATGACAAGCTCAATGAAGCATAATTTCTATACCATCAAAATAAGTCATTATTTGATTTTTATGTATGTATGTAAGTTATTTAATCACCAATTCGATCAACATGCCAGACGACATTATTCTGTGAAACCTCTCTTATAGGTAAACGGAGATAAACTGGTACACTGCTTTATGACTGATTTCTCTCAACCGATTTCTAACGTATCTAACAATCGAATGAATGAATGAATGAATACAATTAACTTTTAATTGATTTCTGTGTCTAATTACGAACCCTGCGATTACTGATAGAAATATATTAATACTTATTATAAATAGAATAAAAAACTATACATTTGTCGAAAATATTAGCCTTAAAATTGATAATAACGATATTAACGATGAGAAAGCACAGAGTTTGCGGGCATTGGATTGTATTAGAATTTCTGCAAAATGGTTCATCAGCGGTTCTTTCACCTTTACTTTTAAGTTTTGTACATTTAGGTGAGGCATGATGAGGCTGATATGTTTTGTCAGATAAAAGCCCCAAATTAAAAATTTACAGTATTGTGTTGTTTTTTTTTTCATCACAATGACAGCTGCACCCATAATCATTCAATTGGGACACCACCATACCCATATGTCGTGACCAGAGTAATTGTGCCAAAATTATATAGTAAACCATTGAACTAACTTAATTTTCTTCCCTCTCACAAATGCCATTTTAACCTCTAAACAAAAAGAAATAAGAACGAATTTAATATTTATAGTATGCGAGTAAGTATTACTAACAAAATGATTGCGTGCATTAACTGATCCTTTATGGTGTACGCCGCTAGCCAATCAGAAAAATGGATTCAAAGTGCGTCAATTGGTAGGCGTACCAGATACAATACTGTGTGCAGTTTTTCGGGAAACAATGATGGGAACGTATGCTGTGATCGTTCATGAGAGAACTCATTGTCCCAAGGGCTTCTATGTTAATTACCAGGGGGCTTATCACGAATTTAGTCTGGCTTTTGAATCGAGCTGTCACAAGTAAAACGGATCCGTTAGCAATCGGGATCATGAATTTTTACTAACGACTAACGAGCACCAGCAATCTATCAAATGAACGAAAGATCGAGACGTTCGAAGATTAACAAAAAGTATCTAAAATATTGTAGTTCCAAATCCGCACGCGGTGGCGCTGCTCAAATTTCCATACAAATCGCTTGAAGCGAACTCGGTTCGAAAGCCAGACTAAAATTCGTGATAAGCCCACAGGTCTTTACATTGATTTAAATTTACTAGGAAAGACTCTAGAAACGATGGTAATAACCCAACCAAGTTATATGTATAGTTAAATGCGCTCTGAGATAGGTTCTGTGTTTAAATTTAATTGATTGATTTTATTCGAATTCTTTTATTTGCCTCTCATATATTTTTTCTAATAAATCTATATAATAAATAAATAAGTAATGCGAGCAGTACATACTTATGTTGACGTTCCTTCTCTTCTAGAGAATTATATTTAACTCAACATTTCTACGAATTCAAGAAATAAATTAAATTTCTTTATTATTTCTATATTATTATATTTATATATTTCTTCTCAGTAACATTTTTTTCTCTGACTAAATGCAGTAATATGACTTTTACACTCAGTTACATCAATCGCCTACTATGATAATTCATAAAAGGTTTATTAAACTATAAAAAAATATATTTTAAGTCGAGTATAGTACTGTTTGTATAATTATAATAAAACGATTTTAATAATCAGTTTGCTTCCTAACACTTGAAAATTTTAAACAAATGAAAATTCCATGTACTTTACATGTCACTACATTTCGTTGTGGGTTCGGTTGCCACGTTTAATTAGTCCCAAATGGGTAACGGTATGCGAGCAAGTATTAATTGTATATCATTGATGTCGAACGTCGCGACCGCATCGTTCTGCGGTTTTGTTACCGTGTGATACTTCGTTCGCTATTAACACTAAAAAGACGGGAACAATTAGTTGACCAAAACTGACTTCAAAATGTATTTATTTCAGAAGAGTTTAATAAAGATTCCAACATTATTTCAAAAACAAAAACAAAATTCATAAATCATGTTATTAGGATGACACGTCATAACGTTATCTTATTTACGATTTCAATCTAAATAATATAAACATTTTGCAATGAAATAGAACGCCTAATAGCTGTTAATTCAGACTGTTGCTGTGTGTTGATTTAACGATCATCATAAATATAAAAGATTTAATTGAGTTATGATTATGAGTCTGCTATAAGCTACGCTACTATTTTGTCTGCAAGTGTTAGAGAATTCAATAGGGAGAGGATGAACGCCTTACAATTTTTATTATCGATATAGCTACTACAAAACGTATACAGTAATCTATGTTTTTTTAACTATTTGTAATAAGTAGTGAAATGCTTTTGAAACGTCGTATTAAAATATGAATTCATGATTCATTCAATAATGAGTTTTTATGATTCAGTCTGTCGCTAGTATGCATGTGTAAATAGTACATTTACCATATACCATACGCTATACTTGGATACCCCATGCTATGTATGCAACGGAAACAACGATACAGCACTAACATTTAATACCTACCTAACAAATATTTGATTCAATAGTAATCAGAATCGAACCTAAATCGGACAAATATTAATATTATTGTAGTCTATTTAATATCTCACTACACCCCCTCCCCCCTCCTTAACTTGCAGTCATTTGTTTTCTTTTCAATAAAGAATATAGCACATTTTTAAATGCCTGTAACGCGCATTTCATTACATACATTTATAAATTTATTTCACATCGATAAAATAACATATACTCATCACTATTACGCTTGTATTTTAGTCTTGGGCACGCAGCTGCTACAATTTGTCCACACAAGACTATGACACGTTGCATCGTTTCAGGAATCGTGTCGTTCCCGCGAACAGGCGTTAATGTTAACAACATTGTTTTGACGTAGAGTTTTTCAGAAAAACAGATACAAATGCGGAGACTTTAAACTTTTGTTTTATTATTAGTAACGACATAACTGGCTCGTTGCATTGACTTCTAAAAGATTTCTTCTTACATAATAAGATGTTTCAATTTAAGTTAGTGTATAACCACATAAAGTGCGTTTACAATGTTATTTTATTTTTCAAGCAGATATCTAACTGGTTGTTTTCTTGGTAGAAAAAACACAACCACTACACTCTTTTACGCAAACGGAAAATTCTCGTTCAGAAAAGTCGATCAATGCTACAATAGAGAAAGCGACTATTGAACACCTGAGAACGAATCATAGACAAACTATCAGGCCGTTAGACACATTTACCAACTGTCAAAATATGAACAATGCGTTCTAACTTTCAAAAATTACAATTGAGACGAATTATTAAAATATATATAAAAAAAAAAACAATTGAAAAACGAAAGACATTGACGTAAACAGAATAGACAAGGCGTCACGTTGTCGTAGCGACAATGACAGTAGAAAGTTAATCATATGCATTTATTCCTATAACTCTTGAATAGGTAGGTACAGGTGAACGTTATAACAAAGTATCATCTAACTCTTCACTAAAACATTAAGTGCGCTTCTGCAGCTCACTAAAATAGCCTAAAAAGCCGCTTCAACTTTTAGCCCCATTAAAATTTTGAGCTGCAACGAGCTGTAAGTGAAAAGTTCGTGATGGACACAAGCACTAAAATAAACGTTGAACACCTTGTATTAAAACGCTAAAAAATATTTTTAGATTTTATCCTCCTTTATAACTCTAGAAATATTGAGCAAAACGCCTTATAATTTTCATATTAAGACGTCCACTTCGCTTCTATCTATTTTATTCCGACTAAAATCATGATAATGCTTATTTCTTTATCAGCAATCATACAATTGTAACAAAAAATATACCTACTTAGTATATTATATATGCTTCATTATTATCCACAATATAAATATACGCTCCCAATAACTAAACTGCAAAACAATAAAACCCCTGATATTTTAAATCTATACTAATATTATAAAGAAGAAAGATTTGTATTTTTGTTTTTGTATTTTGAATTGGCTCAAAAACTACTGGACCGATTTCAAAATTTCTTTCACCATATGAATGCTACATTATACCTGATCAATATAGACTATATAAATTACAGGAAAAAAATAAGGATCCTTACTAAAACTACAATAATGTAAACTCAAGGTTGCCAAAAATTGCCATAAAAGGCAGGCGTCGTTGAAATATGAAACATCATTAAACTTCATAGTACTTTATATGTTCATTACTACGCAAACGAAGTCGGGGGCAACAGCTAGTGTATTATAAAATCAACACGTTTGCTCTGAAGATCTCAAATTTTTTTTAACACCATGATTCTAATAACGCCTGATTTTATTAATAAACAAAATTTTATAGTACTTACCATTTTCTAAATATATTTCTTTTAGGCGTTATTCATTTTACGTGTATAAAAATATTATTTCTAAAGAAGATCTAAGTTAATTACTAGAACTTATTATTACGATAATTACAGTAAGATAATGACAATATTTTAGCTTGGCGAACGCCTAAAGAACAATAAGACCTACACATTGCCTACAAATGATCTACATGAATGTAGTGGGACCGTACATTTTAAAACAATTGACAAAAGATTATCATATTGAACCTAATAAAAATCATTAAATTACAACATATTAGCTGTTAGAAATTTAATGATCCGTTCTTTTTAACCAATAAAACAATTGCTCGAGGTCTATCCAATAATGAGCTTATAGTAAACGGAGTACAAACGAAAATGAAACCTTACTCAGAACCAAATACTTTACTACGTTATGAAGTACTACGGAGTTTCGAGCGTAACACTCATGAAGTGACCTAGAGCGCGTTCTGTTGATATGATCGGCGTACTTTGTCTCTTGAAGGCGGGCTATAGAAAGTTAGAAGAACTGTATGTTAGTCATGGATAGCTATATCACTGTTATAAAAAAGATAAAACTACCAACCACTGTCGAATTGAAGTAATATATTTAAATAATATATATAAAATGGTTTTTTCTACAGTCTCACTATATGGACGTCCACAATCCATTGAATCAGCAATTCCACTCACGTTCAAACAAAGGCAGATTTTCCGAGGTGACACAATAGGACTGTTATTTTTCGTCGTCGGCATCGTTTAGTCAGGTGCGTATTTTTTTTATTAAATCCGTCATTTTGTGTCCATTATTTTTATTACTAAATTACTATTGATTGGAACAGACTGTTTATTATTTTATTATATAAAATAACACGTTGGTAGTAGCTAAATTTGTGTTCACCATTTTCGGGGTTTTGACCTGAGAGGCGGCTGTCCTGACAACTGGATAGATAAAAACACAGATATTTCTTTTGTACTAAGTTTGCTTTGGTCATGAAGTACAGTGATGTCAAACTGATTTAAAAGAAAATTTAAAGTTAATTAATATGTCACTTTGTATCATCTGGTATTTTTCACATAAAATCTATAGCTAAGAAAACTGGTCATATAATACCACTAATAAAGAAAATTTAATCTGTATTCTGTGTCGTATTAGTATTATTTCATTGGCGCAGGTGCTGCGAAATATCCAATATGTATTCGCAGACTGTTTTGTTAATCGTTGCCTTTCAGGAAGGTATTTCTGTGAATTTCATTAAGTGAAATTAAACTTGGAATACAGTATTGTACATCTTTTTCTATACATACCTACAGCGAATTAAACCTATGTGAAACTGATAGGACGATAAAAAAACTTATAGCAAAAATACATGAATGATGAAAGCTAGACAATCTGTTTAAAAATTCATCCCAGCACACTCGCATTTGAACCGCGTCCAATTATTTAATAGGGATTACGGAGCCCACGTGTATCTATGTTACAACGGGTCCCATTAGGCGGTCGTGGGGATTCAAATTGCTGCCCATTTGCGCCCACAACATTGTACTAAATTACGAAAAGACTTAATTGCCGTTTTGTGACATTGTCCACCTTGTAAATGGACTCAGCCGAACAGTTTTTATTATTAGACCTAGGTTGTCTGTCTGTCACAGTACTTCGCAATTAAGCTCAGATAAATACGTATTTTTCTCTCTGAAGTTTCATAGTTCAAAGTACTCGCGTTATATGTGGTCTTGTCGCTAACACTGACATATTATTAGAAAACTCTAATTAGACAAAATATTATATTCCACATTTAAAATGTGCTCAAAAATAAAAGACTATATCACAAAAGTTCACAAGGATTATCTGTTACGGCGTATATAAAAACTTAACCTAAAATTCTTAGTGCGAAGCGAAAAAAGACCATTTTAATTACATTTAAAAATCAGTACCACGAAACAAAGAAAAATCATAACCAACGGAAAAATTCTCATCAATTCAACTCGCCACAAAATCGACTCAGAAAAATTCTCGTAAACAGAATTTAGGTGCATCTAAAAAAAGAAAACTAACTACGCCGGAGGCAATAAAAGCCTTTCGCGAATAAAACAACAATGAAGACCGTGCCAAGGGCTTAATGAAAAACTAATTAAAAGTTAGGGGAATATTACTTTGGACCGAGTTGGGAATAAACCTTCGGCTTGGACTTGACTTTCTATTTATTGTGGCGAAAACGCACGAATTTCATTTGTTTTTTATTTATTGCACATTTCTGAAGAACACATTTACCAACGTCGTATGCGATACTAATAAAACGTTCAGAACACACCTAGCGCGTTCTAATAAAAATGTTTATGTTTATATCTTCACGTATTATGTATGCGAAAAAAAAGAAGTAAGTCTATTTTAGATTAATTCTTGCATTAGTTTGCAAAAGCTGATATATTCGAATATTTAAATAAAGAACAACCATTTTATGTATCACCCTAATTATATTTATATTAACACATTTAATGCTACCGACACGCCCAGCGAGCTCGTAAAAAATAAATATCGGTTGCGATGAACACGCTAGGAGTGTTCTGACTATTGAACATACTTAAGTAAATAAAAACGTTTGTGTTTCAGAATTCGCTCAGACCAATGCAACAACAACGTATAAACAGTAAATGTTGTATAAAACAAATAGAAACTGAACCAATTTAAATGCATGCACCGTGCAAACCATTCTAACATGTAATTACTGAAAGCGAATTTTTAGTTCCTCCTTTTAATCCCAATTTTGAAATAAGAAGTACCTACATGGAAGTAGGTACATACATTGTCATGATTTCAAATAAGGATACCGTATTACTATTAAACCGAAATATATGTTGTTTTTTATGTTTTTAGTATTCAAAATAAATATTGTCAATATTATATTGATTAGAACGGGATCCTACGTTTAGAAAGCAGGTTTTTATACTAAGAACAATATATGAATCGATCTTAATATTTACATTAAAATAACGCCTGAATTTTATAAAAACACAATAAATTCAAACCTAAGAATTATTATTTTTAATCAGTCACGAACTTTGTTATTTTTTCAGTCATTTGCCGAATTTGGTCATGATTCATGGTTCAATCTGAATGATGTACCTACATTTGTCTCTTCAAGCCGGCATAACGGAGATGTAGTAACTTCTCTCACACTTATGCACTCAATCTTAACACCAGATTTTTACAAAGAAAGAATAAAGCTTGACTAATAAACGGAGTATGTACGACTTTTATGCGTAATCCTAAATGCCTTTTAATCGTATATTTTGTCAATTAAAACTATAAATATCTATAGTTTTCACCTAGGTCACCTTAATGCACGTAAACATAAAGATCATTTGTTAACATATTTTTTCCATATAAAATAACATTTGAAGGAAGGTTTTCCTATCGTGAAGTAGCTTTCACATCGACATCCGACACTCGAATTGAAAGTCGAAACTACTTGAATGAAATAAAAAGCCTTACTTTGAAAAGTCTATTTGCTAAGCTATTGTATACCATTGCAATGTTTCTTTCTTACAAAATGAGAATGAATATTTTTTCATAATGCATTTTTATAACAATACAATGTAATTGATTACTCGTTCCAAGCTTTGCGATGCTATTGAACCTAAATTTTAATCTATGTATTTATTATAATTGGTTGTTTCAGGCGTTACTTTGCGGAAATCCATATTAAAGGAAATTATTTAAAATTATTTTGCTTATAATAAAGCCGAAGAGACCACACGTATCCTGATGATGCCACGTGAAGTGGCGAAACGCGTCGAGACAAGTTATTGAATGTTGTAGCGGGAATTATAAGCAAAATAATTTTAAATAATTTCCTTATGTATTTATTTATACAAAAAAAAACAGTTGAATAAAAAAAACAAGAGAATTTAATAAAAACAGAAAAGGATATTTGGGGTATAAATTAGGTTGTCTTCTAACCAGTGCATTTTACACACATTTACAATGTTTATTATTATAAGAAAAAAAAACATTAAACGTGATATAATAAAAAGTGAAATAAGTATTAATAAATGTAATTATATAGATATATACTTATGCATACAATGGTCTCTAGTTCAAACACCAGTCTCCTATATTATGTAAAATAAAAAATTGGTAAAAACAGTCGATCAAAATCATACGACTTCAAAACTTTGGAATAATCTCATTGTTTTATTCACATTTTGGATTTCGACTAGGCAATTAACAGAACACGAAACACTAAAGAGGCCTAACCGAAACCAATTAAATGTTTAAATTGACTGTCATGATTAATTTCCATCTGATTTCAATTGAAAATCCATTTCGTCATATTTCATGTTCTGATAAGGTATTACATAAAATTGGATATATCCCTACTAATATTATAAATGTGAGTTTGTTTGTTACGTTTTCACGCAACAACTACTTAACCGATCATCATGAAACTTTGTACACATATTTCTGGAGGTACTAGAAGTAACATAGGATACTTTTTATTTTAAAAAAATATTATTTTTTTACTATAGTTTCCAACTGACTATAGTTTCAGCTGTTTGGAATCATATTGATTTATTTCTATTGAAATAATCTCTGAAACTTATTTAATGACTTAAATGCGAGCGAAGCCGCGGGTAAAAGCTAGTAGTATATAAATGAAATACGCTATGTAAATAGCCTGATATTATCATAACCTGTGCTTATCCAAAATAACTTGAATGTATGTTTCAGTTGTCTTTTAAAAATAATCTCGCAATACAATCTAAAATTAGACTCGACACTTTTTCATTCGCACATGGTGACTTAATTTTATTACGAATCAATCATATGATCTAGCGCATCCTCATAGGAGATTTACATTATTAGTAAATAACTATGCCGCAACTTACTGTTTTATTCGTAATCAAGAATCTTACGAATTCAGATACTGTCATTATTATATGAAGAAATCACAGACAATCTAACGAGTTATATTTTTGAAATATTTGAAATAGTCTATTTTATTGTTTTTTTATATATAACCATAAAACTTTTTATTACTCGCCCGCTCTTCGTTCGATCAAATCCAAGTTAAATACAAAGTTACAATTCTATTAGTTACATAGTGATTGATTCGAGCGCAATTTCTCGATACGACTCAATCAAACGCTATCGGATAACAATTATTTGGCTACTTGATTTATTACCTACTATTTTCTTTCATATAACTATACTCATTTCGTCGAATGTTGTGTGTACTTAAATATGAAAACAAATGAATACGTACGATGTAATTTGAATTTCGTTTCGCAACATTACAAGTTTAATAAAGGAACGTTCGCGCCATCTGCTGGAGTTGTTCCGGTTTCCGTGTTAAAATTCATAAAATCTCAAACAATTTTGTGGGTGAGATGCGTTTCTTGCGCATGTGAGAATTAAACTTTAAAGTGTAGCAGGTGAATTTCGGATAACGTTCGTAATTAGAAACTTGATATATTATGTGATATTAAGAAGTAGGTTTTTATTTCTGGTCTGGGTTTCCCATTTATTATTTACTGCTATTGGTGTGCGCTTTTTGTTAATTACTCAAAAATATTGATTGAAGGTTTCAATTAATATACGCGTGTAAGCGACGCTTATATCACGTGACAAATTTATATGTGATGTATACATATATAGTAAAAATGTAGTAATAAAGCTGTCTGCATTCCATTAAATTAAATTATTTATAAAACTCTTTCTATTTTTACTTTAAAAACATAAATAAAAATTTATTCTTTTGATACTGAAGTATAATAAAAATATAATGTAATTTTTAGACGTATGTGTATACCTATGTATAAATAAAAATAACTTTCTTTGAACATAAAATTCCTTGCAAATTCACGACTGAGACAGCAAATACTTTTATTAAGGCACTCCGATCACCGAATTTCAACAAGCAAAGGTCTCGGACTACTATTTCGATCATATAATTTTATGAGAGGATCATAAAAACTCATTGACTACCTTTTGTCCGCAAATTTCTTTACAAAGGGTAAATGTTGTAACTTTATGAATAGCCCGATGGCCTTTGTTGCGGAGTGGTCAGACCACTCTGTTACACGTTGAATCTTGAGTTTTGTACTAAATAATTGTAATTTAAAATTAGAATAGTTTAAGTTGTCATTTGTTATTTTTATTTTGATAATGTAGATGTCATTTGTTTTTAATAAATTAAACAATATAATGATCTCTACTTGAAATAGGATTTTAGTGGAGCATTCACTTTCTTTCGGAATAAGCATTACACTCAAGTAATGATCAGATGATTAAAGATCAAACTACGCTCGAGTATCATTACTGTATATGGGCCTTAGATACTCATAGTATAAAATATCGTAGTTTGCAATTAGGAAATTTAAGCCACTCTGATGTTATATACGCGTCGATATTGGTAGTAAATACGGGAACCATTTTTGGTACTGATTGGAAAATAATATTTTTATAATACTGAAACTTGCAATAAATGCCTCTAGTTTCACAATAAGCCCCGAACTTTCTCTCAAAACGATCATTGATTTTCAGTTGGAACAAAATTCTGCATTTCAGGTATGACGGTACATTTACTGTATTATTTTTGATTTTCTGTTGGTTTTATTGTGCAAGTTTTTAACCGTTGTTATTTCTGCTAACAGTTTTTCGGTTTAATTTGGAAACTATTTCAAACCTAAAATTGATTGTTTTGTTTTAAATCGTAAAAAAAATCGTAAATAAAGCAATTTAATATTAAAAAATAATTTTGTAAATGAAGCCATGTAATATGTCTACATCAGTAGCATCCAGTACGATTCAATATTGCGCGAGAGTGTGACTTATGAGGCCGGCAAGGATTTTGCCAACTTTCCCTGGCTCCGTTAAGCCGAAGTCTGAAATAATGTAATAATAATTTTTATGGATACGGCATATTTTTAATTATGAAAATTAGTTCAGCTTGTGTGGAACTTCAATGTACCCACATCTCTTTTTCATGCAACCAATCCATCTAATCTATCTGTGAAAATATAATAAAATGTCTACATCTTTTTCTGAGATTTAATACGCGTGAAGATATGTTTGTTTATTTTATACTGTATTAAAGCAGATTTAGTAAAAGTACCTTCTCCAAATTATTATCTAAATGATGTTCTTAACTCATTGGTAATAAGAGTTAGCGGGCACTGACATGAAAGATTTATGCGCAAATTCACTTAATGTAGTTCCACCAATTTTATTAGTTTCCCATGTTGCTTTTTCACACTCCCCTAGATTAAACTCTGTTTATGTTTGACAATATATTGATTTATTTTATTCATAACTTCTTTTGTTTTTTTTATATTAGCCCAGCACATGACCACACTCCGCCTAATGTTAACCTAGAGTGAGGTCCATGAGCATAGACAATTGTTACCACAGACAAATGTCGTCTTCATGAATGTGCTCTGTTGTTTCCTATTGTTTCGAAATTCAAAATGAACATGATCAATTTTCATATAGTCATAATTATTGCCAATTAACCGTGACTGTAAGGCATTAAAAGCCCTTACAAAGTTTCATACAAAAATAAACAGCGAAACGAAAGTACTTCACTCTTTAGAGCACATATGTAAATTGCGGATAAGTCAATATATATATATTAACTAATATTTTCCTTTACACTCAAAAGCTTATGCCGCCCTCAATTCTAATATCTCCACGTATTTCCTTTCCAAACCCCGAATTTAATGTTGAATAGCTATCTTCTCAATAAAGGTTTATATACATGATGTTTAAGTAGCAGCCCTTGTGACGCAGTGGTTGGTTAGTCGATTTCCGATCTTAATTAATATTTATTATAAATGTTAAGAACTATTTTAAAAATTGCGTTTTAATTCAATTTATTGTTGTTTATTTTTTAGTCTCTTATTTCCATTTATGTATTTAATTTGTAAGGATATTGTTGTTCTAATTAAAAATATACACAGAAATACGTCGTATACCAAAAAGAGCATTAGTAACTAACCTTTGGACCTATAACAAATCAATAAATAAAACGTTTATTAATAAAATTGATTTGTTACAATTTGTTGCCTTGGCACCAAATACCGGTGTTGGTTTGTCTTGGCGCTGTACATTCGTTTTATATTTCTTAACATTAATACTACACAATAAAATTACAATAAATAATAAAATAGTGGTAAGATATTGATAATAAGAAAAGATATTTATATATTTCATTTTATAATTACGGGTAGGTTTCAGAAACCGCCATCAGTTTTTATATTATTTTCTTTATCTTTGTTGTTACGTCTCTTTTATATAGTTTCTATAGTTCAATTTCTTTAAAGAACCCGAAAGACATAAATATTAAAACCCCTATAAGCATTGTGTGGATGCGGCCTTTCTTTTACCAAAAATTCGTAGCACGTAACGCGCCCTCCGCGACAAATCTAAATGGTAGGTTTTAGAATTAAAATTCCGTATGCGATGCCCCTGCCTATTGTCTACGCAAAATGTCCGTTAATTATGCCCTTTTTACACGTAAGGATTGTATTTAGAATAAGGGGGAAATTTAAATTAAGGGACAAATATGCGAAATTAAATTTTACTACAAATTACTAATTAAAATTAAGAAATAGAACGAAAAGGAGTCCCCTTAAATAACGATACACTTTTCAGCTAAATTTCCAATTACTAGTAGCTTGCGTGATTGAAATAAATACAATATATTTTCTTCTATTGTATATTGGGACATGCTTATTCAATTCATCTCTCTAAACAGATTTTACTACGAAAAGAATCAATAATGAACTACGTATACAATAAACAATAAAAGTTTATATTATGTATGTAACTTCAATACTATAAAATGTTCAATTCTAAAATGCCTTTATATTACCAAATGTGATATATATATACTGATTAAGATTATTAGCACAATGTAAAAACAAGTGAAAAGTTGTCAACTTAGGAGTAGCCTTACCAAACTGGATGGTAACATTCCTTCCCTCGTCTCGGTACAGTGAAGATGACTATTGTAAGCAAACATCTGCCTATGGAAACATTCCAGTACCGCACTCTAGCCTAACGTCTGGCTACTATAAAAAAATCTCTTCTTTCGTAAACATAACCCAACGTATTTAGTCGTAATGAGATGAACATGAAGTATGCTAAAGGCATTTACTAAGTTCACTTTGATTAACACGCCGGAAGGTGTCGCCAGCCACTTCCTACATTTACTCTAAAGGCTTCCAAAGCTATTATTATATCTTGGCGTTAAGGCGTGCACCCATTATTATGAACTCGGTTGTTATCTTTTGACTGACTTATAAAGTCATTGGAATGAAAAGTTGATACTGTATTAAAAGTGATTACCGCATAAAGACTTTTAAATTACTTCATGTTTTCAAATAATTTAACATATTACTACTAGGAAGACGGGTAAATCTATTATGGGTAATGGGTCAAATGACTGCATAACATTTTTGTGTTTTTAAATATTTACTAAAACTATTAAAATTAATAAAACTGTTATAAAAATAAACTGTTAATAAAACTGAAATAAAAATATTGTTTCAGAGTTTGAGAGACCAACAAGGTCAAATGACCGCTTTCGTCATTTTAGTATGAATTCTTCGTTAGTCTGCAAACAGCCTTGAAAGTATAAACGCGTATGTTGCGGTTTATTTGCTTCAAGTTCAGTGAGTAATTTTGGAATTCGCGGATCGTGTTAATGTGTGGTATTGTTAAGTCTTACTTAGTTAAATACACGTTATTATGAAGACCTAACTATTTAGCTTGTACAATAATAATTTGAAATAAATTTCGAATTGAATTTCAAAGTAAATTTGTCAAAGAGTTCTAAGATCAAAGATAATTGCTTCTACGACCGATTGAAGTTGACGAGGCAGTCCGCATTCATTATGATGTCCTATTTAGCGCATTTAACTAATATCAACGGGAACAATGTCAGCTATACGAGTGTACATAAACTTAAATTAATTATTTAAATATATCACCGGGACCTGTTACATAAGGAGCTAACATTTTGGCAATTTTCGTTAGTTTGTTAAAATAGCTTCAAAATAAAATTCTTTATCTCATTAAATCAAAATTCATCTCAATTAACATTATCCCAATGATTTCTGAAATACTCAATACAACAACAAAAAATCTACACAAACAAACTGAGCATATTTCTTGGACCCTTTTTGTACAATAAAATAAATAATAAATTGGTAAAATTTCTGGACACCAGTAGTACCCAAACCAGATTGATGAAAGCAAAGGTTGCCGGGATTCTTCTTGCCTGGAGCTATAGGGAAACAGAGAAGTTCATGAGACCCTGATGCCACACTACCCCCACAACCAAGTAAAACTTACAAAGACATTACAAAAATAAATAAATAAATTCACAATTATTTTTAGTAATAATGTTTATAATTAAAGGTTTTGTAATTGATGGGTCCCACGTGACAGGCAATGCCTAGTGTGGGACCATCGAAAACTATATATTAATATTATTCATAAATAGATAGATAAATAAATAAATAATAACAGCTTTAAATCGCTCCTATAAAATGTTAATAGAACCTGGATAGGATAGGATATAACGACTGCAAATATTAAAAACTTCAGATCAGATTCAATTAAAATAAATGTCATAGTAAATCGCATAAAGTCTTTTAAGTTAGTTAAAGCAGGTACGCGAATAACCGCAAAAACATTACCTAAAAGTAGCTATAAACGTTTGAACTCCGTTACATATGGCTATCACTTATTCAACCGTGATGCTATCTCTTAAATTTCATTTTGTTTATGTCGCCTCCGAGTCGAGACGTGCGATCATTTCACTCAGATACACACGCGTTATACATTATCTATGTACACATGTTTTACTTCTACTTCTGTCTATTTTCCACGTTGCTATTTATTTAATTTATAGAATACTTTAAAGGCTCTGATTGAGAATACAATAATAAATATGATTAAAACGGATTTGAAATAAATATATTACAATACTAATTGATATAAGTGTGGCGTCGCTTCTACAAGCTGCGAATACTTATTTAACAAGATTTTACGTTTTTGACATTAGTGCTGTCAGTGTCATCTTTATTGCCTTTGATTTCCTTTTCTTGTCAACGATGGGTTGTGAAATTCTCAATATATTTTGATGGATTGTTTTTTTTGATATGAACGTTTACGTGTAAATTAAAATTTTGTAATCTCTTATTGGATTTTTGCCCCAATACTCGACATTGGCAGAATTGTCTTCATTAGACATCTGAGGCCATTAATAAAAAAGAAGAATCTATTTTAATTGAGGTTATGATCGCACATCAGTCTCTAAATAAGAAACAATAAAAAACAGAATAACAGTCTATACTTAAAATCTTTAATGAAATATTGTTAATTTATAACCATTTTTAAATATCTAAACTATGTACAATAAGTATCGAGAGCAACGCGTTTAGCATTTTGAAATTAGCTTGATATAACGGCCGGCATAACGAGAGGTACCTTCATGTTGATAAGTATAATTTAACTAATTTAGTTTCCTAACTATAAATAAAAAAAAACAAAAGAAATGCTACAAAACATAAAAGTCATTCAAACAAAAACAAACGACGATCACGAAACTTAGAACGAAAATTGCCAACTTAAAATCTTAGAATTAATACAATCAAACTGAGCGTCGCAATTCTCCCGAGAGCTTAATTAAGGCTTGTCACATATCTACAAGTTAGTTACTTAGCACAGAATGAGAGAAGGGTGGAGTCGGAAGGCGGAAGGCGTTTGACTCTAACCACGTGTGACACTCGCACATGGAGCAATTAGTTTAGTAAATACAAACGTAGTTATGTGGTTTTTTTAAAACTTTATTAATAAGACATAACTACGGAATATTATAACCTATAATGATCCTGAAACCAAACTATATCAGTTCAAAAGTGTTTTTTTTATAAATTAATTATTTTTAACTGTACCAGCGAGTCTGTTACACGATTATCTTTTATATATTATTGTTAATATAATATTATAAGTAGATATTTAATTTGGTTTCATATATTTGTATTATACAAGTCTTGTCGCGAGTTTCTTGTGGTATTCTTCTCGTCATACGCCTTTCCGAAGCCATTATAGAGTCTGACGATGAGCAAGCGCACGCCTTTAGTGCCTATGCTAATAAACTATTTTCATTTCATTTCATTTCTTGATAATCATATCACAGGATACCTTACTTTGGGTTTTATTACATCACAAAAATACATCTCACTCAATCGATATAACCGCGACATATTTAGGCCTGAAAATTGCCTTTCAGACGCCTTTGTTAGTTCGTCGGTTGAGTTTACGAATAAATATACTTGGCATTCAATGCGTACACCCTCGTTAGGTTGTATCTCTAACTAGCCATGCCTCCGAATAATTACTTCCATGTTCACATTAAATACAGGGTGAGTTTGTATCTATTTTTTTTCGCAAATTAACACATCTATTGTATCGACTAGATCAACTGATACCTGAATTAGAACATTTTTATTTCGCATAAACCATCCTGGTTATTACATTGTCAGAATGTACTATGATTTCGGAAAGGCATATGACAAGAAGAAATCACGTGAAACTCCCTAATTATATTCTGTACAATATAATGTTAGTATTAGTAATGTACATTTTAGATTAATTTACAGCATATAATTAAAATTTAATACAATTTATGCAAATAAAGTTAGTACCTACTTAAGTATATACCTATAAATGTTATTTTTCAATTTTATTTTGTTTGTCCTGATATACAGGGTACACAAAAGTAGTTTGGGACCAAGGCATTTCATAGCATTTACTTTATAATGTGCAATTCCCTACCCCAAAACCCGCCTAATGCATGCACCCTGTAATCGTAACCTATACAAAAGCATATAGAATGAACGAGACTATTTCCTCTACCTTACAGGACTGTTAACGTTTATTTGGAGCAGTCATTGCTTTTAATGTCGGCCAACTTTGTTTGCTTTAACATACACATTCTATTTAATCCAAGTATTTCAGGAAATCCTGATATTTACTCACGGATACGAGTCATTTAAATATTGTAATTAAAAACGCTCCTTAATATATTTTTACGAGCAACGGTGACAGTCATGTGACCACACTCCGCTTGATGTTAAGCTGGAGTGTCATCTGACTACTACCTAGATAGATGTAACTTCAACGTAATTTTTCACACTCTTGTAGTGATGTTTGAGGTTATTCACTAACTGATTATCAGCTAACATGGCTTACTACGGCATCAATTCCAAAGTTTTGCAGCCAAATAATCAAAAATAAATGTAAGCTGCAAAATGTGTTTTAAATTTGTTAAGTACCTATATACTAAAAAAAACAATATATTTGCTAAATGCAAAAGAATCTTGATATTCAGTGGAAATTTCATATTCCAGTAGTCAAAGATGCCTATTTAGTATAATAGCGTCCAAGCATCTATCATAATTCCCTAAAAGCCTTCAATCAATTTCATGAACAAATATTTTCTAATACATGAACCAATTTAGTCGAGTGGTTTCAGTACAATCGTCTACATATTGTGTTACGCACTACATGGAGCTCATTTGGAAATGATTTGTTTGAGTTTAGCTTGATAATAAAAGAAGTTAATAACTCAAAAATGTAGTTCTAATGGTTTTAAAACGCATTATATTTTTCGTTAATTACTTGACACTCTCTCTCTGGTATTTCCACATGATAAAACCAAGATATTGTTAATTAAAAATAGAAAAAAAAAACATTTCAACGGAAAGCCACAATGAATATATAGAATATCTCAAAATAAAGTTTATATTTGGCAAGTCGGTAAAACAAAAAATAATATATCTATAAATAAAATGTTTATTAATCATCAAAGTACAGAGTTTGGGAATTTATATCTTAAAGATTATATCGTTACTAACTTTCTTTTGGGACACACAAAACAAAGCAAACCACAAAACCCAATATAAAACATACAGAATCATTAATAAACAACAATAACCTGAATATCTTATTATTCTACTTTACAGCGACATCTAGTGGCAAATATTTGAACTAACTATATGCAATTATTTTTACAAATAAATCTTCATACAAATCGCAACCCGTAGATTTAATTATAATTTTAAATAAATAGTAATAAACCAAATATTGAGAATTTCACGAAATAGTGTTTCAATTGTTTATTGATCAATATTGAATGAATTTTTATAATGAAGTTATTGCTTGCATTTAATTGTTGGGAGATTTGCAGCATATTCGCATTAAACTTTGCTTTCGTATCCAAAGAATTTTGTGTGAGAGCTGTGAATCATAAAATTGATAACCTTTCCAGACCTTCCATCCCCAGCAGTACCACTAAATACAATTTCTCCTTATTCCACCAAAAAGACAGTAAAAAAATATAAACAAACATATAATTAAGTACATTAACAAAATTAAACGAAATCGCTTAACGAATTAACCGTTTTTTCACTTGCGATTCCAATTATTTTCTAAACAGGCATAAAAGCTGAGTTTTTGGGCACAAATGAACATTCTTTTTTGTTCACATAACGAGGGTTCTAAGTAATTAATTCACGGGTAAATTAGAAGGCCAAAGTGCGGTGACCATAAATTTTGTTTCAACTCAATACTGTTTACTAAGGGCTTGATGAAATTATAAAACTTAAACGTGTGATTACACTGATATGCTGAAAATAGAACATGATTTATTTAATTAAAAAGACTTTTTACGGCTTACAATAGCGTTTATTCTTGAATATTTTAATCCGACATTTTGAAAATTTTGCAGGTATCATGATCATATCTATAAAACTATTGACAATATAAATTTAAAATATAAATATAATATATTACATAATTATAATGCATCACAGTATGAAATTAATACGTTAATTGTTTAGTATTTTTTTAGGATACATACATGTTCTTGTTTAAATTTTTTATAAGTCTAATACTAATCTATGGTTTTAAAACATTTTGATTCTAATTATTGTTTCAATTTCTTTTTTAATTTTTACTAGGCCTTTGTCAGTATAATAAGACAATAAGCATTTTAATTTGTATTAAATTTATGTTCTCATTTTTAAACAAATCATGGTCACTGTGTGCATATGTCAAATGGTTGTTTATGTGCTAAAAACAAATGAATTGGGATTTAAAGCTTAATGTTAATAATTGTGTACTTGATCCTTGTTAACTTTTTTTAGTATTATTATTATTATCAAAATGATTCATTAATTATTTCGGATAAAATTATATTCGTGATAGTAATGTTATTACTTATAGAAATAATTTGATCTCATATTGAGCCTTCCGGCAATGTTTTCCACATACGTATTAATTTACATGTATTTTATAATATAACCTGGCATATGACCATACTCTTCCTGAGGCTCAGACTGATGTCCTCGAGTAGATATTTATTTATTTATAAAGCCTACCTACAAAATTACATTAGAACTACATATTATAAAAAGGACTACTATTATATAAACTAAATGAAATTTTAATTATAGGATAGGACGGCATGCTCAAGGTGATAAAAGGATAGATACTACACTTCTAATATAATTACAAAAATACATGAAAATAAAAAATAAGAACCAAATAGATGTAAGGAAGAAGAGAGAGAAAAAAAAGAATCGCAGACATAAAAAAACAAAATTAAAATACTGGTTAGTTAGTTAGTTGATGATAGTTAGTAGGTATCTAGATGTTTCTTGTTTTAGTCTGAGTTACACAAATTATCTCTTAAATGTTATGCGTAAGATTTGTTATTAGAGAGATTTACGTTACGATTTACTATTTTATTGATCAAAATTATAAGCATCTTAGTTTTGCTTTCCGATTGTAATCGTGTATATTTTTTTTATTTAAAAAAATTGACCCGAGTAACGTCACGTTCCACTGCTCTGAGTACGAAAATATTTCAAAATAAAATTTACGTAATCTTCAGTCTAAAGTTTATTAGTGAATTATTGTATTGCATTCAGTAATTATCTATACTATTATATAAAGAGGAAACATTTGATTGTTTGTTTGTATGTATTGAATAGGCTCCGAAACTACTGGACCGATTTGAAAAATTATTTTACCACTAGAATCGTAAAAAATCCCTGATGAACAAGGCTATAAGATTATTTTCAATTGTTTTTTTAAAAGAAATATTACATTTTAAGTTCACACAATTCGATGTCTATGATTTTTTTTGTTCCATTTTAAGGCAAAGGGATCGAGCCCATACAGATATTGTATTTCACTTTATTTTAAGTTCACACAATTCGAAGTCTGTGCCTAATTTTGGCGGGCAAATGTGCTGTCAGTTTTTCAATTGTTTTTTAAGATATATTTCATTTTATTTTAAGTTCACATTGTAATTCATATTTAATTCAATGAAAATAAAAGCGAAAGTTCTCTCGAAATCCGCTTGACATACAAATATGAAATTTGACAGGGAGGTTGTTTATAGTTAGTTGACGTCTGCAAAGAACGGATTTTGCAACAGGGTCAGGTTAAGGAGTTGTAAGGGCTCTCGCAGGTTTGTATATTTTTTTGCTACAAACTAGAAATTTGACGGAGAGGCAGTTAGTAGATTTTGCAACAGGGGTGTGGAATTTTCTGTTGACTGAAATATGAAACATCGTTAAACTTCACAGTACTTTATATCTTCATTATTACGCAGACGTAGTCGCGGGCAACTGCTAGTATAATATAAAGGAGCGAAAGACATTGTATATGTGAAATATATACGTTTGTAATTTGAAATTTATTTTAAAGTAATTTATACATCGTAATTACAATTTAAATTGTAAATAATATGATTAAACAAACGATTTGAAATTTCAAAGTCTTTATTAATCAACTGAAACAACAAGTTAAGGGGATTGTAAGGAATCACATCCAAGTTTAGTAAATTTAAATTATTCCTATCTCACGAGATAATGTAAATATTAAAGTTGGGAATCAATTCTTGAAATTTCATCGTTACCGTTTCAATTTTCCATCAAAAACACATTTACAACAATAAATACTTACTCTCAATACAATTAAATTTCATATATTTTATACTATTTTTATGAAAACAATGACCATATAAATTATAATACATGTATGAAAACAAAAGAAAAATGTTTTAAAGCACAATTCAAATTGGACCAAGAATAAGGCTGGAAGTTGGTTAAACGATTTCAATTTTCAACTTTGATTGATTAAGTTTAATGGTTCTGTACTGGATTTCGATTGTTTCTTTAAGAAATTGGGCTTTCTATTTGGTATACCTATATATATAATGGAATAAATGTAAAATACAAAGATATATGGGATATATATTACTCAGACGCACTTCGGACGAAAATACGGACGTTTTCTACTCAGGAACACTTACGTAATCATTCAAGAAATTATGGATTTGACAGCGACGTTACGACGGGCAGGCCACACAATGCTTATTATACGGACATTTGACAGGACTTTTTACGGGCTTATGTGTCAAAATTCACATAATCTATAGAAGTGACGGCCGTATCACGAAGCTTCGGATATGCCTGAGTAGCCCCCCAGACACGTATAGAATAGTGATTTATGAACGTCAAACGTAACTATTATATCCAAAATAAATGAAATCAATTTAACACTTGAAGTATCAAATTTTATGAACTAAGAAAAATATCCTTTTTAGCAATAGCATTGGTTCATAGCACAAACGGCTTGCTTTATTCTCTGCGCTTTAAAATTAAACGTATGTTTTTATGTAAGAACTTGATCGCTTGATAATTATTAAAAGATCGCTCTACTTAAGCGTTATTATAAACACAATAAAAAGAGATTAATCAACTATTTGTTCCATAGTTGAGTAATTAGACGACTTAGGTGAATGACCTTTCGTATATACTATTTTAGATACCTACTAGCTGTTGCCCGCAACTACGTCTGCGTAATAATGAATGAAATAAATCTAATAAGATTTATACAAACTTTCATCCCCTATTTTATCCCCTTGGGGGTAGAATTAATCAAAATCCTTTCTTAGCGGATGCCTACGTCATAACATGTACCTGCATGCCAAATTTCAGCCCGATCCGTCCAGTGGTTTGGGCTGTGCGTTGATAGATCACTAAGTCAGTCAGTCAGTCACCTTTGAGTTATATATATTTAGAAAGATAGATAAAGTGATTGCTTTTGTTAAACAAATGAATTTCGCATTCGCGCGTAATTTTAATTAAATGTTGTTTATGTGGATAGGAGATAAAAATAAACCAAAATAAACTCTACTAGAAGCATAATGAAGTGAATTGATAGCGAAACACCCATCGTAGCGCAAATAGGTGACATTATTACATCGATAACGGCGAACGGCCGCCATTGATGCCCCATTACCGAGTGGACTTTTCTTTATCGGTAAGCCATATTGATAAATGGGAGCCTATTCGACCAATATTAGCTCTTAAGTGATATTATTTAATATATAGGGCTATATATTTTATTTCCTGTATTATACATATTTGTATTTATTATATCCCTTACTAATATAAATGTGAATGTGAGTTTGTTTGTTACGTTTTCACCCAACAACTACTTAACCGATCATCATGAAACTTTGTCCACATATTTTTGGAGGTAACACTTTTTATTTAAAAAAAAATATTATTTTTACTATAATTTCCAATTGACTATAGTTTCAGCTGTTCGGATTTTTTTCTGTATTTAGTTTTTTTTCCGTCTGTCATTTTTATATATGCAGTATAAAACTATTTGAATTATTGAGGTTAGATGCCACTTTATTACAGGAGTGTGATAGGCATTGTCTGTTGACTGAAATATGAAACATCTTTAAACTTCATATCGTCATTATTACGCAGACGTAGTCGCGGGCAACAGCTAGTAATATATAAAATTTAATTCTTATTGTACAGATGTATGCACGGGCGTAGACATGTTTTAGTTCCGGGGGAGGGAGAAGAGGGGAGTATAGTGAATCCAAACTACATTATTTTAGTATAAGTATAGTAATAATAATAGTAATGAATGATGACACGCCTGACTTTATTTTAATTTTATGAATGTTAATATTTTAATTTTCGAGGGAGGTTTGAGCCCCCAAAACCCCCTGGCTACGCTCATGGATATATGTATTTAAAGCAAGAGTTCCACTTTAAGTACAAAATCTGTAACACGAGATGCAAGACAACTCCCAAGACGACTTTATGCCTTGCTGAATAATTGAGGTGGTTAAGTGCTGCGGCGTTGTCCTTAGCTTAGATTACGCCTGCAATCTCTATCTTCAGAGCGAACCTGAGATGTCCACATGAGTTAAGAATAGAACATTAATTTGTAACTAAGAAACTTTAAGAGAAACTTCTAAGAACTCTAAGAAACTCGGGAGGTGACTGATCTCTCAGTATTGGACTGGTCAGAAAGATAATAGAAGACCGGTCTCTATCTCCCACTGTCTACCACAAGAGTATTCATTTCATTATTGTATAGGTATATCGATTACAGTCTAGACTATTGTAATAAAGTGAAACAGGTTCGTGTTGTAGAAGTGTAAACAAAATCTCAAAATTATGTAAAACACAACTAAAAGAAAATGTAAAATTAGATTAGACCCGGAGGAAAGATAGAACTCCCACTGGATGCATTTGCAAAGTACAAAAATGTTTTTTTTCTACAAGCTGTAGTAAATTACGAAAATTATTTCTGCAATAAATTAAAAAATTGTAAACGCGGGAGCTCGCTCGGGCGCGGTTTTCAAAAATTAATTTATTCGCAAAATTTTCACCGAGAACCGCGCTCGCAGAGTGGGGATAAAATTAATTATCATAAATTTTTTCCTAAAATATTAATACTGTTAGATATATCTATGTCAATTTTATGAGAGGAATTTTAAATATTTAAGAATTTACGATGACAACCCTATTTGAACGGCATTATTATCGCAACCTTCATATTATATGCATAATTAAAAAAATAATAATAGGGTTGTCAATTTCTCACTAATAATAAAGAAATAAACAAAATCCCGTATCTAAAAAAGTATACTACTATGTATAACAGGGTTGTACAGTTGTATTATATCTATCTACACATAAAAGGAAAAAAATGGGAATAGTATGTGACAATTTCAAATACGAGATTCGTATGTTCGCCTCAGTTTGAAATTTGACACGGCTGAGAGGTCACGTTTGAAGTTATGAAGTCGTATGTCACTAAAACTGTTCTAGACCAACCGGTAGGTTTATTTCCTGTTAGCACTACTGTATTTATCTTTTACAGTCTGATATAAATTGTTTTGAACACTGATTACAGCTCCGTTTATAGCTACCTAATTGCCAAATCATGGTTACAACGCTTTTGTATAGTGACGCTGTATAGTTTTAAGTTCTGTTGTGACAATATATTTTCTGTATGTACTAAGTTTGGGGGTCATATATAGACGTGTACTCTCATCACTGGCTCTCCCCCCTTTGATGTGTAGGCGAAAACCTAACCAAAGCCATCCCACCCTATCAAAAGGCGTCCTATTTCATCTTTTTGGATGAATTGTTATCAATGTAAATTTGTCATAACCCTAAAAAACAAAGGAAAGAAGACATCATTACGTCACGTATAAGAAGACAAACAGAGGTCCATTGAAGCCATAGAGGCTATTTTTTCTATGTTATTTTTTGTCTAAAAACGAAAATTTCTTCAAGGAAAATATTTAGTAAAATTCTATTAAAAAATATCTAATTATGATTAAAATACGTTTCATTTTTTAAATCTAAAAGCCTGTGGCGTTAACAAAAACGGTAACGGGTTCTTATACAAAGCTATTTTGTTAATGCACATGCAAAGATGCTTTTAAAATATAGTGACCATAAATTCCAAGAAAAAGAGTAACCACAACTTTTATACATTGTCTCATTCTACAATACAACGACACAATTAGCCTCTTTGTGATAACTGTGACGTAATTAAGGGCCTCTATGACCGGTCCGTTGTCCAGAAATCTCGGCCATGGTTACCGAGTAATTGTAGTCAAAGAATAAGTTTAAGAAAATCTGGTAGTAAGTTTAAAACGTAACACCGGCTGTCGTTTGACGCCACGAATAAATCTTTCAACCGGGGCAGACCAAGTCCGGCTTAACTTTACAAAGGTGAACTGGCTTTGAGGATAAAGCGGAAAAGAAGGTGTGGGAAAGAGCTTAGCCACTACAATTTGATAGAGAAAATATATGTAGAGATTTGTAACTATCTATTATTATTTTTTAATTTATTTATTTTATTGAAGCAGTCCAGCATGTGACCGCTCTAAGCTGGAACGGGATCTTTTGTTAATAGGCCGACGTTATTGTAGACTATTCTATCCCTACGTAATTTTATTCTACTTTTTTGTTTTATAGAAATTTAATAAAGGTTATGATAGAAAGGACTTAGATAGTAATAAAACCATAATTATTAAAATAATAAATTAATTAACAGTATATACTAATCTAATGTCATTAAATGTTTTATGTATGTTGAGAAAATAAGCTTTAGAAAGAGAAAGAAGACCTACCTTACACGAACCGAAATGCTTCCTTAGCAGGCCTGCCCGCCGTATGGTGTCGCTGGTTCATTTGCTGTTATCTCAACACGTAAAAGTTCGGTTCTAACTTTACTTCGATAACACTAACTTATAGGCTTTTAATTTCGAGTCGCACACGTCACCTGTCTTGGTATTAACTTTATTTTAGCTTGCACACATACACGCACCTGTCTTTATTAGCGAATTTTTGGTAGTCTTAAAGAAGGTAATAGGAGAAAGCATATTTAGATAAATATATGTGCGGGTAGTGTGTAAAATAGCGTTAACAATTTACAATCATAATACAATTTGTAATGTATGTTTATGTATTTCTTTTGTTGTTTTTTTTTCACGTATATAAATACATAGTCTTTTGAAAATGGAATATGCTCAGAGAAAGTATTATTGTAATAGATTCTAAAGGTAATTTTGTAAGAGAATCATTTGGGTTTCATACTTTAGTAGACCATTGTAATAATTTTAATCAGCATATACAATTTATATGGCTTATTGTACATATGTGCTCTATAATTTAAGTAATGCATTTGTTGTGTGAGTGAATGTTGTTTTCTCCATACATAGATAAATATAATCTATTTGCTTATCTTAATCCATATTGATACAAAATTTTAAATTATATACATCTACCCGTCAGTTTACATACGGCATAATTTTAAAATAATTACTGCATGGACACCCTACTCACTAGCGAACTTACTCTTCACTCCTTTATGAATACTTTGCATGAATCATGTATAAGGTTTTATAAACGTAGAGCCTTGAAAATGCCATCTGGATTATTAAATTGAATTTCCCATTCACACAAGATTTTTCCCTCACGCGATGTATGTACGCATTTTCTTTAGAAATGTCTTTATGTTTTTACGAATGCTGTGTGTGAATATTCTGTGAATTTTGACACTTCCGCTTATTTTATGTTTTTATTTCCGGTTTCTAAATTTAATTTGTTTAATTTAGAAGCTAGAAAATTGGATTTCTCTTATAAATACAACTCGTACAATGTCCTTGCTTTAAAATACAGTTCGGTTCACACTCCACTTCTAACTTCCACAGTCCTAACGGTGTTATAACGGATCACTGTGCTTTCAACAAGCATATACATATATATATACAGATCATCCGATATACAGAGACTGCATGAAAACTGAAGAAAGTGAAGTTCCTCGATACTGTCAAAACATTCCCGGCTAAAGTCAGAGCTAGAATGACAGACGTACGCAAAATTAACCGTATAAAACGCTTTCATATATTATATAGCAGGTATTTCAGTCAGTCAGTCACCTTGTATTCCACGATCTTTGTTTCTCTTTTTCGTTGTCTTAACACATCGTTTTAATTATACGCCTTTCCAAAATATTAGCAATAATATCAATTCCAAAACAGTACATTAATAAATATCTCTACCAACACAAATTCCAGTATTTAAAGTTAGAAATTTTACCAATTTGCAAACGTGTGAAGCAATTAAAAGCTGGTTTTAGCGATATGAAATAGAATATAGTTTTCAATATTCATTGTTCCGGTCTATCCGAATTATCTGCTTTTACGTTGTGGCAATACGAAATTAATTGGTTTTGGGTTATTCTATTTTTGAATTAGCCATGTATTTACTATCACCGTAAGGGAACTAAGCTTTTGTATCAAATCCTTGACGGCACACTATGGAAAATAAGGGCCTTTGTCATATCAAAATTCAATAACTTTTTTTTTAATAAAGATACAGCTATGAAAATTTGTACCGTTATTGTAGGAAGTACAAGTATTTATTTTAGCATAAATATATTTATAAAAAGCACTTGCCCGCGGCTTGGCACGCGTTTAATTATCAGGATAAGTGAAAAACACATAGAATAATTGCTGTTTGTCTCTATATTATTTATTTTAAGTAAAGATATAAATATTAATTGTATTATAACTATATAGTTATATTATTATATAACTTATAATTATATTATTTTAAAAATAAACTATAAAATGTTTACACTTAATATTTTACTTGTAAAATTCTGGATTGGAAATTAATCCGTTCATTTTTTCATCAAGCTCTTTCACATTTTTGATATAGGGTGCCCCTATCCGTATTTCTCAAATCTAAAGTATATAGTAGTATAATAGTTTGTGCTATTCGAAAGCATTTCCTGGCATGGTGAAGGCAACATTTTTTATAATCCTTGTTACGGGATTCTTGAGCTTCTTCTGAAAGTTGAGCAGTGAGTAGCACTCCAAACTATTTTATAATACTTTCTCCATGGATTAAAATTTTGTGAACTGGAGATAGTGTATAATACCACGCATACTTATTCACATAGATTCTGGCAGTTTCAGCAGCATAACTGCCAATTTTTTCAGTATTGATCATTAAACCTGAAGAAAGAACATATGTTCTTCCTTTTTCAATATAGGAGAGTAATAAGTCGCTTAGAACAATTGGATGTAGACATTTTAATATTATAAAATAATAATGTTATGTAAATGTGGTGATGATCATTTTTTAGATTGTATTTATATGAATAAATGAGTGCAAACATGATAAGATATACTGTAATGATTGAATAATTGATAGTAATTATAAAAAAACGATACAAATTATTGATAGAAATATTTTACAATTAAAAGCGCGGTAACGTGAGGTTTTCCGTTTTCCGAATTTTGTAACATTTTACCTCATTACTCTCAAGTTAGCAGATAGTAGCAGCTAATTTTTTTAATAACTCTTTTAGGAATATCTAGGCTATAAAACAACACAAAATGTAAAGCGTGGGCAGGCGTGGCCAACTGTTAAAAGTTTCGTTGAAGTTTAAAAAATATTTTTTCTATGAATCTATTAAGAAATTTAATATTATTAAAATTTTAGATTTCTTTTACAGCATAATATACTTTTTGAACTCTACGAAAGATGCCCTTTTTAAAAATATATAACAATATGGGTCCTTTCTTTGTA